>CM021104.1:184632362-185101765 GCA_007115665.2 Sequoiadendron giganteum | reverse complement strand
AGAAGTTATAGGGGTTGAGGGATTAGGGTTTAAGGGTTGGGGTTGAGGGTTGAGGGATTAAGAGGGTATAGGGGTTGAGGGATTAGGGTTTTAGGGTTGAGGGTTGATAGATTACGAGGGTATAGGGGTTGAGGGATTAGGGTTTAAGGGTTGAGGGTTGAGGGATTAAGAGGGTATAGGGGTTGAGGGATTAGGATTTAAAGGTTGAGGGTTGAAAGTTAAGAGGGTATGGGGGTTGAGGGATTAGGGTTTAAGGGTTGAGGGTGTAGGGATTAAGAGGGTATAGGTGTTATGGGATTAGGGTTTAAGGGTTGAGGGTTGAGGTTTGAGGGATTAAGAGGGTATAAGAGTTGAGGGATTAGGGTTTAAGGGTTCAAGGTTGAGGGTTGAGGAATTAAGAGGTTATATGGGTTGAGGGATTAGGGTTTAAGAGTTGAGGGTTGAGGGTTAAGGGATTAAGAGGGTATAGGGGTTGAGGGATTAGGTTTTAAGGGTTGAGGTTTGAGGGATTATGAGGGTATAGGGGTTGAGGGATTATGGTTTAAGGGTTGAGGGTTGATGTTTGAGGGATTAACAGGGTATAGGGGTTTAGGGATTAGGGTATAAGGGTTGATGATTGAGGCTTGAGGAATTAAGAGGGTATAGCAGTTAAGGGATTAGGGTGTAAGGGTTGAGGGTTGAGGGTTGAGGGTTAAGGGATTAAGATGGTATAGGGGTTGATGGATTAGGGTTTAAGGGTTGAGGGTTGAGAGTTGAGGGATTAAGAGGGTGTAGACGTTGAGGGATTAGGCTTTAAGGATTGAGGGTTTAAGGTTTGAGGGTTGAGGGTTAATGGATTAAGAGGGTATAGGGGTTGAGGGATTAAGGCTTTAATAGTTGAGGGTTGAGGGATTAAGAGGGTATAGGGGTTGAGGGATTAGGGCTTAAGGGTTGTGGATCAACCCTTAAACCCTTAACTCTTAGCCCTCTACCCTTTATCTCTCTCCCACTCTCCCACTCTCTCTTTCTCCCACTCTCCCCCTCTCCCACTCTCCCACTCTCCCACTCTCCCCCTCTCCCCCTCTCTCCCTCCCTCTATATATAATTATCTCCCACTATCTCTTTCTCCCACTCTCCCTCTCCCTCCCTCTCCCTCCCTCTCTCCCTCTTTGTCTCCCTCTCTCCCTCTAACTCTTAACCTTCTACCCTCTATCTCTCTCCCACTCTCCCACTTTCTCCCACTCTCTCTTTCTCCCACTCCCTCTCTCTCTCCCCTCTATCCTTAACCCTTAACCCTTTAAACCTTTAACCCTTAAACCCTTAACCCTTAACCCTTTAAACCCTTAACCCTTAAACCTTTAAATCTTAACCCTCT
Source organism: Sequoiadendron giganteum (assembly GCA_007115665.2). Taxonomy (NCBI): domain Eukaryota; kingdom Viridiplantae; phylum Streptophyta; class Pinopsida; order Cupressales; family Cupressaceae; genus Sequoiadendron; species Sequoiadendron giganteum. The sequence continues at coordinate 185,100,411 of CM021104.1, read as the reverse complement.
ACCATCTATCTCTCTCCCACTCTCCCTCTCCCTTCCACTCTCCCTCTCTCCCACTCGGCCCACTCTCTATATCTTTCTCCCACTCTCCCTCTCTCCCACTCTCCCACCTTTGTTTCCTCCCCCTCTCTACCTCCCTCTCTATCTCCATCTCTCCCACTATCTCTTTCTCCCACTCTCCCTCTCCCTCCCTCTCTCCCTCTCTCCCTCTTTCTCTCCCTCTCTCTCCCTCTAACTCTTAACCCTCTACCCTCTATCTCTCTCCCACTCTCCCTCTCTCCCACTCTCCAAATTTCTCACACTCTCCTACTCTCCCAATCTCTCCCAGTATCTCTTTCTCCCACTCCTCCCTCTCTCCCTCTCCCACTCTCTCCCTCTCTCTCTCTCTCTCTCTCTTTCTCCCACCCCCTCTCTCTCTCTCCCTCCTTCTCTCCCACTCTCTCTTTCTCCCAACCATACACCCTCTACCCTAAACCCTGAACTCTGACCCCTTAAACTCTAAAACCCTTAAACCCTCAACCCTACCTCCCTCTCTACTATATATCTCTCTTTCTCTCTCACACACACACTCACCTCTATCTCCTCTACTATAAAGGTACAGGGGAGATATATACAATTAGGATAGAGGGTATAAACAAAGAGGGAGAAAAGGAATCTATTAAAAAAACCATATTTCATATAATGCGAGTGCGTTTTGAAGAAGTAGAGATATGACCTTTTTAGGAAGAAATAACGTGCTCGCGTTATAACGCGAGCGCATTTTGTCTTCCACTAAAAATGGTAAAAAACTCGATTTACTCATGATCTCAAGGCCCACATTTTGCATATTCTCCTTGTTTAACGCGTTCTCTGATAAAAAGTAGCTTTTTGATGATGTTGTAAAGTGTTCAAGCATTTTTTTCATATTCCACCATCTTTTTCGTGATCTTTCTACCATCTTTGCATGAAATAGAAGATTTTTCACATTGAAAGACATATAATATCAATTAAAGTTTGAATTCCATTGAACACTGATATACAATTGAAATTTGGATGGGAACAAGCTTTTGAAAAAGTCAAGTTGTTGAGGAGTTTGAAGAAAGAAGAAGCTAAGGCTACATAATTGGGTTGAACTCCTCCATTTGAAAGTCTGATTTTTTAGGTATGTGAAGTCTTTACACATTTTATTTCATTCTATTATGGCTTGCTTTCATTTTTGTTATTTTGCATATTCCATGTTGATCATTGTTTGTTTGTAACCTTAGGTTGCCAATGCACATTTTAAATTACACAATTATATACACTTGCCAATTACATTTTTAAACCTGATGCAATTTATCTACCATGATCCACAAAACATCAAGGGTACGTTTGACCCTAACTTAAATTGAATAAGATCAACCAACAAACTCAGTCATCTTTTCATCAAAATCCTTCTATTTCACTTGATTTCATATTTCCACAAAATAGATTAATCGTCATATAATTGATTGTAACATAGCATAAACCTAATTAGAAACTTATAACCATTCAATTCGTTCATGATTCACTAATTCAAGAACTCAATGTTGCATCTTACATGGAAAAATAACAACAAATCATGGAAGGTAACTACCAACCTTTATCCAAACATCCAAGATACTAAAATCAACATGTTATTGATTGAAATAAACCAAATACACATTCACAAAACACTGATCCATCAGGCTCTTTAATTCTTGCAGACATGACATCATTTTGCATAAGGATTCAACTTTTTTATTTCTTGAGAGGACCTTATCTTCAATCCTTTTCCAAAACACCAAACTCAATAGGGCAATAGTCTATATGTTATGAAACCAAGGATTCCACCATTTGTTTTCATAAAATCCCTCACCAAAGTGACAAATAACAAAGCTGATGTAGAGAGGGATGGAGACCTACTCAAAATGATAAATAAATGATCTCAGATCAACCTCCATAAAAATTTCAAAAGATCTCACCAAAATTCACCCTTTGAGCATGCTTCCCCTAGTAGTATTCCAAACTTGGTTCTAGGCACTTTTCTCAAGAATTTCCCAAAACACTTGGAAAATAAATTGTTTATTAAGATACCCTTTTTAGGGCCACACAACATACATCAGAACCAGGGGTGACTTATCTAGACTATGTTTGACTTCCAATAAGCCTACCTAGCAAAAGGGTTCCTAATTAGCCCAAATTTGCAAAGGAAGTACCTTTTAAAGGTGATTTTTCCACTCAAACACCAAGAATGGTCAATTTTCATGATACCAAACCACCAATTTCATGATTAATTTTCCCACATAAGGTCATTACCCTACTGTCCCAAGAAACCCTCCAAAACATAAGCAAAAATAAGGTTTTTCAAGGATTTCACAACTCCAAGCCTCTCTCAGTCCTCCCAAGGGTCCAAATACCTCTTCAAAAACTTATCAAACACTCACAGTTCCATTAAACTTATTATTTTTCAGAATCACCATCATGGTTATTCACTTTCACATAGAAATGTGCTCAGCCCAGCCTAGTGCATCACTCCACCGACCAACCCATGATCTTCCAAACTCCCAAACACATTTGAAATCTACCTTATTATGTTACACACTAATCCACCAAGTTATAGATCCATTACAATGGGTGGATTGGTGAAAATCAATACATTATAGCCTTAAACCCTTACACTGTCAAAACAAGGTAGACTTGGAGAAACGATTGAACATATCTTTTAAAATGGAATTAAGACACAAAAACTGATTCAAGTGAAGATAAATTCATGCATCAATGATCTCCCAAACCTTCAAGGCATCACACACATGTACGGGTTCGTACACAAAGAAAGAACACATGAAAACATAGGAAAATCACAAAAATCGGAGAATTCATTTATTTTATTTTATTCAAATCTTGAAGAGAAACCTCCATTCAAGAATTTATATGATATTTATCTTTTTTCCCTTCAAACTCAACTCTCCCAATGTATCTAACTATTTTTTTAACTTCTTAACTAACTTATCTCTTGATAACTTTGCCAAAAATGCAATTTTTTGCAAATGTCAAGCCAAATCTCCCCCCTAAACACCTAGAATGACTCAAAAGAACTAAATACATATTAAGAGTTGTATCATAGACCTTATTTAACATATATCAAGATCTTAGAATCAAAAACAACAAGAACCTTATTTTTACCCATCTTGACATGGACTGACAATGTGTTGCATTTTTCCTAATTTGACACATTTTGCAACTTCCTCATTGCATATTAACCAAAATACATCTCAAATCATCCTACTGGTCCTTCAAGGCTCATTTTACCTTTACCCCAAGGAGTAGGTGCCCCTGCACCAAAAAAACTCCTTTTTACCCAAGAAACTAGTGGTTTATTGAAAAACACTCATCCAACCCTCACACAATCTTATGAATACTTCAAACAGATCTAAAATGGCCTGCACAAACTCAATTCAAAAAGAATCCATGCTTCCCAAATGAAAAACACACTTTAGCATATCAAAACTACTTGAAATCTCATAGAAAACTCAAAATTTCACTCTAGGGCTTCATGCCCAACACCCTTTTAGACCTCCCCTGCACACAAAAAAAATTCCCTCGCCTATTTATTGACGATGCAAACCCATTCCACCAATTATAGTAATCACAGTGAGTGGAATGGTCCAATTTACAGGATGATTGTAAGTATTCTTTATGGAGCCTTGAATGACATATATTTTGATTAACTTGAATGGATACATTTTTTAGGAACTAATATTCATCTCATTACTATGTTATAGATAAAATTATTTGTCATGCCGAAGAAACAAAAAAAGAGGAAACTAACAGACAAAGAGAACAAAACCTTCAAATAAAAGGAGAGAGTTCAGGTGGCGGTATATCATGAAAAGAAAAAATTGGAAACAATTGACGAAAACAATCCAATTGAAGAGGAACCTCAACCATCAAAAAGAGAAAAGGGATTGGCAATACAAAAGGAGCGAACACGAAAGCATCGTGGTAAGATAGATTCAGATACTATATTTGGAGACACACCCTCTACAACAAGTGAATATGAAGGGACACCATTAAGCATAAGCGAACATGGAGGGACACCATCTACCACAAGTGAATATGGAGGGACACCATCTACTACAAGTGAATATTGTTGGACACCATCCAACACATATCAAGTTGAGAGTACATGATCACTCAGATTTGACAAAGAAGGTATGCCATCATCCCCACTTGAACCTCAAGTTATGTCTTCTTATCAACCCTCAATCGAAGGTACGCAATCTATCCCACCTCGATTAAATATTGATTAAATTCCTAATGTTGAGATGTATGTACCTAGGAGAACACCACCTAGAATTTTGCATAGAATTCCAAAGTATTTTATTAATATTGATGATGAGATTTTGTAACACATGGAAGGTAATATTTCAACACGCACTTGTAGAAGATATGCTGATAAGATTTGGAAATTCTTCTTTGAAAGATTAAATGAGACTGCAAAATGTCAACTATTTGTTGAAATGATGTGGGGTGTAAAGTATAGGAACATCATGAAGACTCTTGCGTTGAGAAAATTGAATGCATCGAGTGAAGACACCATTGTGAAGAATCTAATGGATGCTTATGAGAGTGTGGGTAAGACCTCACGCTCAAAGGATAGTAATGTCACCCGACGTGTCATTACATCGACTTTGGTGAGTTGTCAAAAAAAAAGAGCTCGTCTCATTAGAAAGATGAGTGAACAAATGGGAATTAGTAGAAAAACTTTATCAATAGCCATTCAAAGATGACAAAGAATTGAGGGCACTTATTCAAATGAATTATGGGCATTCTCGGGGAGACTATCACAAAAAGATAAAGAAGTTATTGAAGCCTTGAGAATGCTAATTGAATAGTATTGGAAGAATAACACAAGGCCATCTCTGAATCAAAGGGATGTAGTAAGAAGGCGAATTGGTTGTTAGAACTGTGAGCCACATCCAAAGCATTTTTTGGATACGACTCAAACCCAATTTTTTTGTAAATTTGAAAATGATTATCCTCAAATTAGTATTTCTCAAATATTTTTTGAAATTATTAAAAAAAATTATGTCAAGATAAATCACACACACACTACTTGTTGTTGTAGACTACATATTGAATTCTCTAACCATTATGATGTTTATCGTTCGATATGTTTAGATTTGCATACTAACGATGTTTTGCAGGATTGTGGCATAGAAGCCCCACCAAAATCTTCAAGAGAGTTCTTATCAAAAAAATAATGTGAGATAGAGGATGGCTAGATATTCTATAGGACAACATGTTTGGATGGTTCATACGAGAGTTGTGGTGGCTTCCAGCATATGCCGATATGCCAACATAAGGAAATCACAGATGAGGTAGGACATAAACTAGTAGAGTTCGAGAAGTATAAAACAGTGGCATATGCTACAAAATATGGGTCTCAAGAAAAAAGGTGTGATTTGGTTATTGAGAAGATTCTAGTGTACTAGTTTATGTCCATGTTTCATGACAATATACTACCTGAGTATGCAATGCATACCCATAGAGCCCAATGGTTGGACACACAATTCAAGCTATGCAAGGACACCTTTCTAGTTGGAAACATAGTATCAGTGGTTGAATTTGTGAAGAACTACACTATATAAAAACAACGCGAGGTGTACTCACAGTGTTACAACTCCACATAGGTTTTGATATTTGTGCACATAGCATTCCTTCATGCATCTGATAGTACAAATGACCAAATGAAGGTATTGAGGGAGTACCACTTTTACATTAGTGATGATTACAAACATTCTCTAGAGTTCATGCAAGGTTTCTTCTAGATGTTCTACAGTGGTTTGGCTCAGAGGGGCATAACGTACAATTGGCATATAATATGGTTGGATAACTGTGTAGCACAGTTCAAGAACTCATGCATGTTCTACTGGTTTTGCAAGATGCATGTCATTATAGGTGTTCAACATATGTGGAACTTTTGTGAGGTTGGGCATGGAAAGGGGGAGCATGATGGTGCAAGAGCATGCATGAAAAGAGAATTAGCACGAGAAGAGTTAAAGTGTAAAGACAATGTAAAGTTAACAGATGCAAAGTCAATCATCGAGTGATGTAATGCTTCGATGGGTCCAGGTAATGAAGGTACAACTTCAGTTCATAGATTTTTTTGGTTGATGGATGATACTAACATTGCACCATATGAGGATTTTTGTACACTAACAAGATCAAGTGAGCTACACTCTTTCCTTAGCTCAAATGCAGGTTCATGGAGTATCAATACATGGAAGATGGCATGCTTTTGTTCTTCATGTACAATGCAGGACTGGAATGATTATGAGTCAGCGTATGAGTCAGCGGAGTAGGTTGACAAGTTATCTTAGCCCACTTCACATGTATCGCCCTTTGATGGCATTGGAACTGACACAGATGGAATCATCGGTCAACTTTGACCATGTATCAAATCTAGTTCAACCAGGTGATATATCTACTTGCTTAGTTGTTGAAATCTCATATCGCTATCTTACTTTGTAGTGTATTTGCAATGTTGACTAATTTCAAGAGATTTGTTGCACATATCAATGCAGGGCATGTTTATGCAGTTATTACAGATGAAGACAATGAAGAGGGAACAAACTATTACTTGCGTCGTTGTGTTGAGGCCAAAAATAAATTGGAGGCCCCAATTATAGATGGAGAAAACATTGAATACCCTACAAGCTCAATTGTGGTTATTGGAAATTGGCTTAGAAGGTACCCACATTCGAGTGTTAAACATTGGTTGTTTTAGGACTTTGAAACGCATCGTAAGATTCTTCATTACTTGAACCTTGTTGTGGCATCCAATATTCATTTGACCAAATATGGGGGTAGACCTTTGAACAAGACCTTGTGGAAGGTCTGTGAGTCTGACCATGAAGTAATACTTGACACAATAAAGAGTAGAGCAGACCTAGATGGTTCGTTGGATTAATTTTTAAGTATATGCACATTGGTTCTTATTAATTTATACTTGTATGCACATAAATTGAGTGATGCCAAAGCTATCTTCTTTTACTTTTCATATTTGTAAGTAACCTACTAAACAGTGATTGGTGTCCCCTTGCAGAAAATGCAAATATATGAGCCATCCAAGAGAATGTCAGCCAGAAAAGCAATGCAACATCCTTATTTTGATGATCTTGACAAATATCAATAATGATTTTAAGCCATTAGAAAACTGTGTGAAAATCTTGGTGAGGTAATTTCAAGTTATTCATTTGAAGATAATCTTATCATGAGTAGTTATGATGTAGACATTATAAGAGCATCTTGAATTTTAACTTACTCTATTCATGAGAGGTGTTGTGTGCAATAGGTATGTTGAAATTCCCAAGGAAGATGTATGACCAGGAGTGACTAAGTTGTGAGACCTACATGCCTATCTATAAGTGCCTTCCATCTATTTTCATTCCATTTCCATTTTGGATGCTCTTGCTTTTTCTCTTTTACTTTGCGTATTTGTAAGTAAACTACTAAAAATTGATTGATCTCTCGTTGAAGAAAATGTTGATTTATGAGCCATCAAAGAGAGTCTCAACCAAAAAAAAATGCAACATCCTTATTTTGATGATCTTGACAAATCTCAATTTTGATTTCAAGCCAGTATAAAAGAGCGTGTGAAGATTAGCGAGGGAATCTCAAGTTACTCGATTGAAGTTAACCTCATAATGAGCACCTATGATGTAGACATTTAAAGAGAACCTCAAATGTATGAGTGACACTGTAAAAGATCTATGAGAATTAAGTACCTAATTAATTGTAATGAGATTTACTCAAATACTATAATTTTGGAGTTCATGTTTGGTGTAGTAGCACCTTGTTCTCTAAATGCGCAAATTTGCAAAATTTGAATTTTGAAATGTAAAAAATGTGAAAAAGGTCATGTGAAGGTCATATGTAATGTATTCAAAGTCTCAAAGAGTTCATTAGGTGATTAGAGAAGTGATATAAAGCATGTAAGGTCGACCAAAATAGAGACCTTTTGTATTCTTGAATATTTACAATCAATAAAGTCCTTATTTTAGTGATTTTATGACTTTTTCCAGTTGTTCATTAACTTGTACAGTAGTTTAAGGCCTTGAATCTTGTTGTTTAAGGTATAATAGTGAAGTATCTTTTATTTGAATCTACTTAGGAGGGTATCCATTGAGTTTATCATTAGTTTGAACTGATTTTTCTCAACTCGATCTGTAAACCCTCAAGATTGAGGTTTTGAGAGTCTAGATAACCAATAATGACTACTCCACCAAATTTGATAGTTTAGAACAGTGGAGTAAGTTAGTCTTAGGATTTTTTAGTGTGTGTGTGTGTTTATATGTGCAGGGGAATTCAAGAAACAAAGGTGGAGTTGCTGCTACAGGGTTTTATGATGAATTTCCAAGTGAACAGTGTGGCTCCAAGTGGTGTTTTGAGGAAAAATTCCAAAATGAATTCAAAAAATAATGACTGATCTAGATAGCTATTATTGAGTTACAACACATACTTCAAAATCAATAGTGATTGTCTTAGAACATGTGCATCAAAAATGACCTTCTTCGTTGTCCTCATTAGGCTAACTAGGCCTAATTTACAAAGGAACATACCTTTAAACATTCAAAAACCCACTGAACTTGTTGGGGCAGAAATTATCATGTATCCAAACCCTCAGATCCGTAATTTTTTTTAGGAGAAACTCATTCCACCATGCCAAACCACAAAACCCTTATTAAATGCCAGTATGAGGAAGGTTTATTGAAAGGAATAGTTCCACACCTTACCAGAACATGCCACCACCTTTGAACTTCTTAAAATCACTTACAAAAACTCAAAATACAATCACCCAACCTCTACATTAAATATTTTATCAAACCCTAGGGTGAAATCTCATTTTTCATGCCCTTTTCCATCAAAATCTATAGGGGCAGCAACACAAACCCCATAAAACTTATTCCCTTTCACTTAAAAACTTCTCATCTAATCCTATAGGATCGCATTGGGCCCCTCTAAAAACGCCTCTCTCATTTTTGGCTATCTCAAAGTGGTTTTCCCGTGGCGGTGGATTTTCACTTGATGGAAAAAGCGTCAAATGCAAGCAGTGCAAAGTTGCAAAGTGGTGCAACTTTCGTTATGCAACTCGTGTGATCAAGCAGACTATTCCAACGCATCTAAATAGGTATTTTTATGCTAGACATGGTCCTTTTTCACACCCAAACACATGGAATCGCTCTGAGGTATGTTCAACCAGATCGATCCCTTAAGAGTCCAAAGTGTTAAATGGCTGCAAACTTCAACATGTTGTTACTCAGATATCATGACGCTTAAAAAATTCTCATTTGATCCTATAGGATCATGTTGGGCCCCTCTACAAAATCCTCTTTCGATTTTGGCTACTCGAAGTGGTTTTCTTGTGGCGGTGGATTTTCACTTGATGAAAAAAGTGTCAAATGCAAGCAGTGCAAAGTTGCAAAGTGGTGCAACTTTCGTTCTGCAACTTGTGTGACCAATCCGACTATTTCAACTTGTTTCAATAGGTATTTTTATGCTAGGAATGGTCCTCTTTCGCAGCCAAACATGCAGAATCACTTCGATCTATGTTCAACCAGATTGATCCCTTAAGGGTCCAAAGTACAAAATGGCTGCAAACTCCAGCATTATGTTACTCAGATACCGTGATGCTTAGAAAATTCTCATCTGATCCTACAAGATTTTTTGGGCCCCTCTATAAAAAAATCTCTCAATTTTGACTATCTCGGAGTAGTTTTCTCATGGCGGCGGATTTTCACTTGATGAAAAAAGTGTCAAATGCAAGCAGTGCAAAGTTGCAAAGTGGTGCAACTTTCATTCTGCAACTCGTGTGACCAAGCAAACTATTCCAATGCGTACGAATAGGTATGTTTATGCTAGGCATGGTCCTCTTTCACACCCAAACATGTGGAATCGCTTCGAGGTGCGTTCAACCGAATCGATCCCTTAAGGGTCGAAAGTGCAAAATGAGTGGAAAATGGCTGCAAACTTCAGCATGATATTACTCGGATACCGTGATGCTTAGAAACTTCTCGTTAGATCCTACAAGATTTTGTTGGGCCCCTCTACAAAAACCTCTCTCGATTTTGGCTATCTCATAGTGGTTTTCCCATGGAAGTGGATTTTAACTTGATGAAAAAAGTGTCAAATGCAAGCAATGCAAAGTTGCAAAGTGGTGCAACTTTCGTTCTACAACTCGTGTGACCAAGAGGATTGTTCCAATGCATTTGAATAGGTATTTTTATGCTAGGCATGGTCCTCTTTCACACCCAAACACGTGGAATCACTCTGAGCTACGTTCAACCAGATCGATCCCTTAAGGGTCCAAAGTGCAAACTGGATAATAAATTCAACATGCTATTACTCAGATATTGTGATGCTTAGAAACTTCTCATTTGATCTTATAGGATCATGTTGGGTCCCTCTATAAAAAAATCTCTCGATTTTGGCTATCTCAAAGTGGTTTTCCCGTGGCAGTAGATTTTCACTTGATGAAAAAAGTGTCAAATGCAAGCAGCGCAAAGTTACAAAGTGGTGCAACTTTTATTTTGTAATTTGTGTGACCAAGCGGACTATTCCAACGCATTCAAATAGGTATTTTTAGGCTAAGCATAATCCTCTTTCGCACCCAAACATGTGGAATCACTCTGAGCTACGTTCAATCGAAGCGATCCCTTAAGGATTGAAAGTGCAAAATGGTTGCAAACTTCAACATTGTATTACTCAAATACCGTGACTCTTAGAAACTTCTCGTTTGATCCTACAGGATCGTATTGGGCCCCTCTAAAAAAAACCTCTCTTTTTTGGCTATCTCGGAGTGGTTTTCCCATGGCGGCAGATTTTCACTTGATGGAAAAAGCGTCAAATGCAAGTAGTGCAAAGTTGCAAAGTGGTGCAACTTTTGTTCTACAACTCGTGCGATCAAACAGATTGTTCCAATGCGTCTAAATAGGTATTTTTACGCTAGGAATGGTCCTCTTTCACACCCAAACACATGGAATCATTTCGAGCTACATTCAACTGGATCAATCCCTTAAGGGTCGAAAGTGCAAAATGGTTGCAAACTTCAGCATGATATTAATCAGATACCGTGATTCTTAGAAACTTCTCGTCTGATTCTAAAGAATATTTTTGGACCCCTCTACAAAAACCTCTCTAGGTTTTGGCTATCTCAAAGTGGTTTTTCCGTGGTGGAGGATTTTCACTTGATGAAAAAAGTTTCAAATGCAAGTAGTGCAAAGTTGCAAACTGGTGCAACTTTCATTTTGCAAATTGTGTGACCAAATAGACTATTCCAAAATGTTAAAATATGTATGTTTATTCTATTCATGGTCCTCTTTCACACCCAAACACGTGGAATCGCTCCAAGCTACGTTCAACCAGATCGATCCCTTAAGGGTCCAAAGTGCAAAATGGTTGAAAACTTCAGCATGCTATTACTTAGATACCGTGATTCTTAGAAACTTCTCATCTAATCCTATAGGATCATGTTGGGACCCTCTACAAAAACCTCTCTCAGTTTTGGCTATCTCAGATTGGTTTTCTTGCGGCGGCAAATTTTCACTTGATGAAAAAAGTGTCAAATGCAAGCAGTGCAAAGTTGCAAAGTGGTGCAACTTTTGTTCTGCAACTCATGTGACCAAGTAGACTATTCCAACGCATATGAATAGGCATGTTTACGCTAGGCATGGTCCTCTTTTGCATCCAAATACGCAGAATCACTCTGAGCTACGTTCAATCAGATCGATCCCTTAAGGGTCGAAAGTGCAAAATGACTGCAAACGTTGGCATGGTATTACTTAGATAACGTGACGCTTAAAAAATTCTTGTCTAATCCTATAGGATCATGTTGGACCCCTCTACAAAAAATCTCTCTTAGTTTTGGCTATCTCGGAGTGGTTTTCCTGTGGCGGTGGATTTTCACTTGGTGGAAAAAAGGTCAAATGCAAGTAGTGCAAAGTTGCAAAGTGGTGCAACTTTTGTTCTACAACTCGTGTGACCAAACAGACTGTTCCAACGTGTTCAAGTAGGTATTTTTACGCTAGGCATGGTCCTCTTTCACACCCAAACATGCGGAATCTCTCTAAGCTACATTCAACCGGATCGATCCCTTAAGGGTCCAAAGTGCAAAATGGTTGAAAACTTCAACATGTTATTACTCGGATACCATGATTCTTAGAAACTTCTCGTCTGATCCTATAGGATCATGTTGGGCCCCTCTACAAAAACCTCTCTCGGTTTTGGCTATCTCAGAGTGGTTTTCTTGTGGCAATGGATTTTCACTTGATGGAAAAAGCGTCAAATGCAAGCAGTGCAAAGTTGCAAAGTGGTGCAACTTTCATTCTACAACTCGTGTGACCAAACGAACTATTCAAACACATCCGAATAGGTATTTTTACGCTAGGCATGGTTCTTTTTCGCACCTAAACACACAAAATCACTCTAACCTAAGTTCCACTAGATCGATCCCTTAAGGGTCCAAAGTGCAAAAGGGAAGCAAACTTTGACAGGTTATTACTCAAAAATTGTGATTCTTATGAACTCTCTGTCTGAGCCTATGGGATTGTGTTGGGCCCCTCTATAATAACCTCTCTTGATTTTTGTTATCTCAGAGTCATTTTCCTGCGGTGTCCAGTTTCCACTTGATGGAAAAAGTGTCAAATGGAAGCAGTGTAAAGTTGCAAAGTGGTGTAACTTTCATTTTTCAATTCATGTGACCAAAGTAACTACTCCAACGCATCTTGATAGGTAGGTTTATGCTAGGAATGGTCCTCTTTCACACCCAAACACACAGAATTGATCTAAGTTGCGTTCAATCGACTTGATCCCTTATGATGACATGCAAAACAATGGAAAAGAGAAACATATAAATGACGGTTGAGAAGTTTGAGTATTCCACACAAAAAGTGTATGATCATTGGTGCAGAGCATCTTCTTCCTCCATTTAATGAAGAATGTCTAGTTCAGTGGTTTTAGTCATTGTAATGTCAAATAAGGCCATCATAGCCCATTCTGTAATCTTGATTTTAGTTTTGAGTTAGTGTGGGGTCATTTGAGTCAATTATGTAAGTACAAATAAGAAAATAGAATTGGTAAAGGCATTGGAAGAGATTACTAACACTGCCTCTATTCAAAATTCAAAATTTAGGCCTTAAAAGCAAGGCTAGACGAGGTGAAAAGAAGAAATTGCTTGAGAATAAGTTATAATAGGTTGGAAATAGGGTGAGGTTGTGGAGTTTGATGTGTTCAAATGGTCTGCAAGGACAAGGGAGATCAAAGTATGTTATAGCATGATGCCCTAATTGGGAATAGAGGGGTTTTGAATGAAAAAGAGAAGTTTGAGGGAGTAAACATGGGTAAAGTCAAGGGGCAGCATAACTTGGCGGTCAATTAAGTTTGTGTAGGTAGAATGAAGAGTGTTGGAAGAGGTTTTGAAGCTATATGACGTCTGGATATGGGGTTTTCAATAAACCCTCGTGAAATTTGAGAAAAGTGAAGGTTTAGAAGATAGTGAGGTTAGAGGGCCAATCACACCCTAAAAATTATGGATTTTATGGATTTGCAGACTGGTAAATGCTGCCCAATGGTGTTTTGCAATTGGAAGAGTGATTGAGAGCATTTTTTTTTTGTTAAATAGACCTATTCGGGGGTCTAGGACAATGTTGAGTCCATTTCTTATTTTTATTATAAATTATAACTTGTTTTCTCATGAGTCCATTTCGTATACAAGAAATAATATTGTAAAAAGTTGACATATAAATCTTTCAATGTGTTTATATGGTGATGCATCAAGAACATGTTGGAATCTTTTTATGAATCATTTCATGGAATAGCAATTGAAAACATGTTCTTTTTTCATTAGATACATTTTTTTAGCATCAATCAATTAATATTCAAGACAAACCATGAAGGACAACAATGATCAATGCTAGGGCTAACCAATTAATAAGTGTACATGTGAATAAGGGAAGCACAAGTACTCAAAAACATGTAATCCTTGAAGTATACACATGCATACATAGTATTCACAAATTAATACAAAGTATATGCATGAATATAAGGTATATACATGAAAACACGTAAACCACAAAGTATACATTGGAACACACATAAGTCACAAACTATACACGTAAGTTGTAAAGTATACACTTGAATACACGTAACTCATATCTATTGAACCATCAATTTAGAATGCAAATATGGACACCATCGATAAAAGATATTTGTAATAACCAAATAGCCATGTAGGCATACATCAATATATGTCGATATAAGTATGAAATATATGTACAAAATAGCCATATAGGCTTACGAGAATGCCATATAGGCATACAATGTCAAATATGTCCAATACAAAATATGTACAAAACTACCATGTAGGCATACAACAAAGGGCTCTGGAATCAAAATTTATTGCTCTTCATGCTCTGGGAATAAATTCTTTCCCTTTTCTTTTTGATCGGATGGCAATAGGTTTGTCACTCATTTTTGTTGCGCTCAAGGAGTGCTTCTGTTGCTCCTCCTAGTGTTTAGTTCATGGTGAAGTTTTAACTGTTACAATAAGAAGTAAAGACATGAATATATAGAAATTAAATTATAAAAAATGATATATTTGACAAAATAATCACTTACTGCATCTCATGATCTCTCTTCACGAGGGAAATATTCTCATGCCCATGCTCAAGCATGCTCATGCCCTGTATAAACCATCCAAACAAAAATTAAACTATGAATCAATAATGGTTTGATTTTTCACTAGCTAACATCTATAACGAATGAAAATTGAAATTTACTAATTTGCCTCATACCTCCCCTGTCAGAGTCATCGAGGATTGTATAGTAGATAACACACCGATCTGCATTGCCCTCATCACATTCGAAGGTGTTTTGGCTTGCAACATCTGAAAATAAAACAAAAAAATATTCAATGTAATCAATGATGTGCATATAAACTACACAAATCTATTAAGTGCAATTCATTAGTTAAACTCTTTATTCTATTACTTTCGTGTAGGTTTGAGTAAATCCACTGCCACTAGGAGGTGTTCCCTCCAAACCTCCAATATTAGCCTATTCAATATCCAAAATCACATATTAAAATACCATTCGTAAAAAAGTGCTATTAACATGTAATAAATTTATAATTGTTTACTCGTTACATACCCCAGCAATAGGTGTACTACAGAAATAATTAGGTGGGGGGTCAGTGTATCCAGACTCAACACTGTGACCCTGCAATTTTATTAAAATCATAAAACATTTTTAGTTAATCTTGCATTTCAAAACAAAAATTTAATAAATTAAATTGAATGAACATGTTAACTTTTACTTGACTATCAATACCATATGCCTCATGCAATATGTTAGCTACCCTCTCCATATCCATAGTTGCAGACATATCCTTTATAGCAACCTCCTGAGTGTTGGTGGGGTCATATGAACAAGTCTCCCCGCAAGATTAACACACATGGGTTCGAAGGCCACCACTTGAAGACTCCCCTGGATGGCATTGTAGAATAGGGCTAGTATGATGGATGACACTCTAGGTCAAAGTGTTGATGGCTTGCAATGTCTCTACGTTGACACTTTCCTTTGTGATGGAAGGTAGAACAACGTGCTCACGAGGTGGCCTAGCAAGAGCTCGTCTACCTTGTCACATAGGATTCGATTGTGCACCGGGTCTATCCTGAGCCGACCACCCACCTCTCCCTTGGAAATCCCTCATATCAAAATAATTTGGGATTTTGTTCAATATGAACTCACTGTATAGTTTCCTAAGGAAATATTATGGGACTTCACAATTGTTGCACGGTGGGTAATCAAAGACCATGTACCACCTATCATAAAAATGGTTCCTAATCTGTTGGTGGTGGCACCAATGAATAGGAAACCTCTTTGCATTAAGGGTAATATTTTGATTTGTGTGTGGGTCAGTGAATAATGAGCACAAATCACCTTTAGTAATTTTTAAATCCTTTACATCTTTATATATGATAGTTTATTTGCATAATAATCCCTAGCCGCCTGCCTCCTATCTTGCCATCCAGTTATTTGTTTGCTAATTGAATCTACATTTGTTAACATATCTTTCAATGAATTTGTTAGGGTCATTCTTTTTGCGGCTGAACCATTTGGATCACTCAACCTACTAATTAAATCCTCAATTTGCTTTATGTTGTTCTCAATTTCACTCATTAAATTTTGTTGAGTGATTGGTGGAGGAGGTTGTTGTTGTTGTTGATTTTGATCTTGAGTATTTTGTTCTTGAGGATTTGGTTGCTCTTCCTGTTGAGGATCTTGAGGGTTTGCAGGTTGATTTGCATCTCCTAAAAATTCAAACAAATATATATCAAATTCAACCTAAAACTAACAAATTCAAAACAAAAGGAAAAAAATCCTTACCTCTCACAGCTCCTTCTCATCGTGGTGCCATTGTTGTGAAGAAATAACAATTGTTGGTGAAGAATTTTGCAGAATGGCTCCTCCTAGAATGTGAGTGCAAAAAAAAGGGTTTTGGCTGTGGGGAGAAGAAAAAACAGTCAAAATCAAAATGACAGAGTTTAATTTTATTTTTTTGCTTTTAACATGCAATATTGCGAGTGCATTATAGCGCGCTCGTGTTATTACTTTTCAAAAGAAAATTGAAAGTGGCCACAAATTGGCTACCCATTTTCATGCACCCGCCTCGTGATAAAGAATAACTTTTGGACAATTAGTGAGTGGATCATCTAGCTGGTTTGATCTTAAGTTCTTGTTCTATAATCATTTATTCTAGGTTAGTAAACATATATATGGTAGACAACCTTCTTCTTTGTAGTTGATGGGTACTAGACCATAAGGAAGGTGTAGGAACATCTAGATATCTGAATCTAGGATGTTGTTCTTCATTGATCAATATTTCAATGATAGGGAAACATGTGTAAACCTGTATGATATGCCTTCCATCATCTAAAAGGTTTGAATCTTCTTTTGGGTAACTTACCCCTATGAATTTTTTTGAAGGTGGAAAAATTGTATTGAGTATCCTATAGATACATCGATCACCTATTGCTATATACACAAAACCTGGTTGAAGAGAGATATTTGACTTCAAGCAACAAACAAAAAGAAAAAGTAGCAAATTTATCATCTAAAAAAAGAGTATAATTTGGTCTAACTTTAATGTGGTCATCACCATCACGCTTATCAAGCACACCCCTAAACTGGGATATAAAAGCCTAATCCCATATGTAACATTGATTATCAATAAGAGTAGCAAAATATTTTGCACCAATTTCATAGTTGAGGTGTGGGTGAACAATAATATCAACATAAGAAAAATGGACAGAAATATTGATTTTCTTTCCACCTATGAACGTCTTTAGGAGTGATAAATGGAAGATGGACTAGATGTATACCAACACCTTGGACTTGGAGATTTAACTCAAATTGCCTAATAAAATTCATCATTCTTTCTTTTATTCCTTTTTTAGGATACAATTCAAAAATAGAAATTTTTGGAAACTTAAAATTGTTTTTCTCATCAATATGATCTTTATCTTCTACTATATCAAAATGACATAGAAAATGGAAACGTATAAATATTACAAAGATAACTCATATCCATCTGGGTTGAGATGTTTTGAGCTAGGTTAAGTCTTTCTTTTTTCCTCATACTAGGGAAATACTAGGAAATCACAAAAAGATAAAATTCCTTCATCTTCCTCAAAATATAGAGTATGTTCATGTTATTGTAAGATTTGATACAAATGGAAATCTTCTTCTAGAAGATCCCCAGACTTTTTCTATGTGTAGAATTAAAAATCTTCTTGAAGCATGCCAAAAAAAATTCTAGAAGATTATTTATGGGGAGATATTCAAATTGTTCCAGACACTAAGAATATTTGTGTTTTATCTCCAAGAATGATAAGAGGAAAATTAATTGTCTTAAAACATCTAGTTGGACATTATAAAGAAGCCCATATTATTTTTATTTGTAGAGATATCACAAGCCATTTCCAATATGGATCGCATAAATTACAAGACCTTACCATCATCTTGAATGCATCACATAAAGTCATATGCCAATTAATTCATTTCAAGGTCATTACTAAAGAAAATACTCTTTTATTCATACAAGACTTCTTAGGGAATGGTATCATCCAAGTACATGCTAATTAGCAGCTTAAACGATAAAGCATTATTACCCCTGCCACTATCTATTACCTATTCAATTTCAAAAATACTTACAATATACCTGACATTCATTTTATACTAGACTTTGAAAAATGACATATTCTCTATGAATGGGATAATGGTTAATAGATCAACACGAAGAGTGTAATCTTGTAAATAATCAACTTTATATATATGTAAAATAAAGCAAAGGGTTGACACTAGTTTTCTTATTGGTGTGATATTCCTCATTTTGATTAAAGAATAAATTATTGGGTGTAATCGAACCCTCTACCTTGCATGGAATATTTAGTGAGCACATGTGCTTGTTTGTGTCATGATGTCATATACATTAAGATCTGAAAACAAGATGCAAACCTATTTAAAAAGCAAGATCCCTATATCCACTTACGAGTGTTAAGTAGATTTCTCACTTTCAAGGTTTCATAAAAGTGACAATAAATAGTAGAATATTAATATTTTAGTAAAATGTTAATATTTCATAATTATTAACATTTATGGACAACTCTAATGGTAGGTTTGCATCTATAGTGATGCTCCTTTTGGGAACCCAGACAAACCACTTTGCGGAAGCTTCAACAACCTATCATTGTCTAAAAATTGCTTAGTCTAAAGGTTTTAGGAAGGTTTGGCTTGAAGATGATTTGTTAAATATCAGTAATCGCCTAAAGAAGACTAACCCTCCTTGTTAGTCTATTGAGCCTATTACTGTTGATTCTATTTTTATCCTTAATTATTTTGAGGAGAGTTATATTTCACATTTTTCATGAGGGCAATGGGTTAGCTGATAAGTTTGCTAATGTTGGGGTTCTTAAACCTTGAGTTTTGGATTGGTTTGATACTCTTCCCATCGATATTCAAAATATTGTTAACTATGATATATGGACTATCCAAAATGATTAATTTTTGTCACATGTAGAATTTGATTGAAAATGTCATGTAGAAATGTGATAACTCTGAGGGGAGTTTGACTCTCATTAACGATTATGAAGTTGTTCAAAAGGCCCTACATTTAAATTTAATGATGAGCATTTATTTTTGGCACTTTCTCCATGCAGATTCTGGGTGTTTGAAGATGCCTTTTCTTCTCGAGGCTTCTCCTTCTTTGTATCTCTTGCTGGTTTTTCTTGCATTTGTTTTGGCTTTGGTCTATGATCATTATGGGGGGATAAAGGAACTAAATTGAACCCATTTCTTGTGATGCCACAAAAATAAATAAAATGGTTTGGAGTCTTTTGACTGGAGGTGGTGTAACTCCTTTCATGGAAAAGATTCATGGTTTTGATCCTATTGCTTCTCAGGATTTTGTCAATGGCTAGCATAGTAGGGTGCTTTGGGTGTTTGGGTTGGAATTCAATATCACTGAGGAGTTGATTGGTGGCATTATGAGACTTTCCATTAATGGAAAAAAGTTTTATAGGGATAAGAAAGAGTCCAATGTTGTTATGGTGAAATTCTTTAAGAAGAAGGAAATGGACCAATTATAGAAGCTTACTTGTAGTGGCTTTGATCGAAAGACCATCAAACCCATTTGGGAAAACTCAATCATGGAGATTATGCGGTATTTTAACCTGATGATAGATTCTTAGCCCTCTTTGGTTATCATTTTGTGTTACTGGATCATTTCAAGCATGAAAAGAGGGTTTCTTTTCTATATTACTTGTTGGTGTCTTTAGAGAATGGGGTTAAGGATTTTAAGAGGAATCCTAAGAATACAATACTACATGAGGGTTTAATCATTTTGGTAATGGAGTATGCTAAATCATTCTATATCTTGGAGGAACCTAAGAGAATTGCTAAAAGCCATTTGGATAAGCATGAGCAATCGAGATATGTCATTGGTAATGATTGTGAGGAAGTTGAAAGGGACGATGAGGGGTCTGATGGGTTCTATAAAGGTCCTCTTGGAGCCCCCTAAAGACTTCGAACCTAAGTCGAGAAAGGACTGGCAATGAGAAGGACGATTCCCTTGTTGTTTCTCCAACTTGGATAAGAAGGTTAAGAAGGGGAAATGTGTCTTGACCCCTATTCTAGAGAAAAAAAAAGAAGACCATGACTAAGGGAAAGGAACATTCTTTGCTCGAAGAATTTATCATTAGAGTTTGAAGATTAAGCTTGTGGTGAATTTGAAGCCCCTATTCTGGAGTGGAAAAGGAAGACCCTTTTGAAATGTGGTGAAAATTATAATAAGGCTAAGGGTAAGGATCATTCTACAACTATGAAGAATCTATCATTGGGGGATGATGCTAGTGCTGAAATGGAAGGGATGCGGTTGGAGGAGAGTCTAAATGGAGTGAAAGATATGTATACTGATAAAGTTTTGGAGGTGGACAAGGAGTTGGGTAATGCAAAAGTTCCTGATGTTGTTGTTGAGGTGGAGACTCCTAAGCAGAAAATCAAAGTCCTTGATGGTGAGTATTCTCCTAACAAGGGAAAATTAGCTATTCAGGATAAGCAAGAGACCTAGGTTGACCCTAGGGATGACTTGGTTGATAATAGGGACATTTTTAATTGCAATCATGAAGTTTTAACTAATTTCTTGGGTATGGTGAAGGATGGATCAATTATTATTTTTAGAATATTTAAATGGTTGTTCAATGGGTTGAATCTAACCAATGTTAAGATTCAGTCCTTCCAATCCTCATGACTTCAATTCTGACCCAATTTGATCAATTGTTTGATATTTTAACAATTATCACTAATGAAATGTTGAGAATGAAGAAGGATTTTGAGTTTAGAGTTTCGGTCCTAGAAGAAAGGATAACCAATACCTTTGAAAATCTTTATACTTTAGTTAAAGTTAGCCATTCTGCTCTCTAGAATAATTCCCAAGATCTTCATGTTCTTAATGAAAAGGCCCATATGTGGAAAGGTGAGTCTTTTGGTGTGATGAAGGAAACAATTGGTATGGTTGAATTTTCTAAAAATAGGGAGGGGAGACTGATAAGGGCCCCAACATTTGATCATGTAGCAAGACTAAATAGAACTTGGGGATTCTTGCTAGTGAGATTCCCGAGGTGGTTGACATGCATGAGAAGATTATTGTTTGTGATCTTGAAGCGGCTAAAATTTTGAAAAAGTCTTTAGTTTTCTATTGTTTGGGTTCAACTTTTTTGTTGATGGTTGGTTGCTTGTTATGTTTTCATTTATCTTAAAGCAACAATATTTTTTGTACAAGGTTTTCGGGCCCCTTCAAAACTTGCTTTTCTGATAATAAAAAAACATTTATGGACAAATATTTGTTCACTAATATAAATATTATGAAATGGTATTAATATTTACTCAATAAAGTGAGCTCACTATATTCTAAATTCCAAGTACCAAAGTACCCCCACTCACTCTCACTAGCCACTATCTTCTAAATTTCACTTACCAAAGTACTTCACCTACCACTCTCATTATCCACTATCCTCCAATTCCCACTTATCTAAGTAGTCCACCTACCACTCTCATCTAACAATCCATGCATCTACCACATACTTCCAACTATCAATTGGCCTCCATATCCTAGAAATAAGGCCTTATGAGCTCATTTGAGGCTTTGAGAGTTGATGAGCTCATTCAAATTCGATGTTTGACATTTGGAGTTGGAGTGATCTTTAGAGTCTTAGAAAGTCGAGTGTTCTTAGAGTCTAAAAGAGCTTGTAACTCTAGAATTTTGTAAAAGAAAATAAATGTATGCTCTCAGTGTGCACCTTGAGTGATCTAGCTAATCAAAAATTAATTTGTAATAAAAAAATTGGAAATATTGTAAGAATTTTTGAATATCAATAAGACCATATTCTCATTATCTTCTATATCTACTATCAAGAGCTTCCATTATGTTGTGTTGATTCTATCTTCACTTTCATTTTGGTGTTAGAGCTTTTTGTGTTATGGTTTCTCTAAAAAATGGTATCAAAGCCATGAGTATTATGGTTTTATAATCGTTGATAACCTACATTGTAAGTAGTAAGATTTGAATGATTAAGTGTAAAATTTCAAAGGTAGTTGTGGAGCCACAAAATTAGAACCTGTTGTTGAAGCCAGGGAGGCATGTTGAAGGGCAATTGTAAATCAATAAAAGTAGCAACAAAAATTCAATCTAAATTTCAAGTAAGATCTAAAACTTATCGCTATGGAAAGTCAAAGATCAATGAATTCTAGTAATTCTCATGTTGTTCCAATTCATAATATAGTAGAATATATAGAAATGATCATGTTGATGAGAAAGACACGTTTCCAATTCATGAATATGTAGAAGATAATGAAGTTCTTGTTGATAATTATGGTCAATTCAAATTTCTAGAAATTAGTGTTTCATGGTTATATTCAAGAAAAAGAATTATAGCTCACATGCCACAAATAGTTAAATAATCAAAGATACAAATTTTATAGAAAATCATTTAAACATTGGAGAATCAGACATCCTTCCAATTTTCAGAAAGTTTTTATCAAACTTTTATCTTTGATTGTCTAATTATTTGTAGCATGTGATTTATACTTCTTTTTCTTGAATAAAATTGTGAAACATTAATTTCTAAAAATTTAAACTGGCCATAGTTATCAACAAGAACTTCATTATCTTCTACAAATTCATGAATTGGAAAAGTGTCTTTCTTTCCAACATGATCCTTTTTATATTCTACTATATTATGAATTGGAACAACATGAGAATTACTAGCATTCATTGATCTCTAACTTTCCATAGTGATAAGTTTAAGATCTTACTTGAAATTTAAGGTAACTTTTTGCTACTATTTTTACCAACTTACAATCACCCTTCAACATGCCTCCCTACCTTCAACAATGGGTCTTACTTTTGTGTCTCCACAACTACCTTCAGCAAATTACACTCTTGATCATTCAGATCCTACTCCTTATAATGTGGGTTATCAAAGATTATAAAACCATAATACTCATGAATCTGATATAACATTTTAGAGAAACTATAACACACAAAAGATCTAACACCAAAATGAAAGTGAAGACAGAATCAACACAATATAATGGAAACTCTTGATAGTAGATAGAGAAGATAATGAAAATATGATCTTATTTGATATTCACAAATTCTTACAACATTTCCATATTTCTTATTACAAATAGATTTTCAATTAGCCAAATCACCCAAGGTGTAAGCTAAGAGCATACGTCTATTTGATTTTACAAAATTTTGGAATTACAAGCTCTTTTGGACTCTAAGCAAACTAGAATTTCTAAGACTCTAAATATCACACCAACTCCAAATGTCAAACTTTGAATCTAAATGAGCTTATAAACTCTCAATGCCTCAAATGAGGTCATAAGGCCTTGTTTATAGGAGATGGAGGCCAAGTGGTAGTTGGAAGTATGTGGTAGATGGTAGATGCATGTGTGGTTAGATGAGAGTGGTAGGTGAAGTACTTAGGTAAGTGGAAATTGGAAGATGGTGGATAGTGGGAGTGGTAGGTGAAGTACTTTAGTAAATGGAATTTGGAAGATAGTGGATAGTGAGAGTGAGTGGAGGTACTTTGGTACTTGACATTTGGATGTACCAAGCTCACTTTATTTGGTAAATATTAATACCATTTCAAAATATTAATACTAGTGGACAAAAATTTATCCATAAATATTAATAAATATGGAATTTTCTACTACTTATTGTCACTTTTATGAAACTCGAAAAAGTGGGAATGATCCATTTAACACTTGTAAGTGGCTACACGAATCTTGCTTTTTAAACAGGTTTGCATCCCATTTTCAAATCTTAACGTAGTTGATATCATCACATAGACAAGTGCATGTGCTCGCTAATTATTCCATACAAGGTAGAGGGTTTGATTACACCCATTATTTTATTTATTAAGCAAAAGGAGGAATCTTACACCAATAAAGAAGACAATGTCAATCCTTTGCTTTATTTTACATATATATAAAGTTAATTATTTACAAGATTGGACTCTTCATGTTAAACTATTAACAATTATCCCATTTGTAGAGAATACACCATCTTCCAAGGTCTGGGATGAGATGGATGTCAGGCATATTGTAAGTATTTTCAAAACTGAATAGGTTGTGGTATGAGTAGTAATGCTTTATCTTTTTAGTTGCTAACTAGAATGTACTTGGAAGATACCATTCCCAAGAGGTCTTGTATTATCATGCCTTACGATCCATTCAAGTTGGCTACTAGAGAAATGAACTACAATGTTTAGTATAAATAGAAGAGTATTTTTTTAGTACTAACCTTGAAAAGAGTTAATTGGCATAGGACTTTACATGATGGACTAAAGATGGTGGTAAGGTCTTATTATTGATGGGATACTTATGGGAAATGACATGTGATATCTTTACAACTAAAAATAATATGGGCTTCTTTATATTGTCTGACTAGATGCTTTAAGACAATTAATTGTCCTCTTATCATTTTCAGAGATAAAATACAAATCTACTTAGCGCCTCGAACTATTTGAATATCTCCTCACCCATCATTCTGAAATATAAAAGTTGGATTACAAAATAAATAATCTTCTTGAATCTTTATGTGTTATGCTTCAATATCTTTAATTCTACGTATAGAAAAAGTCTGAGGATCTTCTGGAAGAATATTTTTATTTGTATTAATTTTTCCAATAACATGAACAAACTCTATATTTTGAAGATGAAAGAATCTCATAATCTTTGATAACCATATTACTTACGCATTGAAGAGGTTGATAGACATCATGTAGTTTTATAAAGCATTTAACATGGTATCAATGAATTATTGAAGTATCAAGTTTCAATACTAAAGATATGATTAAGTGTTGATGCAATACCATTAAATGGAGTCACTATTACTTACGCTATCATGCAACCATGAGCCAATGCTCATATTAACTATATATGATTCCTAGTTCATATTATAAGGTTATCTTGCAACTAAAGATCATTTGATCTAGAACTCTTTTCCATCTTATTTCTCTTAAAGTTAAAATACAAGTTATTCAAATGAATTAACCCTTGATTATAGTAAGTTCTTAGTTAATAAATTTTTCCCAAAATATCTTATAATCTCATTTACATAACACAAAGGTTAGATTAATTACTTAGCAATAAATTATCTTTGTTTATACAAATAATACTTATCACTAGACCAAGACACTATGCCATAGTGGATGTACCTAAACATGAAGTTACATTATTGTAATCATAATCACCACATCCAAAAATAATATTCTAAGGAAAGCCACCTATAAGGTTTTATTTGTCTAACTCCCTAGAATGAAGAACACCTCTTAAGGACAACATTATAGGATTGGGGTCCCTTACTGCTCTAATTCAACATACCTCTAATGTGCCAGAAGATATCATTTACAACATGGAAATCACAACTCATTCACCAAAGATGTATCAATAGTAGTGTGTATATGGTAATATTATTTTAGTAAGTCTATCTCATACCATTTTTCTTCTTATGCTCTCTGCTCTCATCCTGATGATGGATCACAGAGTGTGATCCGAAATGTTGATGAAAAAACTAGACACAATCAAATCCAGAAGTCTTTTCACTATACAATATGGATTGTGGAAATCTGATATCATTAACAAAAATAAATAAAAAAACTAACAAACTACAATCATGGAACCCACAACACTCTTGAGAGCTAAAATAACCCAATTCAACTATCATCATATTTTGACTAGGCTCAATGTCTATACCATAACCATATTATTTGTCATAAATAGTTCTTTTACGACACAAAATAGTCTTAATACTTTAGCAAAGAAAAAATAAGCAACAAGCATGACTCACCAAATAAATAAATTAATGTCAAATGTTAAAAGTAGACTTCTAGCTGGGGTTGGGGCCCTAGCTCAGTTGGCTAAATCTTTCCTATTGCAGGAGGTTGGTCATGAGGTCTAGTCTCCCCCACCCCCGTGGTACCGGAGGGCGTGTTGCGCCAGGGTCGCCGGTCACGTTAAAAAGCTTACCAGGCGCACTGCAATTTATAGGGGGTCATGCTACCCGATTCCTGCAGTCTAATAAAAAAGAAAAGAAAAAGAAGTAGACTTATAGCTATCCAAGCCATACCAAGACTTGATCATGATTCAAGAGATTGTTCAAGATTGAAATTAAGCCCTCATACAAGAAACTATATACCTTAGTTCGCATAGTCACAATCTAGAGGTCCTCAATTACTCATTTATTCGACCGATCACTATATAATCTTAAGTAAAAGGATAAATCTCTTACACAACACCCATCACTTAATGGACTATTTTGGATAGCATATAAGTGATTTGCAATCCATTATTCTTTCACATAGTGAATAATAATCACATTGCTTTAGCATCTTACCTGGTGGCACCTAGCTCTCATTTGGGAAAAGGTAGGGATGATATGACCAAGGTCATAGAGTCTGGCTTTTCTCTCTTCTATGTGGGTGTCTCTTCACCTTTCTCCTCAAACATCTCTCTGCTTCCCCCTTTCCCACGCCATTTTATGCATTATTTTTTTTCAACTAGACTTGAATTTCCCTCTCTTACTACTCATGTTCCTCTAATTTTCTTCTCTCTTGCATGAATTTACTACCTTCTCACATTTTTTCTTCATTCTTGCTCCCTTGTGTCATTCTTTCCCTCCCCTATTGTTATATTCTACTCCTGTCGACTTTTGTTGCTTGCATCTTGAGGAAAACTAACTTCCATGTCCTTTCAACTCCTTTCCTCCCTCTTTTCACCTATGCCACTCTCTCCTTCACGATTGTCTCCCCAAAATGAAGTGTGAATCTGTAATTTATGAGGTCGTGGGGTTTTAAGGCTACCAAAATGCCATTTTTTCCACATGACCTATCATTATGGATGGTCGAGGGAAGGAACACCTTACCTCAAAAAATGTTGGTTGTCCTCTCCATACCCATACCCCTATCTTCATAAACACAAGTTGTCTTCAGACGTAATCCTTTTTCCTCGCGTTTGACAATATCCATTCTACCTTTGATTGAAGACCATGCATCTTAATGGCATTGTCAATGACCCTTCATTGAAATGAAAGATTTTGATAACGTCCACGAGGCCACAACAGCCTATGGGACCCAGGAACAACACAAGACTGCCACCAAAAAGGGGAGACCTCAAATAGTTTGAGTTCTTCGTTGGAGGTCAACCCTACGATGGTGAATTTTGATGATGTAGTTTGCTGATTTGGCCAACCTTTCCTCCTCAAACAAGGTATTTAAATTATCAACTTGTAAGGTGTCTGCATAACTAGCCCGAATATCTTTATACTTTGAGCACTCCATAAAAAAGTGTCATTCTATCTCCACCAATCCCATGTCACAAAATCGACATATTCTTTTTTCCTACTCTTCTTTAGGAACCAACCATCTATCCATTTTACATCTAAGACGATGTGAGCTAGTTTGAAGCTGAGCTATCAACATCTTTTCTCTCCATTTAATATTTGCTCCTATATAGGCCTTTTCTTCATGGTCCCCCTTGGGGTTCAATTCTTTGATATAGTAATCTTTCTTCCGTCCTAATTGTTTTGTCCATATAGCATTTTTGAATTTTTGCTTCACATATTTTTTATTTCTTCATTTGTACTTGGACAATCTTGCATTTTCACACCCCACTTTTCCATCCATTTTTTGTTTTGTTTTATCCAAGTATTCTTTCTTCTATCCAACTTTTCTTCTACAATCAATTTGTTTCCATACATTGATCATGGGGATGTGACAATTACTTTTATTACAAGTGATAAGAGCACAATTTGAGCAAGGTTTTGTGGTGTACCTAGTGTGAGAAACATGGACACAAATGATTTTTTATTTTTTTTAATCAAATATTTTCATAATAGTCATATTGTTGTTTAGAGTAGATCTAGATTTAGGGGTATTCAACATTAAGTATTATCTTCCAACCCATGAAAAAATTAGGATGTTCATTTAAAGTAAGGTTGTGCACAAAAAAAATGAAAGCTCATTTTTCAAGGGTTAGTAGAAATTATTCACGAGAACTAAAACTATTACATTCATAAAAGTCTCGAGAGTTCATTTTTGGCTTAATTTTTGGATATTTGTCTTCAATTTGATAAAAAAAATTATGTATATAATAATTCCTTTGGAAAACCCTAAAGCTATGTACCTTATGTTGTAATTACGTAACCCACCCACCAATTACTTTCATTTAGAGGAAATAACAAAAACCAAAGCCAAACCATGGAAGAATTGCAAGATAAAAGTATGCCCTCACAATCAAGATTTGAATGGAGAAATGTCTAGTGAATCACAAACTTATGAATTGCCACCAATTTAATTATAATAGATCAAGAAGCAACAAAATACAATAAAAATGAAGAATGTGTGCACATATTTATGTGAAGTTTGGATCAAGTACAAAATATACATTTAAAATTTAAGAAATTGATGCTACTGACAAAGAGTGTGAACATGAGTCATGCCTCCACTAAAGGTGTCAACATGGGTCAATTTAGAACAAGCATTAGAGAGGATGTAACAAAGCACCACCAGTATGTCAAATGGGTATATTTATGTCAAGATTAAAGGACGGCGCATTAACATCATTGAATTGTTGAATACAAACACGCATACCAAAATTGGAGGTCAATTGAGTACAATGTGCATGCCAAATGACATCATCAATGTTCACTCTAGATAAAGTGATGTTATAATGGTCACATCAAATGGAAGTAAAAAAGCCAAATTTTGAGGAATACCCAATAACCTTTCCTTCTTTAGTAATTGCATGTACATGAGATCAAAATTCAATCAAGGTTGTCAATCATGACTTCTCAACAAGGGCCACAACTTTGAAAAAACATATTGCTTAAAAACTTTCAAACTCATAACAACAATAACTTACAATAAATGGAGGTTATATAAGGTACTAAAATAAATTAAGAATTTTGTTATCAACCAAGACCTCATGCCCAAGATAAAACCATAAAACATTGACAAATAGGATGCCAATCCCTTTCTCAACCTTACGAAAAGAGTTTACAAAATCAAAAATACCACAAATATTTGAAGGTAAAAATTGCCCCATTATTTTTCCAGTTGGAACACTAATAAATAGGTAAAGAATCTACAATAAAAAAGTATCACTAAACTAGTCCAAGTTATAAAGGAAATTACTGTTCACTATAAGAAAAAATAATTTTGAGATATTAGAGGTGATATCAACTTAAGAGTGCATCTAATAATTTTTAAATTTTTAAATTTCCGTGTAATATTAAAGTAAATCATTTAAACTCAAATGATATACAATAATATCATCTAAAACTTAAATATTTATTAAATTTAACTTTAATTGTATTATTTAAAATTGAAATATTTTTAATTTAGTCATAATTGTTTTACTTATCATTTAGTATATCTTATATTTAAAAACAAAAGTACGAGCATTAAAGAAACCAAGAACCATGAAATCTAAAAAAAGGAAACTTCTCTAACATAAAAATCATTTACAATGAAAATTGAAACATTTACTTCAAAATAAAAAATAAAAAATTAGAGTAACTTTTGAAATAAAAAGTAAAATGAATCTAGTAAATTTAGTAAAACAAATTTGGGGGAGAGTAATTATGAATAGTCTACCGGATCCTTTGAAAGCTAAAAATTGGAGAGTGATCTAGAAGGAATAATTGAAGTTTGATTTTAGATAAACAAATAAAAGAATTACAAGGTGTTGTAAAATATTGTGTTTAGAATATTCTTTAGAAATAAAAGGTCCTACCAAATTCGTAATTATTTATTTCATAACTTATTTCTACCCCTCTTTTAATCCATATTTCTTGATTTGCTTCTTTTCATAGCTCATCAAATTAATATGAACAAGGCCAATAGTCAACTATAAATACCATCCCCAATTGTCTCTACAAATCTCAAATTGGACTTACATAAATGTTGGAACATTATTCTTAGAAGGTTTGAGCAAGGGACTACAATGTAAATTGAGGGTATATAAGAAAAATATGCAAAATCAAATTAAATGTGGAAAAAAAGGAACACCGTCTATGACATTGAGGGTTCAAAAACTTGCCACTGTAAGAAAATTATGCAAAATCAAATTAAATGTGAACAAAAAGGAACATCGTTTATGACATTGATTCCAACGTAAAGATTTAGTAGTGTGATAGGGAGCTTCTTCAACTTCATTTTTCGATTAGTGTTTTGATTTATTGCTCAATAACATATCAAAAAGAGAGAGTTAAAAGGATTTTTTATCCTTCTTATTGAAATTTTGTATATGGTGATAAATATAGTTGGAAGACTCTCGTCAAATTCAAAAAAATTAACTCGACAAAAAATTGACAACTTAAAATTTGCTTAAATTTCTTTAAAAAAACACATTTTTGCAAAAATCAAATAACAAAATATATCCAATGAATCCATAAATTAGTACAAAATTTTTTTCTATTAAATATGATTCATTTGAGAATATAAATTGAGGACAAAATTGCATCATGTAAAATTTTAATACAATAGTTAACTAACAACTACTATGAATTTATGATTACAACACTTTACATATTCCTCTTCCCTAATCTAGTGAAAACTTGAGGAAAGGTTCTAATCCTTACAATCTATTATGGCTCCTCACTCAATATAGAAGATTGTATTTGTGGCTCAAACTCGACCTCCATCCTACTATTAAATGGCAATTAACTCTTTTGCCTCATCAATGTCATCTAATGACAATCCAGTAGTTCTTTTTGTTGTAGCCACATCCTATATTATTTGCCCCTCAAAATTTAAAATCTCGCTTGTAGTAAACAATGGGGATCTCATCATTCCACCTTGTACAATCACTACAAGGATCAATGTCATCCAAATAAATGAACTTTGTTTTGTCCTCTACCTTTCTTGTGTATAATCAAAGCTTGTATCATACAAAGACAATGTCATTGAGGCATTTTTTTAGTTAAATATATTCAGCTTCTTCATATACATGGTATCAAACAAACTCCAATTGCACTCAAAATAAGCAGCACTACAAGGTTGAAAAAAATGCAGAGAGCTAACCTTTGAAGATTTGGGGTATTTGTACCCAATCTCCCCACCAAAAACCTAAAAAATTAGATACTCAAAATTTGGTAAGCAAATTGTGTGTTATCAATAATAAATTTGAAATTTATAACTTATCAAATGCATGTAAAAACCATTTTTTTGGTACTTGGTGACTAAGTGGTTCTTCCCCATATAGCTAGTGCCAAAGAAAAGAGTACCCCCCTACCAATCTTGTAATTATGTAATTTTTAAATGAGGTTTCCCACCTCAACCTTGGGTATCATCCTCTCAATGCATGTCATGAGATCCTTCATAACCTCTCTATTTAGATCTACAAAACTATCCAAATAGATAAATTTAAGTTGAATTACCACATTGCATGAATGGGTCAATGAACTTGATTTTTCCACTTCCAATCAAGAATTTCCCAAATGGAATCAAACTTAAGTGTCCCCTTTGTAATAATTTCATATGGACTCTTTAACCTTATCTCTGACATCATAAATGTATTCCATTGAGTTTTGATCACCATCTACCAAGTGTAGAACTCTAACCAAAGGCTCTAACCCTTACAAATACATACAAATAAAAGTTGCAAATTTATATAATTCAAGTAAATACTTTTAAAGTTCAAAATAAAAAAAATTGTGAAGTTACTTTGATGATATTTGTAGCTCTATATGCAAAAAGATTATCGGAGACTATACTTGTGAACCTCTCCTTCAAGTTTCTTTAATATGATGAGACTAGCCTTGCTTGACTCACAAATATTTGTTTCAAAAAAGTCAACAAACCAAATATATTTTGCAACGTTGAGAATCATTGCAAACCTTCAACACTCAACCACAATGGCTCTTTCCTTTTGGGGTAATCTCTCATCAAACTAAGAACCCAAGGGTGATTATAAATAAATTTTGTGATGTTTCTTACATCTTATATACTTAATCTCACCCAATCAAATGTCCTCCAAAAAAGGTCAAAGCAACGTTGTACAAAGTGTTCAAAAAAGTGACTAATGCCTCTCGTAGAGCAATCTATCGACTACTACATTGTCAATTATAATTTGCACTACATTCTCTATGCCCACCTCTAAGAGAACTTCCTTCAACCTTAAACTCTTTTTTTTTTTTACATTTTTTACTTTCAAAGACAAAAACTGACTTCATAAAATAACCTCACCATTTGAAACTACCAAGAAAGTGATAAGGGTGCAATTCTTTAATCTTTTATCATTCTTTCTTTTGTTCTTCCACAATTAACTTTGCATCTTCAATTGCATCCACAAGCAACTTCCCATTTAAGTCTTTTCAAAAGGGTACATTGTAACCTTTTTTGGCAACTATTAATGCAATTACCAAATTCTCTAGAACAAGTTGTTTGCCACATTGAAGGGAAGGATGCTGAAATATAAAAAATCAACACATACTTTATCTGCTTCTCAACACGCCTCCTTGTTCCACCTTGTACCTTCAATGATAATTCTGTTCCAAGTATGTTTTTAAGTACAAAAAAGATATTTGGTGTCCATATAAATGCTCTACTCGAAATAGTTGAGGTGAATACTAATGTGTTTCATATGCATGGAACATTAACAAAGCTCACTATACCTTTCAATGGTGTATCGCCATTTATTTCTACTTACAATTGTGGACCATGAGCACTATGGATGTTGCTATGGCTACTTTTGTCTTCTCCCTCTATAGTTTTTTTCTTCTATCAATGAAAAATGTGCATCCATCTCTCATTTTATCTCTTTTGTGTTCTTGTCACAAGGCTTGACATCACAAAGAGTAATGTCTTCAAAATGATATTTGAGGTGATTGATGCCTCCATGATATAAGTTTTTGTAGATTTTAAGTGATCATATTAGAATGCAGAAAAATAATTTCAAAATTGACACAATGACACAACAAATACCCTGGGAAAACCCTCCAACCTGAGGGAGAAAAACCTAGCCAATATATCTCCTTTATAATGATGCTAATATGAGCAAAAATCTGCTTACAACTCAAGCATAACTTAATGCCTAAAAGATACAATGAACAACATGTTGGAGTGAAAAAGACACTGAGAAGGGAGGGTGCGAGGAGGGGGTTGAATCGGTGTTATTAACAGTTTTCACAAATTTTAATAAAACTGAAATAAACCAGATGTATGCTCTCATTTATCAATGATAAACTTATTCATGTATTGAATGCAATCACATAAACTGAAATGAGAATTATACTAGTGAAACATAGCATAATAAAGCATTCATGCAATGAATCAGATGAACCACATATAAGCAAGTAAACACAAGATATGTCGAGTGGAAAACCCTCCTAGGGTAGAAAAACCACTCCTAAACTGTTGCTTTTTTAGGCTTTCATTTTAATAATCACTTTTGAAAATGCCTCATAGGCTGATTTCTTAGCACCAACTCAAGGAGCACCAACCCCTCTTTTAGAAACACTGATTTCAAGGAGCACCAACCCCTTTTTTTGTTTTTAGTAAGATAAACAATGATATAGAGGATCTCTTTGTTTCTCTCAAGTGCCTCTTGACGGACAATGTTTACAATCCTCAAGGTTCAAGCATGACCCTTCAGAATTCTGACCATTGTCAAGCCTTAAGACAGCTTGATAAAATAACTCATATTTTAGATTTTCAATCTCAATGCTCAACTTCTCTTCAATACAATCACAGTGATATTCTCACACTAGTTTTTCACTTTATTTCTCATACATTTCTCATAGTATAGAAAAAATAGTTAACATACTCTTGTTGCTTTTCCCAAAAAACTAAGAACCCTTATCTCTCACTAATTTTCAAAACAGAAACTAAAAACCCTAATCTCTTTGTTTTCCATCTTACACAGGTTTCATCATTACAAATTCAGGAAAAAATTACAATAGTAGCTCGTATTTATTTTCAAAAACAAAAACAGAGGAGATTATCAGAGTACCCACTTTTTGTCGAACAACCTTGCTAGATATTCCTGTGTTCCTAAGAGATAGATCATCATGAAGCTTTTCTTCTGACAAGAATAGTCAAGCAACATGCAAATTTAGAAAGGAGACTGAACCTTGTCCTTACAAGCAGCCTGCACAGGCAGTACTTACCCAAACAACATTAAAGCATGTATACATTCCATGAACAATACCCTCGAAAACCAACTGCAACATCAATGTAACTGAAACCACAATGCAATGTAACCGAAACCACATAATAATGCACCCAAGAATGAATCCATGTGAGAAACTGAAAAGATTTGCAGACTTCATGATTACCCACAAACCAAAAACACCGTCCCTTAATTTTGATATGGTAAACTATTGTGAAATACAATTTAGATTATGTGAAATCATGCATTTAATTCTGACAACGAAGAGAATAAACCCATTTTTCATCTTCCATATAGAAGTAAACACATATCTTCTATTATTTGTGCTAGTAGAAGTAACGGTTCTTCAAAGCAGTTAAAAGGGTGAATACCCGAGAAGAACAGAAGAGATTTTGTCATGGAGCAATTAACCAGACTAGCAAAGCAACACGAGCTTCTTCCGATTTCGAGCTCTTCCCTAGTGATAGGAGACTGACAGGAGTATCGACCATAGTAATGGTCTTTCATATTCCCCCATTTGCTGTCCAAGAAAATCATAAAGCCGACAAACACAGTGAAATGGCTGAGAAGAGATCTCCATGGTGACGGCCAAGATAGGGTTTGAAACCCACGAAATATGATTGTCGTAATCTCTCCAAAGCAAAACAACCGATGAACTTTACCAAATTTTGATAAAGTTTGAAGTCCGAAAGGATTAAATCAATAATTCAAAACTCATAATGCATTTTGAACTCCGCAGACAATCCAATGCCTTGCATGCCGACCAACATCATTACCATTGATCAATTATTGACCAAGTGAAATGTGGACCAAATAATGCCTTGTATTATTTGACATGACCACTTTACAAACCAAATGTCGATTGCCTTAGACTTATTTGTTTCCAAGTAATCAAGGCCATGTCACTTCCATGGTGACATTTTTAAATCAACATAACCTTACACCTATTGTCGGCCTTAAGGCCTAGTAATTTGTTAACCAAAATACCCGATAACATATGCACAAGTAATGATCAAATGTTTGCCATTATTCAAAGTCGATTGCCACCATATGATGCCCTATATACCCAATGCCTTATAAAATATAATAAAGGCCAATTTTCATGCTAAATTCAACATACCGTATGCCCAAGCCATTATCAAGTGTTTCACATACCCATGCCAATATCACAATATCATATGCCCATGCCATTAACAAATATTAAAGGAAACCCGATAGGGTTTTCTTAAGATAGAGAACCAATTGAAAGCATTACCTGAAAAAGAAGCCCACCTCTGATATTGTTCAAAAAAATTGTATCAATGATATAATGTTAGAAAACTGAATAAGCCAATATCATATAATCATGTAGATCATTCTAGCACAAAATGTCAAAATCAGAATCATGTCACCTGAACATGGGAACATAAACCTGTAACCAAGATTCCTTATGATCTGCACATGGAGTTAAGAGATCAATGCCACCAAAGATAATATCATAATATGAAGTAAGTATGCCAATGACATAATGGAAACAGTTCAACTGAGTAATCAACCACCAAGATGTCAAACTGAAACAAATATTGTCATCAAGGACAAATAACAAAAGAGAAGTTCAACACAACACCTCTCCTAGATGCAAAGACACCAATTATATCTCTCCTTGAATTGATCTACTGAATGAAAAACTCAATTTGCTGCAATAGTGTGAACTTCTCCTTTGAACAATGTTGAATGAACTTGATATCAAACACAAATGAAATGCATTGCATATATAGGCAACCATAAAGAATTCGCACCTCTTCACCAAGAGAGGTCGGCCTTTAAAAAACATCTTTGAGTAGGGGCGCGATTTTCTAGAAGAAGTCGACCTTTATTATAAATAATAATTATTTAATGTGACATTTAATATTTAATCTTCTAGACATTAATTAAATTGACTCTTTACATAAATTGATTATATATAAATTTAAATAGCTAAAGCTACATTTAAATTTATCTTCCAATCAGATCGAGCCTGGAAGTATTCTTCACGTGGTTGTATATTATCATCAACACTCCCTCTCAGCTAGGGAGGAATAATTTCACCTATGTAATACTTATCACCTCATAGTGATGTTAATCATCATGGCTCAATCCATGAAAAGAGCTTATCACCTCATCGTGAAAGCATATCACATATCACCTCATCATGATATCAACCATCATGGCTACCTCCATAGATGGTATGTACAAGTGCTCATCACTTAACGTGATGTTGTCACCTCATCGTGATATCAACCATCATGGCTCCCCCAGAGAGTGAAACACAAGTACAAGTAAATCATCACGGACTCCCTCACGTGATGTTGTCATGGAGTCACACACATGACATCCACCATGACTCTCTCAAAGGGTGGAATCAAGGGATTTCACATTGAACCTCTTGTTGATTTAAGGTAGCTTCGGTCAGATATAAATGATGATTGCATTTATGCATCATCATCATTTATATATAATCAAAATCTACTTTTCAAGTATGATATCTGCAAGTAAGTTATTTGAATTTTTGATCATGAATAAATTTGAAATGAGGTGTTGATCGAACTTCATTTATATACACTAATCGATGCTGTTAATACATGCGGGTGTTTAAATATTAACCACCGATAATTATCGGTTGATTAGAGGAGTCTGCATATTCAAGGGGCACGTCCTCTCATGGGATGCGTCTCTCCTTGAGGTGTGTCTCTTCTTGAGATATAAGACATGAATTTGATTTTCTTTTGTAGTATATTGAAATAGATAAATGTTCTGCAGTTGAAGATCAAAGATAAAATATTATAGATCTGACTTAGAATATATATACAGAAATTGAGATCTGAGATTTGCTTATTCTCCACTTAAAATATAATTTGATAGATTTGATTACTTTAACATGGTATCAGAGCCACGTTGAGAAAATCTGAATCAAATCAAGATATCAAATTATTTAACAAAATCGTATTTTTTAAGAAATCAAATATACATCACATTCTTCATAATGTCAAGTGTGATCAGATTTGAAGATCGTCTTGAAGGTGCAAACAACTTCACATCATGGAAATTCAAAATCATGATGATTCTAAAAGAAAATAAGTTAAACTCATTTGTGAAAGAAAAACAAGAGAGAACCAGAGGACAATCCAGAGAAAACTCAATGGATTGAGAATAATGAGAAAGCCATGAAAATTTTAGTAGATGCAATTAGGGATCATATAGTACCTATTTTGTCGAAACATGAGACTGTATATTTAATGTTTAAATCCCTTGAGAGCACTTTTGAAATAAACAACACCAATAGGACCCTTGCATTAAAAAGACAACTTAACAATGTTCAAATAAACAAAGGAGAATATATTAATGCATACTTTATGAGAATCACTGAACTAAGAGACCAACTATCAACAATTGGATATCAAATTGATAACAAAGAGTTAACACTAATAGCTCTAGGAGGCCTACCAAATTCATGGGAGTCATTTGTTCAAGGAATAAGTGTGAGATCTAAACTCCCTAAATTTGATAGGCTAAGAACAAACTTCTTACAAGAAGAAACAAGACTCTTGACAAAAGAAAACAAACAAAATCCCATAGATGAGGATATTCATGTGCTCAACACAACATCTATTAAAAGGGGTAAGAAGAATTCTTATGGGAAAGGATCATTCAAGAGAAAGAGAAATTCCTATGGAAAAGGATCATTCAAGAAGAGGAAAGACATCTCTCAAATACAATGTTTTAGATATGATCAATATGGACACTATGCAATGAAGTGCCCTGATAGAAAAAAACAAGCAGCATCTTTTGCTAAAGTAGGAAAAAAAAACAAATAAAGACTGACTTTGAGAAATTTGTCTTCTATTTAGCCTTATCAAGTCAAGTATCTAACAATATCAACAACTGGGTAATTGATAGTGATTCATCAAGGCACATCACAGGGTTCAGAGAACACCTAGACACTATGACTGAAGAAACCAATGAAGAAGTAACTATTGGGGATGATTCTGCACATCCCATAAAAGGGGTTGGAACTTGCTCCATCAAATTGAAATCTGGTCTCTCCCTACAACTCACTGGAGTCTTATTTGTACCAAGAATAAAGAGGAATCTAATATCCATCTCTGCTCTTGAAGACAATAGATATAGGGTTACCTTTATGAATGGAAAAGTTCTGGAATGGCCAAAGAACTCCACTATAAAGAAAGCACAAACCATAGGTATAAGACAAGGTTATCTTCACAAACTGTGCACTGACATCAAACAAGCCCTTACCCTTGAGACTTCTGATTCAAATGAAATTTGGCATCGAAGATTAGGACACATTCATTTTCGTGCCCTACCCTCTATAGAAAAACTAGTAACAGGATTGCCTAAATTAAAACAAACTCATGAAGGAGCTTGTAAAGGGTGCACCCTAGGAAAGAATACAAAGGGATCCTTCCAAAATAGTTTGAGTAAAAACAAAAAACGTGTTAGAACTGGTTCACTCTGACTTATGTGGACCCATGTCTGTACCTTCCATGGCGGGCTTCCTATATTATGTAATATTTATAGATGACTTCTCTAGGAAGACCTGGATTTATTTTCTTGAGTGTAAAGAGTCAATGGAAATCCTTAAAAGGTTTAAAGAGTTCAAAACTCTTACTGAAAACTTCTCCGGGAAGAAAATCAAAATTCTAAGGACAGACAATGGGAAGGAATACACTTCTGAAATCTTTAAGGAATTTTGCATGAATGTTGGGATTAAAAGGGAGTTTACAGTAGCATACAACCCTCAACAAAATGGTGTTGCTGAAAGGAAAAAAAAACTATTGTAGAAGTTGCTAAAGCAATGTTATTTGACCAGAACATAGAAACCTCATTTTGGGCAGAAGCCTCTAGAATTGTTGTATACATCCAAAATAGATGTCCACATTCTCACCTAAATAACAAGACTCCTGAAGAAGCTTTTACTGGTATGAAACCTGACATTAGTCACTTAAGGATCTTTGGTTGCCCTGTCTACATTCATGTACCTAAAGAAAAGAGATTCAAACTAGAACCTTCTGGAAAGAAAGGGGTATTTGTGGGATATAGTGAAACCTCTAAAGCTTACAAAATATTCATACCCGGGCAAAAACAAATTCAACTAAGTAGAGAGGTCATATTTGAAGAAGACATTGCATTCAAAAGGGCAAGGAGTTCAAGTGAGATAGAAATTCATAATTCCCCTAGAGTCTTCCAAGTGGAACCTACTCCTGAGATTCAGAGGGAGTATCCTGAAGAAATAATAAGAGAATTTCAATCAGCTTCAGAAGAGAATCCCAATGACAACAGCAAGAAGAGACCACTTTGGGCTAGGAAGATGATTAAAGAAGCTAAGAATCATGCAGCACCCAAGGGAACCTTTAGGGAAAGTAAGAGACCCAAAAGATTCTAAAGCTATGTTGCCTTAATGAATGAAATCATCAATTCAAAACCCACTAGTGTTATAGAAGCTTTCAAACATCAAGTATGGAAGGATGCAATGACGGAAGAGTATCAGTCCATTTTGAAAAATGATGTATGAGATATAGTGCCTAGACCAAAAGAGAAATATGTTGTCTCTTCCAAATGGCTCTTCAAAATCAAACATGCTACTGATGGCAATATAGAAGAACACAAGGCATGTTTTGTGGCCAGAGGTTTCTCACAAAAGGAAGGCATTGATTATGATGAGACATTTGCACCTGTTGCTTGATACACATCTATGAGAGCAGTGATAGCTATTGCAGCAGTTAAAGGTTGGAAGATCCATCAAATGGATGTGAAAATTGCCTTCCTGAATGGGACCATTGAAGAGGAAGTCTATCTAGAGTAGCCTGAAGGTTTTGTGATACATAAA
Source organism: Sequoiadendron giganteum (assembly GCA_007115665.2). Lineage (NCBI taxonomy): Eukaryota > Viridiplantae > Streptophyta > Pinopsida > Cupressales > Cupressaceae > Sequoiadendron > Sequoiadendron giganteum. The sequence goes on along the minus strand of CM021104.1, from coordinate 185,060,276 downwards.
CCTGACTCACATGTATGCAGATTAAAGACAGCTCTATATGGACATAAACAAGCTCCCACAGTCTGGTATGCAAAAATTGACAACTCTTTTTTGGGACTAGGATTTTCCAAGAATGATGCAGATCCAAATCTTTATTTTAATGTAATTAAAAATGATATGTTAATAATTATTTTATATGTTGATGACCTGCTGATAACAAGAGAAGATCACCTCATTGCTCAAGGTAAAAAGGATCTAACTTCAAAATTTGACATGAAAGACTTGGGAATTTTACATTACTTCTTGGGTTTAGAAGTCTGGCAGAAATCAGATGGCATCATACTAAATCAAGGAAAGTATACTATTGATATTCTGAAGAGATTTGGGATGTTGGATTGTAGACCCATGTCTACACCTATGGAAACCAACTTACACAAATTAAAAGAAGCAGCAGCAGGATCTAAATTTGCAGATCCCACTCTATATAGACAAATAATTGGATCATTGATGTACCTGGTTAACACCAGACCTGATATTTGCTATGCAGTGAATGCTCTAAGCCAGTTCATGTGTGAGCCAAAGGAAATTCACCTTGTTGTTGTGAAGCACATATTGAGATATATTCAAGGCACTATTGGATATGGTCTTCATTACAAAAATGACCAACTAGATTTACATGGATACTCTCATTCAGATTGGATTGGAAGTGTAACCGATCGAAAAATCACATCAGGATGTTGCTTCAATTTAGGATCGACTAGGATCTCTTGGATCAACAAAAAACAATCCTCAATGGCACAAAGCTCGAGAGAAGTTGAATATATTGCAGCCTCTATGGGGGCAAGAGAAGCAGTATAGCTCCGGAAATTGTTTGTGGGACTCTTTGGTGAGCCCTTGAATCCTACTATTATCCATTGTGATAATCAGAGTTGCATTAAACTTTCAGTAAATCCAGTGTTCCATGATAGATCTAAGCATGTTGAGATCCATTACCATTATGTAAGAGACATGGTAGAAAGGAATGTGATCCAGATGGAGTATACTAGTACAAATGATCAAACAGCAGACATTCTCACCAAGCCTCTCTCCAGAGTTAAAGTTGAACACTTCAAGAAGAAACTTGGTATGGTTGAAATATAATTTGATATTATGATTAAAATTCAAATTGTTTAGTTGTACTAATATATTTAAAACATGTTTAATGTGTAAACTCTTTTGTCATGTGTGTGACTCCATGACTTTATGGGCCCTCTCTCCCCCTATGTACATTATTGAAAGGTGACGATCTTTCTGATAATGAACAGTTGTATTTGACATTGTAAAGTGACGACTCTACAATGATTAGTTGAACTATCATGGTAGATATCATGTGACTTGATATATATGGACATGTCATGATAGTATCTCGTGGATATTTTGATAGATATCATGACTTGATGTCAATTGAAGATCATTATGATCCTTATGAGATAATCATGGTGGATGAATATATATCTGTGGATATGCCATGAATTATTATGGTAGACATCATCAGACTTGATGTCAGTGCACATACCATAATGAAGATGTGTTATGAAGAATGTCAAGTGACTTGACAATTTTAGAAACATACCATATCTTCGATATCACGTGTAAGGTGATATCTCTACTTACTTGGTTTTGAGTTATCTTCCCTAGCTAAGAGGGAGTGTTGATTTAAGGTAGCTTCAGTCACATATAAATGATGATTGCATTTCTACATCATCATCATTTATATATAATCGAAATCTACTTTTCAAGTATGATATCTGCAAGTAAGTTATTCGAATTTCTGATCATGAATAAATTTGAAATCAAGTGTTGATCGAACTTCATTTATATACACTAATCGTTGTTGTTAATACATGCGGGTGTTTAAATATAAACCACCGATAATTATCGATTTATTAGAGGAGTCTGCGTATTCAAGAGACACATCCCATGAGCGGACGTGTCTCCACTCTCATGGGATGCGTCTCTCCTTGAGGTGTGTCTCTTCTTGAGATATAAGACATGAATTCGATTTTTTTTTGTAGTATATTGAAATAGATAAATGTTTTGCAATTGAAGATCAGAGAAAACATTAGAAATCTGACTTAGAATATATATACAGAAATTGAGATCTAGGATTTGCTTATTCTCCACTTAAAATATAATTTGATAGATTTGATTACTTTAACACCTCTCTTATAGAGAAGAACTCATTAACAAGGGATTTCACCTCAAACTTCTCTCACAGAGAACTCATTAAAGAGGATCATTGATACTGAGACTCCTTCTCAGTTAAGGTTGTATTCTCCACCATACTAAGCTTATCTCGAAAGTACATAAACTTTATCCTAGAGAGAGGCTTGGTGAGAATGTCTGTCGTCTGCTCATCAGTGTTGATATACCTCAACTATATAGCTCTCTTCAATACCATATCTTTGATATAATGGTATTTGATCTCAACATGCTTTGTTCTGTCATGAAACACAGGATTGACAGAAAGCTTCACATAGCTCTGGTTATCACAATGAATGATAGTAGGCTCCATTGATTGACCAAACAATCATGCAAGGAGCTTATGAAGCCACACTGCTTCACGAGCTGTCACACAAGTTGCTATGTACTCTGCCTTGGTTGTACTCAATGCTATTGAAGATTGCTTCTTGCCGCACCAGGATATCATAGCAGATCCCAAACTGAAGCAACAACCAAAGATACTTTTCCGATTTGTGACACACCCTGCCCAATCAAAATCAATAAAACCATGCAACTCCAAATTCACACCTGTAGTATATCTCAATCCATATCCAACTGTGCCACGTAAGTACCTCAAGATATGTTTAGCTGCAACAAGATGTATCTGCCTTGGTTCATACATAAACTGACTAAGTGCACTCACTGCATAACAAATATCAAGTCTAGTGTTAACTAGGTACATTAATGAACCAATCAGTTGCCTATACATCATCAAATCCACCAGTTCTGAGCTAGCCGCAACCTCTTTCAACTTATGTAAGTTTGTTTCCATAGGTGTAGACATAGGTTTGCCATCAATCATACCAAACCTCTTCAAGATGTCAATAGTATACTTGCCTTGACTTAGAATCATCTCATCTGTTTTTTGCCAAACTTCTAAGCCAAGAAAGTAGTGCATGAGACCAAGATTCTTCATCTCAAACTCAGAAGCTAACTCCTTACATTTTAGAATCAGGTGTTCTTCTCCAGTGATAATCAAATCATCAACATACAAAAATAAAATCAATGCTTCACCATTTATCACCTTAAAGTAGAGGTTAGAATCTGCATCATTCTTTGAGAAACCCAAACTCAATAGGTAACGATCAATCCTTTCGTACCAAGCACGACGAGCCTGCTTAAGACCATACAAGGCCTTCTTCAACTTGCAAACATGAGACTCCTTCCCATGTACCTCAAAACCATCAGGTTGCTCAATGTAAACCTCTTCTTCTATGAAACCATTAAGAAAGGCTATCTTTACATCCATTTGGTGAATCTTCCATCCTCTAAATGTTGCAATTGCAATGATGGTTTTGACAGAAGTATAACAAGCCACAGGAGCAAAGCTTTCTTCATAGTCAACTCCCTCTTTTTGTGAAAAACCTCTAGCCACAAATCTTACCTTGTACTTCTCAATGCTCCCATCAGCCGCATGCTTGATTTTGAAGAGCCATTTAGAAGACACCACGGATTTGCCCTCAGGTCTAGGAACAATATCCCAAACATCATTCTTAAGAATGGATTGATACTCCTTAGTCATAGCATCTTTCCAAACTTGTTGACTAGAAGCTTCTTCAACATTTGACGGCTCTGACTCAATGATATGACTCATCAAGGCTACATAACCGAAGAACTTATGAGGTCTCTTACTTTCTCTAAAAGTTCCTCTTGGGGTTGCAAAACTTTCTGCCTCCTGCATAATCTTCCTAGCCCAGAGAGGTCTCTTCTTTCAATCACAATATCTGTAGGCCTGTCAATAGGCTCCAAGGGTTCAACTGGATCACAATTTTCTTGAGGTTCTAGAACCTCCCTCTAATTTCCAGAAATATGGTCAACTTCCATATCCTGAGGCTCTTCTTCATCAATCTCCATATGAGATCCATTGGATCTTCTGAATGCAACATCCTCCTCAAATGTGACATCTCTCTGATCTCAATAGTCTTCTGACTTGGAATGTAGATTTTGTAAGCTTTAGAAGTCTCGCTATAGACTACCAAAATTCCCTTCTTGCCAGAAGGTTCTAATTTTGTCCTCTTTTCCTTAGGTATATGAATGTACACTAGACACCCAAATATCCTCAAATGACTTACTTCAGGTTTCACCCCAGAGAATGCTTCTTCAGGAGTAATGTTCTCCAAGATTCTGTGAGGACTCCTATTTTGTACATAGACTGTAATCCTGGATGATTCAGCCCAAAGAGAAATTTGCAGGTCTTGGTCATGAAGCATGGTTTTGATTGCTGCCACAATAGCTATGTTCTTTCTTTCCTCAACATCGTTATGTTGAGGATTATAAGGAACGCTAAGCTCCCTCTTAATCCCTGCTTCAATGCAAAAGTTACAGAAAATAACAGAAGTGTATTATCCTCCGTTATTGAATCTCAAAACCTTGATCCTCTTCCCAGACATATTCTCCACTTGAGCTTTGAATTCTCTGAATTTGTCTAATACTTCCTCAGATTCTTTAGACCTTAAGAAATAGATCCAAGTCTTTCTAGAGTAGTCATCAATAAAAATAATGTAATACAAGAAACCACTCAAAGTCGCAACAGACATTGGACCACATAAGTCAGAATGAATAAGATCTAAGATACATTTGGATCTACTTTCACTATTATGGAATGGACCTTTTATATTCTTACCCAAAGCGTAGCCTTTGGAGGTTCCTTCATGCTTCTGGCTGAACTTAGGGAGGCTCGTGACCATCTTCTCCATAATAGGTAGTGCTCGAAAGTGAAGGTGAGCCAATCTTTGATGCCAAAGATCACCCAAACTTGCGGAGTCATGTACTAGAGCTTGAATGGGGCATGTGCAAAGCCTATAGAGACACCCATGTCTAACTCCAACCATCCTAACAGTCTTGAAATTAGAGTTCTTCGCCCATATGAGGACTTTTCCTTCAGAAAAGGCAACTTGATAACCCTTGTCTTCCAAGGTTGATATGGAAACAAGGTTTCGCTTGATGCCTGGAACAAATAGAACATCATCCAACTGTAATGAATCGTCGGAATCCAAATGTAGAGATGAAGTCCCAACTCCTTTTACCGAGTAACTAGCATCATCTCCAATAATAACTTGTTCGTTAGAATCTTTTATCACCAAATCAGATAGATGTTCCCTAAATCCGATGATGTGGCGAGAGGCACCATTGTCTATCATCCAGATGTTTGTGTCGGTAGATACATTACTTGATAAAGCTGAATAGAACAGGTATTCACTTGTATCCTTCTGCATAGAGGTCTCATCGACATTAGCAAAGGCAGCCTATTGCTTAGGCCTAGAAGGACATTCCTTTGAAAAATGACCATACTTAACACATCAGAAGCATTGGACCTTGGAGAGGTCCCTCTTCTTCTTAAATGTGGGGCCACCATCAACTCCTTTATCTCTGTTTCTTTTGAAATACCCTTTCTTCCCACCTTTCTTCTTTGAGGATTGAGTGGCAAGAACATGAAGATCTTCATTGGCGGAACTTTTCCCAATACCTCTTGCAGCCAACCTAGACTCTTCTTGGATGCAGTCTGCCCTCAATCGATCAAACTTGGGAAGCTTCGATCTCACATTGATTCCTTGAATATAAGACTCCCAAGATGAGGGGAGACCATTGAGAGCCAGCATGGTTAGATCCTTGCTATCAACCGCATGCCCAATAGACGAGAGTTGATCTCTCAATTCGATTATTCTCATAAAGTAGGCAATAATAGTTTCTCCCTTTGCCATCTTCAAGTGATGAAGTTGTTGCTTCAGTGCAAGAGCTCAGCTGGTGTTGATCACGTACATCTCCTCTAGGGTTTTGAACATCTCTTTCACAGTCCTTAACTTGGAGACAATAGGAACAATATGATCCTTTACCGAATCAACCAACATCTTCTTTGCCCTTGTATCTTTCTTCTTCCAAAGGGCCTTTTCTTCCTCTTTCGTAGGCTCGAGGGCGGAGCTCTCCACAAACTTTGTCAATTCCCTTTCCTCCAAGGTGAGCAAGATCCTGAATCTCCACGAGGTGAAGTTTGATGCTCCCTCAAGCCTATCTTCAACCTTAAGACCATTCACCATCTTGACAAGTGAATGAAGAAGATAAAATTCAACAAGGTAAGGCTGATAAGTACAAATTTGAACGGGATCATCTTCAAACCTGCTTTGATACCATGTAGATTTTAAGTGATCAGATTAGAATGCAAAAAAATAATTTCAAAATTGACACAATAACACAACCAATACCCTGGGAAAACCCTCCACCCTGAGGGAGAAAAACCCAGCCAATATATCTCCTTTATAATGATGCAAATAAGAGCAGAAATCTGCTTACAACTCAAGCATCACTTAATGCCTAAAAGATATTATGAACAACACCTCTCCTAGATGCAAAGACACAAATTAATGTCTCTCCTTGAATTGATCTGTTGAATGAAAAACTCAATCTACAATAATAGTGTGAACTTCTCCTTTGAACAATGTTGAATGAACTTGATATCAAACACAAATGAAATGTCTTGCATATATAGGCAACCATAAAGAATTTGCACCTCTTCACCAAGAGAGGTCGGCCTTTAAAAAAACGTCTTTGAGTAAAGGCGCGATTTTCTAGAAGAAGCGGACCTTTATTATAAATAATAATTATTCAATGTGACATTTAATATTTAATCTTTTAGACATTAATTAAATCACCTCTTTACATAAATCGATTATATATAAATTTAAATAGCTAAAGCTACATTTAAATTTATCTTCCAATCAAATCAAGCCTGGTACTATTCTTCACGTGGTTGTATATTATCATTAGCAGTTTTGACGTCTTATGCAAATGAATATCAAAGTGTTGGTATATGTGACATATTTCTAAGCAAGGTCTCTAGCTTCAAAGGGATGAATTCCAACAACTGGTATTAGTTGGGCTAAACTTGAGTTTGATATGGATGGTAACTTGATCTAGAGGCCAAAGGCTCTCTATCTGCCATCATATTTTTAACCTACAACTACAAAGTACAACATATTTAATTTTTAAATATAAAAAACAACATAAATTCAATATAAATTACTATAAATCAACATAATTATATATGACCTTATTTTATTCCAAAAAAGAAGTAGTATAAATCAATAAAATAATTTATTTATAGAGAAAAAAGTTGTGGGTAGGAGCCATGTCCTCATGTTTAGCATTTCAAATCACACCTCTGGAATGCGTTTTTGGAAACAGACAGCTATGTGCAATAAATTGCTCTTTGAATTAGGAGGGGAAGCTCCCTCTTTTGCTAAGTTGCATAAAGTAAGTAAACTAAAACTAATTTTTGCCTATCTTTTTTATTCAACTGCGAGAACACAAGATTATAAAGCTCTAGATGTTGCAGCTCAGGTTTTCCCTTTAATGAAACTTGACAACTACAACTTAACTAACGCTAAAACGTTTCTATCCTCTCAAGTAAACGTAGAGCAAGTGAGTTTAGAAATGGACGAAGTTGATTTTCTGACAAAGATACTTGAATAAACTTTCCTCAACATACATCTACTAAATTTCAATGCAAGCTGAAAAAGGATATCATAAAGGTATTACAAAAATATGAGACTTTATTTCAAGGGGCAACAAAGCAAGCTTCAAGATTTTATTTCCTCACACTTTTGGTACAAAACAATAAACGAAAATCTGAGATATTTATATCGAGGGCAGCAAAGCAAGCTTCAAGATTTTATTTACTCAAACTTCTGGCACAAAGATTACAATTTCGAGACAAGAAGTTGTAGCAAAATATTTGCAACATGCGATCAACCTAATTATAATTGACACATAACACATGCACTAAACAAGGATTTGCAGCTAAGGAGGCATGCAAACTTGCTCTTTACACAAAGTGAATTGACACTAAACGATAACAAACATGAAGGCATAAGCTCAACAATTCTGTTATCACAAGCACAGTTGTGAACAACACTGAATAACAAAGAGAAGTCACTAAAGGCACTTGTGTCTTGTTATCACTAGCATGGCTTCACTAAAATGAGCAAACACTGCTCTTATTTATAGCTAAGCAGAGGAGTAGGGAACCCTAAAATCTCCTTGCTTTTACAACTAATACTTGCCAACATGCAAGCTTTATTTCTAAACCTAAAGAAGATAACATCTAACACCTAAAAAAACATCCAAAATAGGAAATGCCAACTCATTACAACTATTTTCTTTCTCCTCTCCAAAGAATAGATAAGATTTGAGACAAGAGTAGAAAGAAAGCGTGAGATAAGAATGGAAAGAAAGCTTGGAGAAAGCTTCTAGAAGATTGTTGCTTTTAATCTCGATCACATCCGCCAAAAAGCGGGAAACCGCCTCTCTATCAGAAGCGTCAATACTATCTATAGCCATATTCCGCTTTTCTAAGATCTTCTCCTCTTTTGCAATCAAACTTAGAGAATCTTTGACATCTTCAACTCCTTTACGAGTTCTATTCTTGAAAAACATCGCTGCCCCAAAAGATGACCCACTGATTGATAACTTGGCGGCTCTGCAACTTTATGCTTCCGACACTTCTCTTGATTCTCCCACGGAAGAGTATTCTACAACTTTTCTCAATACTTGTCATTTTCCTCAAAGCCTTTTCATCTACACGTTCTTCAACTGAGATGATGACGTTTTATGTCCACGATGGTACTGAAAAACACTTCCCAACACTGTTCGTTCAGATAATTATGATACAACACTTGTTTGGCTCTGAATTCGATGGTAGAGTACTCCATGCTGAAAAACTTGAAAATTGACTGTAAACTCGCCTAGGTTTTGACAAGCTCAGCACAAAAATAACTTGCTGATTTTCTTCATCAAACGGATGAATTTTTTGGAAAATTTTCCTGAGATATGGGTTTTGTTTAGAATTTTGTTACAAACAAACCCAGATTGTCCGCTTTTGAAAATTTGGAGTGAAGACTGAAAAAGTAGCAAACTCTAATTTTCTCCAAAAAAAAAAGAAAAAACTAGCATCTGGGTATTGTTCATGAACATATTTTGAATGAACCCAGTTGATTAGATTTTGAAAACCTTGAAGTTTCACTGAAAAAGCAACCACTTGAAGTTTCTTTGAAAAAGTTGTGATATGGGTTTTGTCCAGAAGAATATTTGAGATTGACCCAGAAAATTAGAAATTGTAAAATTTGAAGTTTTCTCTTACATGCAAAATAAACAGCAGCTGCTCCAACCTTGAGAGAACTCTTCAAAAATAATCTAGAAGATCAAACTAGTATAAACCAGCTTGCTGAAAATTGAAAGTAATGGCCTCCAAAGATTTGATGTTGTGGATGAAAAAATATGAAAAAGCAAGCCTTCTTGAATGCTGATCTGAAAATTTATTGAAAAACTAGCAAGTTAAACTCTTGAATCTTGAAAATAAGGGTTTGAAGTTGTTTTGTTTCTCCTTGAAGACCACCTGCAAGAAAATAATGAATAATGAAACACAAAGGTGCCTTAAATAAGTTTTGCATTGAGAAAACAACTTTCTTTCGCCATAATTCTTCAAAACCCTAATTCAAGTTTGTGCAATGAACTTAGACTTTTGTCTTCATCTTCAATTTTTGAAATTTTCAAAAATTTGACTAAGGCATTGGAAGTTGGGCGCCCTTCTTGGCTAGAGGCGACTATTTCACTCAGACTCAACCATTTTTTCATCATTTTCAACTTTTCCTCAATTTTCAACCCTAGTTTGATTCTGACTTTTGGCCTCCAGATTGATCTGATGAACGAGTTGAATGTCTCATCGCAGAGCTTGATCGAATCTGACAAAGTTTGTTTGGAGGAGACTTCTGATGAAAACTTTGTTTGACCTTTCAAAAAGTCAGGTGCCTCTCTCCTCCAGGGGCGCCCACTTTCTCCAATGTTAGTCATTTTCATGATCTTCGATTTTATGCTCGTCTTCTGACCTTCAGATGAATTCATGATATCTAGCGTTGTACTTGTCAGATTGACTGGCTGTCAGGTCCACTAGAGATAGCTATGAAGATTCTGGATGGGGTCTCCTAGATACTTTATCACTGAAAACTGACATCTGATGCCTTAAAACCCTAGGCGCCCTTTTCCTTCAAGGGTGCCCATCTCTTCTGGAGATAGTTTTTATTTCAAGTTTTTCACTGTTGCTTTTGGCATTTGTCATTTCATTCACTTTTTTTCCTTTGTTTAGCATGCGAAATTTGATGACTATCTCCTCCGATGGACATGCTGATGATTGCGTTGGACAACTTGATCAAGTCTGACGAAGTCACGTTGGAGGTGCTTCCTACAAATTTTATCATTTGACTTCTCAAAAACTTGGATGCCCTTCTTCTCCAAGGGTGCACATGTTCACCAGTGTGAGAATATTTTCATCGTTTTTACCTTCAAAGTTCTAAACACTCTCATCATGGCCCCTGTTTAATCTGACTTTGTCAGAAACTGAGTGATCGTATGATTGCGCTATCGGGCTCTCTCCAGAGCTGAGATGGATCTGACCAACATTGCTTGGGAGCTACACTTCTGGTTTTATCATCTGATGCTTTAAAAAGATGGGCACCCTTCCTCTCCAGGGGTGCCCAAGTTTAGCAAACGTAGAAACTTTTTGGCAATTTCCAATTTCCTTCATCGTTTGACGTGCTTCTATGGGCCTTGACTGTCGGATACAAAAAAAATCTTAAGGCATGGAAAGTTGGGCGCCCTTCTTGATTGGAGGCACCTGGATTCACCCAGAGTTAGACAATTTTTTGCATTTTTCAGCTTTTTCAAATTCCTCCTCTCTTTTTCTCATTCTTCGTGCACGTTCATCGTTGACAACTTATGTTTGACGCTTGAACGTTTGATTCTGACACTTGGCAACTAACTAACCTCCATTGATAACCTTGATTCTCCAGAAGAAGCTTCTGAAAAACCAAAACAAACCCACTAGAGCAAAACTGAGCTTTTCGTGATTCTGACTACACCAGCCTAATGAGGAAGTATTTTAAGCCAATCAAAATCAGTCTCAACCCTAGAAGCCAAACTTTCTATTTTTAAAAAAATTTGTCAATATCCATTTCAAAAAAAACCCAGAAAAGTTTCTATTTTTAAAAAACTGTTAAAAATAGAAATTTTCCTAAAATTTAGGATTGAAAAACTGACCTCTGGGTTTTATAGATTTGATCATTCTGAGCCGACCCAGATTGTCAAATTTTGAAAATTTTCAAGTTTTTGACCCCCATTCAAGACATGCAAACCCCAATTTTGACCTTTTTGATAGATTTAACAATATTTGGATTCATTTTTTCAAAATGCCTAAGTGTAACAAATTTTTTAATTTGGGGTACAACATAAAGCTGACGTAATAGCTAGAGAGCAGACTAGATACGTAAAAATTGTTTGTGCAATGTGCGCTTAGGGCAATGGAGAATATTGTTAGCAATTCAGAGCCACTGGTAGTGTTTTCTATCAAAATGCAAGTGCTGCTTGGGATGTTCTTGGTATCCGCACTTTATGTGTGTTATTTTAAGTAGCACAAACTAAAAATGTTAAGACAAAAAGAAGGACAAATTGTTCTCATTCCCAGTTGATTAAACATGTTTTCATATTGAACAGAATTCAACACAACTTTCCAAACAGATCAAATCCAACCAGTAGCATCGTAAGATAAGAAGCATGTTCCATTTAATGGTCAGCACATGCTGTTGAATTCCACAAAAGCCCAATATAACCTTATGAAAATTGATTGATTAACAGTCGGGCAAATATTTCTATCTTGAGAAAATTGATTGATTGATTACCAGTTGGAAAAATATTTCTTTTCTTTTTCTTGCTCTTGTTGATGAATCGAAATTGATTTATCCATTTTTTTGAGTCTCTAAATACCCACACCTTTGTTTCTAATGCAGGCATAAAACCTGAACCATGCTCTCCTTTAAAAAAGATTATATGCATGGAAATTGTATTGGGAAAGGCAGACAGTATCTAAATATCCTACTTTCTTATTTATCTTTACATGTTCTCACAAAGTATGCCACAAATCTTGCAACAACTACTAATTATTACACAAATCGTGCAAGATAATTTCCTGTTACAAATTCTGCAAGGTAAGTTCATCTTACACGTGTCTGAGCCAACCTATATAGGTAAAGCACAATTAAATGTTTTCTGGGGAGAATTCCAAGGATATGAAGGCTTCTGCAGATACATTTTCTATACAGACAATTGAACTTGTAGATATTCCTCAGAAACACCAACTAGTTTCAGGCTTAAATACATTGATTTTTTTTCTCAATCATCTTCTTGTGTCAAAATGATGATGATTTTCTACTCTTGAAATATAAGAACATAAAATTCCCTTGAAACAGGGTGTACTCATAAAATAACTATTGACAAAATGCTTACAATAAAAACCTTAGTCATTAATACCTTTTGGAAATAGCTGCTTCAGCTTCATCAAGTTCATCCTCACCCATTACTATAGTATCATCAGAATCTGTATCACTCTTTGAAGTATCAGACACCCTGCTGTTTTTCACTATGGCCTTGTGTTTATCCAATCCTCCTAAAGGTGGTTGATCTATAGATTTTATCTTAAACATTCCTTTATTTTGTTGGATCGCTGTTCTCATGTTTTCCAACTCGGTATCATAGATGGCTTTATAATTATTGGCCATCTTGCACAGCTCTTCTCTTGATATTGTTTGTGAAGCCTTTCTGGGATCCTCAAGTGCTGCAAGTTCTTTAACTACTCGAGGAATGAATTCCCAATCATCAACCACAGTATGAACAGGCTGCAATATGTCACATTCACAGATGATAAACAGCAAAGAAATAAATGAAATCATTAAATTTGACACACAATGATAAAACTCCATTCTCAACTCCACAAAAAGATCTACTAAGATTGACATCTGCATGAACTGATTCAGTAGAAATTGAAGCTCACCTTATTCCCCTCCAAACATTTTACTGCATCCTCCAAGCAAGCCTTGATACCTTCAATTGCTGTTCCCTTTAGTTCACTTGACTTAGGCTGAAATCATTGCCAAAACAAAGAATTATTCAGAAAATAGTATCTCGTTTTTTTACTCTCTTGTATGGATAAAGAATTGGAAAACAAAAAATTACCCAGAACCACAAACATCTGAATTTGCTGCTGAATATGTCAATAGAAAGGTCAATCAAACCAACAATTAAACAAAGCATTAGATTGGATTTGGTCTCAACTGTTGTTGCAACTCTTGCTCCTAATTCCCAACAATATATTGATATTCTCTTCATAGTTTGTTAAAACTCATCAGAACTTACATATTTATCAGGGAATCTTGATAATCATACAACCACGCATCAAAATTAAACAGTAAGCACTTCTTGTGGAAATTAATGCAAAAGCACATAATGAAGACAGACATGTGAAATTAAAAATCCAAGGTGAAAAGACAGTAAAAACATGGGATGTGTAATCCATTTCAAGAAATAAAAATCCGCCGTGCAATTTATACTAAACAAGGTTGGACCTTCATGCCTCACTTCAGTGTTCAATACTGCTTTGAACTTCTCGCAAGATAAAATAAAATAAACGTAAAGTTACTGCTTCAAATATAATTGTATTTGAGGAAAACCCTGTCCTCTTGGACTAGAAAGGACGTGACAAAGCTCCTAGAACAAAAAAGATTATATATAGGAGCAAAAAAATGATTTCACTTACTATCACACAGAAACTTGGGCATGCACTTTGAAAACACAAAAACTCAAAAGGTCTAAAAAGCAATGCAAATGGAAAAAGCAGCATAAGAATCCAAAACATAGTGCATGTCAAGATAGAATCACATGCAAGACATGCACAATATATGCACTTCAATGTATTGTTCATATAGTCAACTTATCATTATATACTCATGTAAATCTTTACCATCTACAACCAAGTTCAATCATGCCAATATATATCATCATTACTAACAGATCATCTGAAATTTGAATAACTGCAAAAAGAAAATCTTTGTTATTAACTATATAGAGGTGCAAGTTTTCTCAAACAAGCTCAATCATGTCCAATAAATGTTTGTTAAACAAGCATGTTTAATGAGGTCTCCTTAGTGGCAATCTGAAGATCTTGATTTTGTAGAAATTGTTAGGAATTGTGAAATGTGAGAAAACAGCAAGTATGCATTGGAAATAAAAAATACTACAACTCTCTGACTTCTATACATATAAAAATATTTACATTACACATTTGGTAATTATGGATGAGGCGGACTAAAATGAGTGCCTTCTTAATTACAGGATTATTCCTATGGGCCACAATATTTACTAGTGTTACAAGACTCGACTGGCCTCAGACTCAGCAAGCTGATTTTTTATTCGGACTGGGACTCAGCGCCAAGACTCAACAAGGACTCGGCAAATTGAAAAACCCATGAAACATAGAGATTTTTAAGGATTTAAAACTTGTTTCATGCACCCTTCGATAAATAAACTTTAAAAACACAATAAACTAATCAAATAAAAGCTACTTTGACCATGTACACAAGTATACATTGATGATTGATCACATAAGTATAAAAAACAAATTTTAATTTATAATTGAACGAAGCAACATTGTTAGATATGTAAAATTATAAATATTGTCAAATGTATAAAAATCTCATGGATTATGAAATCCATGGCATCAAAACAAATATCAAAACTGAAAATATAAGTCTATGGCTCAGAGGTGCTTGCATCACTCGTCCCAATATCATGGCAAGCCCTACACAAGCATCTATGATCATTCTTGGATGATGATGCTGCCATGATATCTGCCTGTGTCTTAGTCACACCAACATCCAAGGGGTCTCCTCGTGCTTTGTCTTCTTCCATGGCTACTATCTCTGCCTCTCGATCCACCTAATCAACCCATGCAAAGTCCTCATTGCAAAAGACAAGATCGTCAACCTCAATGATTCAATCAGATTGTGGATCAACCTCCTCTAAAGTGATAGGAAATAAGTTAACACCCAAGATCTGTTTGTGACAAAGGCGAAGGTTCTAATGAACATACACAAGATCATTCAATTTTTGCACTAACAACCTATTACACTTTCTAGAGTGTATCTATTCAATCATACTCCAATTGTGCCCACATCTTGAAACACTGCATGGCTAGCTCAAAACATGAAATGCAATCCTCTGAAGATTTGGCACCATAGCACAAAACCTCTCCTACCATGCATCTGAAATGAGAATAAATAAAAATCAATTATATTTTGTAACTTTGAGTTTCACTTTCAATATTAAGTTATTCACGTAAAACAAAGAAAAGTTCTAATTTTTAAATTTAAATTACGCCTATAATAAATTTTTATCTGGCTGCAATGTTGTCTGAGTTGCCTTGCATATGTCTCGTGCAAAGAGGTCTCCTTGTGCGAGCCTAAAGATCTCTATCTCATTGATTATCTTCACTCCAATTAATGAATCAGGTGCCATTCACTCTACAACTGTGTAGAGCCCACTCAACACCTCCTCATCAGCCTTGAAATCTAGACGAAATTGGAATCCCAGATTGAGGAAATATGCAGCTGTATGTAAAGGCTTGTGAAGTTGAAGGTACCATCGTCAATCAATGATCTCCCATATGGGATGGTACTTATTCTCAACCCCTAAATAAATAGATCTAATGGCCTCCTTTGCCCTATCCATGCCCTACATATGTAGCCCATTGTGGGCTTCTCTCCATTAGCAATTCATGGGATAATGTAATGTCCCCTTCTCAGTGATGATCTCATTGTGGACTGATAACCTATTTCTAGAAATCCATAGGCTACTCAGATGTGCAAATTAGGGTTTCCACTTTCAGAGGTGTTTTTGAAGGCTTGCATGTGAGTATTTATGTTGCATATCTACTGGTTTTTTCTGGGTTTTCTAAGAGCTTCAGAATGATGTAACATGCATCAATTTCTGACCTTCCTGGAGACTTACTATTTTTAGTAAGTCATGTTTTCTGCTCAATTTGGTTTTTTGTTGAGTTTGAAGTGAACTTACTATTTTTGGCATCTGCTATTTTAGGTAAGTCCTTTTGTGGCAGTGGCATCATCATCAGCTTGGTTCAGCTCGGCTAATGTCAATTTGCTATTTTTAGCAGTTTCTTAGTTGTTGTTTGGGCGTTGCTCTTGGCTACCTCCTTGGACTAAGTTCCATACTTAGTCATTTTTTATGTTTTGAAGTTGTACCCCCACACCTAGGCTTAATGAACTTCAAGTTGTTTTAAAATGGGATCATGAAGGAGGACACCTCATTTATGCACATTAATGTTTTATTAATTTTTATTTATTTCTTCAACAAAGGGGGATGACTTGAGGAGATTATGAAGAGTTTTAAATATTTTCAAAATGTTTTGAGGTGGACATCTTTTGGAGAATTGGAAGAGATTTCTTGCTGGCAGTTACAGGTCGCTTCATTCGCCCATTTGTGCCTTTATATTGATGCCTTGATCATTCATTATTATGCTTGAATATTATTGTAAAGTTATGCTACTGGACTGAATCCAAAACCTGGCTAAGGGGAAGCTTAGCAAACATTCCATCCTTCGGGCCTGAAACTATTGCTACCAAGGTGGTTGAAGAAGACCATGCTTCATTCAAGAGTGTGGATAGAGCTTATTTTCTGAATTTTCTAAATAGGTTGCTACTATATAATTTGTTTATGAGTGTTGTTGAACATCATGGCTGAAGTGGTTTCCTACTGATAGCTTCACCATTGATTTTTATTTCATTCTAGGTACTGGCCCAAGTTGTGCAACTATGGAGGGCACCCAGTTTTGCAAATTTGCAGATTTTATCTCTGAGTTTCTGATTTTTGGTGGCAAGTCAATCTCCTTGACGGGGCCGTACCATTCTTGGCTTGCATTGGAATTTGTTGCTTTTGTATTCTTTTGTTTCTGGCTCGATTTTCCTATGGAGTTTGGACACCTTGCTCTTAGCTATTGTTTGACTGTGATTTGAGGGCATTCTAAGCTGTATCGGAAAAGATACGTCTATTTCAGTGAGTTTTAATGTTGCTGGTCTGATTTTTTATTCATGTTGTTTCTAATCAGACTTAGTATTTTTCTAGTGTACTGCTGTTCTGAGCTCAATTTCCATATCATTCTCATATTGTATCAGTTAGATGTATATACTGTAACTCCTTGTTGCTATAGTTGAATATCTTTGATGATTGCAGCTGAAACTCATTGTTTGTAAAGATGGATAGTAGTATTAACAGCTGTTTTTGTTATTGCTGCAATTTATATGTTTGTATACACTGTCACTGAAGAAGTGGTTCAGTAAATAATTCTATTTTCATTCTAGTTTATTTCCCCCCACTGAATAAGTGGTAGAGTGGAATTCATGGTCAATTATCCGCCTATATTGTAATTCACTTTCATTCATGGTCGGCCAGCCGCCTATAGTTGTTTCGTAATTCCTTCCAATTGCTAACGATCCCCAACACCATATGCTATCACCTCGCCCACATTGGGATCTTGGTGAACATTCTTGTCGAGGATTACTTTACAAGCTGGTTTATAATTGGAGCTAACGCTAATCAGCGGTCTTGTGCGGTCTTGTGCTGGTTTTATTGTGATAAAATTCAAAAAAAATAAGGGGGAATATTATAGATAACAACTAAAGGCTTTGTGAACTACAATTATTGTGAAAGATTAACATAAATAAGTGTGAACAAAAATAAACAAATAAAATGGAAATACGAACAAAAATATAATGGAAAGTTACCTCTACAATCTCCTTGGCCGGTTGCCAAAAACTGTGCTCATCAACGGTCCAATCAACCATGTCAACTCCTACATTGGTCTTTGCATATGACGATATAGACCACTCCTCACTAACAAGCATGCGCCTCAAAGCGACCTTTGACTAAAGCAAGGACCGCAATGTGATAAAATTGATTGCAAAGCGGGTTATTCCAGGATGAGCCAACTCTTTCTTATTTGTGAATTTCCTCATAAAGTTGAGGACCCAAGTATGATCATATATATATTGTATACTCTATACATGTTTTAATCCATGGAAGTTTGCCAAAATCCTCCAATATGAGGTCGGGGCAATGAGTAGCACAAGGAGTCTAGAACAAGGAGGGGTGCCTATCCATGAGGTCTACCTGCAGCAACATAATTTGCTGCATTATTTGTAACTATTTGTACTACATTTTCTTCACTCACCTTGGCCAAGACTCCCTCCAAAGCCTCATAAAGGAATTCATCATATTTCGAGTTTCCTAAAATATCAATTGACTTCAAGAACACTATGCCACTTGAGAAAGAAAAATAATCAACAAATCAATGAATTCTACAAAGTACAACTACCTAAGGAAGAAACAAGAAAATTCATCAATGTTCTCCATCTTCTATTGATCCAACCATCAGTCATGATGGTGCAACCCCTCTTCCATATGTCACATGGATCATCAATTTTGGCTTTCACATCAACCACCTTTTGACTCAAAATGGAGGCCTTTATCTCCTCGTCATTAGGTGCTTTGAATCCCACACCACAAACAGTGATGGCATCTATCATATTTTGCTAATAAGGAGACCTTAAAAAAAAGTATTTTAAACTAAAAGTTCAAGTCTAAAATCTTCAGTGCCACATACTCTTAAAAGCAAAAAAATCAATAGACATAGAAATCAAACTGTATTTTAAAACAAAAATAATAATCATTACCTGGTTGCAAGAAATGGAATGGCGCAATAGAACCAAAAGTCTCCAATTGCACTTCTTGCAGCCACATGTTTGTCCTTGCTTGCCCATGCTCTCAAGTAATGGTTGGGAACTTGAAGTAGTGCATGGAACAAAATATGAATCTAAATTGGATGAAGATTTACGAATTCTAGGCCCAATACTTAAACTACCACTACCACTACTCATAGTTCCAAGAAATGGAAGAATTGAAGAACTCTCTCCACCAATGGCTTTCATTTCTTCTCTTTGCCTCTTTTTAAATTATTTTTGCTGCTCAAAAGTCTCTAGTTGACTTTGCACTTCACACATAACTTCAAGGGGTGTTGTTGGGAATGATTTAGCATCATGGCATGGTATGTGTGCAGGTTGATACTTCAACCGATTAATAACTCGCCCAAGCATTTTCACCTTGTAATAGATACATGTTATTTCCCTTTTTTTGGCCCAAGGATGCCATGTTTCCAACAAGCATCCCTTCTAACTAGGGTAGACATTGTACGTG
The DNA here is from genome assembly GCA_007115665.2 of Sequoiadendron giganteum. Lineage (NCBI taxonomy): Eukaryota > Viridiplantae > Streptophyta > Pinopsida > Cupressales > Cupressaceae > Sequoiadendron > Sequoiadendron giganteum. The sequence goes on along the minus strand of CM021104.1, from coordinate 185,040,896 downwards.
AAAATCTGGATCAATTTATAAATGAATAGTAGGCTGCAATAAATTATGAATGGAAAAAAAATATAGCATTTACACTTTCTAATTAAATTAAAATAAAAAATAAGAAAAAACTAAGAACAATTAGAGTTTGCAGCTAAAATTTTTTTAAAAAACACAAAAAACAGCTACGGTTTGATTATTTGATAGCTAGAGTTTCTTGTTTCTTCCATAAACCTTGTTGACGTAGTAACTAACACCTCTGGTGTGTAAGTTAAAATGGACAGCTATGCACACTGCGTAATGAGTGCTCTTCAAATTAGGAGGGGAAGCTCCCTCTTTTGCTGATATGCTTGGAAAAGTAAAGTATTCTAAATCCTATCTTTTTAATTTCAGCTGGAAGAGGCACAAGGTTAAGAAAACCTAGAACGTTGCAACTAAGGATTTTCTGGTTTCGTAGATCATTAACTACAACTAAGCTAACTACTTTAAATCTATCCAGTTTCCTCAAGTAAATAGAGCATGAGGAAATGGAGCAGGAATGTAATTATACGATAAACTTCAAGTAAGATTCACAACATGAAGGCAAGGTGGCACACCTATTTGCTTGGCTGGGTAGAAATTTATTAAAACAAACAAAAATACGATAAACTAGGCACAGATTCACAACATGAAGGCAAGATGGCACAACTATTTGCTTGGCTAAATAAGTTTATTGACACACACATCAAACGATAAGCTTTAGGTACAGATTCTAAACTTGAAGGCAAGGTGGCACGACTATCTTCTCAATTTGAATAGACTTATTGAACACAAAACATAAGGTAAGCAACTGGGACAGTGTATTGCATAGACGAGACATGCATACAACAATGATCAAACCAGCAACCCCATTTAACTAAGATGAGCATTCACCATAAAAATTGCATGAAACCCGAGTGGCATAACAATTCATCATCACAATAAATACTCTTGAACAGATACAAAATAGGCAATATTATAGGCAAGGCGGCACAGGATATATTACTCTCTCATGCAAAAGTTATTTACAAATGAGTTGAATGCTCTTATTTATAGACATCAAGGTGTAGGCAACCCCAAAATCACCTTGAGTCAACTACAGTTCTGCAGTGCATGCAAGACTTTATTGCTAAACCCTAATAAAGGAAACTATACAGTTAACTGGCAAGCTACCATCAGTTAACCGAACCATCTAATCTAAGTGGACAATGTGCAAACATGCACGTCCTTATTGAAAGCAAGTTAACTGGAACACTATCATCAGTTAATGTAAAATCCTAGAAAAGAAACTCCAAGTGAATGTAGATACTTCCAAGATAGACATGTGCGAGATATGAAACAATAAGTTAACTTGGAAAGAAGCGTCAAGTTAACTGTCGTGCATGAAGCCTATCCCGAAAGGCTGGAATTGAAGTCTACTGACCCTGATCTCGAGCAATCAACCCATCCACGAAGTTATTGATTGCATCACCTTTTGGGGAACTGAAGCTCTGACGAAGAATCCCATGTCTATGCAGCATGTCTTCTCCACTAGTCATCTGACACTAAAACTCGCCTTTACTCCTCGCCTTTACTCCTAATTGCCTCATCAAACAATGCTGACATGACTGTAAGTTGATTCATCTTACAGCCAACGTTCTCACCACTGATAATACCGTGAATAAGTGCTTGGAGCTCTAACTGAACGTCAACAAGCTCGACATAGTCACCACCCACACGTTGATATTGGCATGGTAGTTGAGACACAAAGTTTCTCACAAAGTGGACTGCACTAGTAACATGCTCTCTACTCTTAGCCAACTCTAATGTTATCGTTTCTTCTATATTAGCCTTGAAGATCAACTGGGTTCTCCAAACGTAGACATCTTCCTTATCTTTTGCATTTGTGACTGAGTCAAATGACAACCTCAGGTTAGCAATCACGATCTCATCCCTGGGTCTACTAATAGCCAAGTCACGCTCCTCATCCTGAAGTTGTAGACGAAGCTCGCGTGCATTGTACCGCAACTGGTATAACTCTGAAAGTACAAGGCAACCTCTAGTAACAAACTCCTCCCATTCATCTAACCACTTACCATATGCAACCAAGTGATCAAGCTGACCCTGTTCTGCTGGTGGTTCTAACATACGTGGAAGTGCAGTGACATCATCCCTGTCCTATGTACCAGGCTAGAAATATACTGGCAAAGTTGTTGTATTTCAGCCTTGAGAGCTGACTTATGTTCTCCATCCTTCACCATTCTATCCCTTGCACTATCTGTAGCAACCTGTAAGAGGTCAATGTCCGTCTTGCGAGTACTTCTACCGAAGTTGACTGTGATCACTTCGAAGTCTTGAGCTTCCATCTCGTCCAGACTCTTATCCTCTGGAGGTGCAGCAGTCTCAACGATGATATCCTTACCTGCATTCCTCTCAATGTGGACCTGTTTCTTGATCCTCTTGTCAAGCGCATCTTGATGGTCATGATCGAAATCTAAATGATCAAGTACATAAGATGGTTGTCTCCTCTTTCTTCCCAGTTGACTCTCAAGCCAAGACAAATCCCGACTAATCCCACTGGAATGATCTGTACTAGTCATAGGAGGATCTGATGAAAGTGAATGTGTAGGGGTGTTACTGCGAGGTGATGAGTCCTAGTCCAAGTCAATGTGAATTGGAACTAGAGGCTGCTCTGGTGTCGATGACGGTATACATGGCTGAACCTCAAGCTGTGGTGAACTCTGAACAACTTCTTTGACAGGCTCTACATGTGAAACAACGACGGGTGCCTTTCCCTTTGAGTTACTAGGCACCAAATTCTTCCTAGGAGGGTTACTCCTCTTCTTCTGCTTAGGTTTTGACGAGGAAGGTAGTACAATTCCCACTGGTGGCGGCTTTGCTCTAGGCATGGATATCCTCCCGGTCCTTCTGCTTTCTAGATAAAACATACTATTCTGGATGACTCTGCTCGACCTCTCCTTCACTGATGAGAACTCTTTGGCATACCAATTCACTGTCGACAGTGGTTGTCCATCAACCTGTTCTCTGTAAAACTGAGGAAGTGCATCTCTTTCATCCTCTGGCAAACCTTCCACTCCTTTTGCCAAGAAGACAAAAATCTGCGGAAGAGAGAACCTGTTGTAGCTGTGTCTACGTACCTCGAAATCATCCTCGCAATTCACCCGGTAGTCCTCTAGTGTAGGTTTGTGATAAGAGCGACTACCAAGGCGTGTTGCGTAATGACCCCAAGAATCATATGTGCGTGTGTCCACCAGGTACTTGAGTTTGCAATTCTCCAACTCCTGTCCTGCAGCTTTAGCATCAACTATTGTCTTGCACCAATATATCCCGAACTGCAAAGGAAAGTTGGCAGCTTGTTTACGCTTGTGGCGCAAACGTTTGTGAACCTCATATAGTTGCCTAAGAAACTCCATGAACACTGTCTTATCCGAAGGATAGCGTGGTAGCATAGCTGGATTTCCTGTATATCCATAGACACGGATATAAGTGTATGTAGGGAACTGAATGTACCAATCTGCCCAATTCTCCATTGCTGCTCTAGCAACTGCTTTGACACGAATGTGCAACTCCCAGTCCACGTTTCTCATTGTATATGTCAAGAAAGCCTCCTGCACACGTTTGAAATGATTTTCAGCCTTCGTGAACTCAAGTTGATCATAGTAATGATAGACTTTTTGTGCACTGAGTATGCCCACCGTGTTCAACTCGTTAAATTGACCTTGATAGGCGATCAAGTACACAAGGTAGGAACACATATGAAACTGGTGTGCAACTAGGAAACCGGTGATTTGCTCGTGAATAGCATCGCTGATGAAGGATGCCCAATCATAATGCTCTTGCCCAGAGATGATTCGACCAATGATATAGTACATCCATGGGTGGAATTTGTTTGCCTCTGCATGACCTGAGACACGATTAAGCAGTGTAATCAAAATACCATACTCATCCTTGAACTCGCCACGACATACATTGTTTGGCAACTTGGTCTTTTTTTGTTTCAGCCACCTCTCCATCATCTTACTCTGGCACTTATCCAATTCAGCATTGAATGCTTGCTTGCTCTAATTCATGGAAATGACCAACCCATCTAGATGTTGAGGAATACCCAGACTTCGCTCGATATCAAGGGGTTTGAGACTGCATATGACATGCCCATCTACTGACTGTATCTCCCGTGCAACAGAATTGTAATGCTTGATGCAAGACATTACAAACTTTACGCAATGAACTGAGATAGGTATGGAAGCGGCCTCAAGTAACCCGGACTGTTGAATGTTCTTGATTATCAAATCTTTGATCTTGAGTGGATCCAAAACTGCTTCTGGAAGCACCTTATGTAGATTTGTATCAACTGTTCCGATGAAGTCATGGGCCAAGACTGACTTGGTCTTGAATTCGAGCTGAGTGAACTGCAATCTGAAAAACTTGCATGTTGACTGTGAACACGGCTTTATTCTGACAACTTTTCTGGAAAGCTAAAAATAGCCTGCTAAGGCTAAAAATAGCTCGTCGGTTGAAATTTTTTACGGAATGTTCTAAGATATGGGTTTTGCTCAGAAAATTATTCTAAGACAACCCAGAACGTCAAAAATGTAAAAAATTCAACTTCTACTCAGCCATGCAAAAGAATTCAGTTAAGAAAATTAGAGCTTCAAGAACTGATGTTTTGGAACAAATTTTCCTGAAAAATTCTAGCACATGGGTTTTGCTAAGGAGATCGTTCTGAATCAATCCAGCTATTTTGTTTCGCCAAAATTTGCCAATTCTTCGAACATGCAAGAGAATTTCAGACTAGAAAAGAGAAGAATTCTAGAAAAGAAGAAAGACATTTTTTATTATTTTTGTCTTCTTCTTTCAAAATTGCCACTTTGCTCTAAATCTGGATTTGTACCTACAAAAGAATATTTATGTCACCTTCGAACTTGATTGTCTGATGAAAATTTGCCAATCTCTTGAAGAAATTCAAATTTTGTAAGTTGTGTGAAGAGAAATGGCGCCATACTTGGTTAAATAGACAAAGTTGTACCATAGTGCATGATTGCATGTTGAAACCCTAATTCTGGAAAAGGAATTAGATTGGTCCTTCACCAACTGAACTGCCACCGACTCTAAGTCTTAGATTAAAAATAGTATTTAATTTAAAACATTCAAATTATTAAAAGAGGCGCCATATTTAACTCTTGAAGAAAATCGCCATTTTAATGCTTAGTATGCAAAAATATTATTTTAATCATTTAGCTAAAAATAGCATTTGGATGTGCTTGGCAAACTTCACTGATTCCATAAAGTCCAAATTCGACCTTCTATGCGTCCATTTGCAAGAGTTATGAGATTTTTGAGTATCTCCTACTTTATAGCTGACTGCAAAGTTACATATGGCCATGTTCAACTCTGATTTCCGGGTGACTGAGTGAACCTGCGACTGATTTGAGAGATCCACTGTGAAGCCTGCATGACAAGGATGAAATGTATGTTGGGAGTTGCAACGGCTAAAACCAACATCTGACACCCCAAAAAATTAGGCGCCTTTTATTAAATTGATGCACTGATTCCAGACAACTATTTCTCCGTTTTGCCATCTGACACTTCAAACTGCTGTTGACGGTGAACGATGAACCCTGCTGACTAGATAGTAGATTCATTGCGTGACTGGAAGTACTCTACATCCAACGACTATATGTAAGGTATCTGAAAGTTGTATCAAGAACCCCAAAAAGATGGGCGCCCCTGCCTGTGAAGGCACAAATACCATTTTGACAAAAGTGTGACTTTCATCTAAACACCATACTTTCACCCCTGATACCGGGAGCCGAAGTGCTCTGATTCGCGCGTCGTCTGTCTCTCTGCACAGTTGGATCAACTTACAAGAGATGTCTCTGGAAACGACAAAGCCAGAAAACTGCTTCTAAGGCCTCAAAGAGAAGGGCGCCTTTTCCAAGGAGATGTGTACTTGCCATACTTAGCCATTTTTTGGTTGTCTCCAATCACTTTCTCTTTTCAGCATCACCACCTTGACCTCGCATGTACGAGCGCTTGCCAAATCGCGGAGGCTGACGGTTGGACTCGTTGGATAGCTAGAGTAATTGTGCACAAGTCTTGTGAAGACTGCAAATGCAAATAACCCCATTTGGCAGGCTTAAAGGCTAGGCGCCCCTAGCCTGCAGATGTGCAGTTGTGTGTAGCTACGCTTTTCCATCCTCTGTTTTACGTGCTCGGTAGAACCTCTGTCACAGTCACTTAGAATGTCGGATCGTCTCGCGAACTGATGCATTGCGAAGTTGGGCTGAACTGGAAAAGATCTCAAGAAGACCTCAATTGCAATTGCATCCATCTAGAGAGTCATATTCAAGGGCGCCCCTGAGCTACAGGGGCACTCAAACCATCAATTGGCAATTTCTTGTGACATGCATCCTGCCTGCAATCTCAGCTTCCGACACTGATAACCGGAGTTCTGCACTATGTACGTCCTCGCTTGATAGCTCGTCGGAAAGTCAGATTGATTTTGAAGAGATTGAAACCAACAACAAGCACATGCATTCAGATCTGAGCCTTCAAAAATAAGGGCGCCCTTGGGCTACAGGGGCGCAGATCTGCTTTCCTTGACTGCCTCCATGATGTGTATACTCCTCGTAACTTTTGCTTCTCCATCTAGAGAGTCATATTCAAGGGCGCCCCTGAGCTACAGGGGCACTCAAACCATCAATTGGCAATTTCTTGTGACATGCATCCTGCCTGCAATCTCAGCTTCCGACACTGATAACCGGAGTTCTGCACTATGTACGTCCTCGCTTGATAGCTCGTCGGAAAGTCAGATTGATTTTGAAGAGATTGAAACCAACAACAAGCACATGCATTCAGATCTGAGCCTTCAAAAATAAGGGCGCCCTTGGGCTACAGGGGCGCAGATCTGCTTTCCTTGACTGCCTCCATGATGTGTATACTCCTCGTAACTTTTGCTTCTCCCTCTGTTTGTCCAAGTTTTGCAATTCAGACGGATTTGTTGCATAGCTAGTCGGAAAGCTGACTGAAAACCGAAGAGAATGAATGTATTTACAACCCAAAGCAGCTGAATCTTGACCTCCAAATGGGAGGGCACCCCTGGGCTACAAGGGCGCAGATTTGCTCTGAATTACATGTTTTCCATCATTTCGTGCCCTACGAACACAACATCAGTTGTTGAGGTTGACCATGTAGAGATGCTACCACTGTTGACATGTGTACATGACTGCATCCCACTATTTTCACATGTACAGACGTGTAAAGTTGACTTGCACGTTGATTGTGCAAGCATCTCCCACGTTACATAGTGAAAAGTCTCCAAACTTAGAATATTTTAGCTCTTTTTGCCAGTCTGAAAATCCCCTCCGTCAAGAGGCATCTTTTTCAGCATCTTTCATCACGATTTTGACACCTGGTACTGGCCAGCTACCATTGACGACCTTGGAGGTCCTAAGTTTTCTCCTGAAAAAGTGAAAACTACCCACTAGGCTTAAACTGACTTTTAACTAAAACCAACTTCACCACTGTGATCGTGATGTGAAATAAACCAATCAAAATTAATTTCAGCCAATTTTGACAAGTTCCTATTTTTTAGGGTTTTGACCTAAAAATAGAGTTCAAAAACCCTAATTTTCAAAATTTTCAAATTTTGCCAGTATCCTCTTGGCATCACACTGACCAAAAGCCCATAGTAGATTTGCCCAAAAACTGAGTTTTGACCCCATTTTTACAAGGTTTAGACCATTTTAAGCAAAATGCCTTAATGAAGCAAAAATTTTGGTTTGGATACAACAAACCTAAAATAAAACAAATGTAGAACACAACGGAAATTTGAAATTAAAAAACAAAAACAAAAAAAAAACTTCAAAATACAAACTTACCTCTTCAAATTTGCTCCAAAATAAAGAAATGTAGCTCCAAAACAGTGGTGGCCTCTTCCAAATCCTCCTTAAGCTCCTCTAGATATGTCAATGGCTGCTACAAACCTACTTAAATGATCTTCAATCACTATTTTGTCCTCAACCAATCTGTCAGTTTTCTATCCAATCATATAATTTTCATTGAAAAAGTAGTTTTTCTCTCGTGTTTGAAACCAAAATGAAAGTCTTTTTAGGGTGGAGGAGATGATTTTAAGTATTTTTGTTTTAAGACTTAATGTTTTTTCTTGGTTTTTTTAACACGTTTACTCATGCCTGTCGTGGCCGAGTCTACCCTATGGGACTTGCCAAGTTTGGTCAGTCTCTATGACTCGTTAGGTACTCAGGTCTCAAGTCCCCAGGACCCGTTTTGCCCCACTCGTCTCAACACTCACCGAGTCTAGGCAATTCCAAGAGAGTCTTGTAACTATGGTATTTACAATGATTAACAATTAAATGTTAAGCCTTATAGGTCACTTGGACCATATAAATAAGACTGATCACTCTTCATCAATTTTGCTGACCATTTCTTCCACAAATGAGGAAACATGGTGCATTTGTCAACCAAAAGGCTCTACTAAACTTTGATTATCTGTTTACATAAAGAACACAAACTACAAGGCAAAATAATGGGAAAGTCCAATATCCTCCAAAGTTCTCCCACGAACTATGTGTAGTTGACCTTGATAATGACCACACCTACCATTTATCACAAACAAAATGGAGACTCAAAAAAATACATCTTAAGAATATCTAATATACTCTTATTCTTAATACTAGTTGTTAAGTCCTAATGACTGGGTGCACCTGGAATCTAGATTTTTTACATTTCTATCAATTTCTTAAGAGACTAAGTTTCATTTCACTATTGGATTTTGGCTTTGGAATTTTGTTTTCTAATTCTATTAAACATCCAATTTCTCGAGGTAAAATTCTTGTGGAAGCTTAGCTTAACCAAACCATATATAAATAATGACTCCATTTTTCAAACAAGTTATAGAATGCATGGAAAGGAAAAAGTTGTATCATCGGGAAAAAAATGAAGAATGCCAAAAACCATTAATATTTCCTTGAAGTGCCCAACTTTCTTCAAAAGATGAAGATTTTAGTGTCCACACTTTAAAAAATCCAACACCACACCAAAATAAAAGCTTCAGCTTGTGCTTGAGGTCATATGAAAAAGATTTCAAAACTGGGGCATATAAGAAACTAGGGGAGTCATTTCCGACTCATTTGAGTTAAAAGTATCAATAATATGGATCTTCATCAAACCACTCATCCACACATTCTCTCTTAATTGGGCACCAATTCTCATTTCCAAAGCATTTTCCAACTCATCTTTCGAAAGTATCATGTTAACCCCTTGTCCTTGGACCAAAATGCTCTAAGCATATAGAAAAATTGTAAAGCATCTACAGATAAAGTAAAGGAATGCCCTTATTTAGTTATGTGGGTGTGCAACATCTGTGAAGATAAAAACAACATAGCATGCACACAGTTGACTTTTTGACCTATTTAAAAGTAACTTGATATTTACACAGTAATCAATTAATTTATAATAGATTGGACCTTGCAAATGTCCCAACAAGATTTACTGAATTATGTGGAGACTAACCATGGAAAACATTTCCCAAGAACAGTGTCAATTGTAATACTCACCCTTAATTTTTTTGAAAAAATCTCGTTAGCTCAAACAGAATGTAATGCCAAGCAACTTCCTTTCCACTTTTTGATCACCAAGTTCCCAGTGTAGGCGAGGTAAGAGCATACAGTGATTACAATTTATACTTGAAATAAAGCAACTGAAAACAACAACCACTTATCCAATGGGGTTAGCTAGGCACGTCCACTTTGCAGTGGGAAAGTTGATACAATAATGAAGTAAATGCAAGCTCTTCCACTTTTCAGTGATGAGTGAGTACAAGAAGTAAAACAACTCTTCTACTTCGCAGTGGTGAGTGAGTGTCAAAAAGCCACTTTGTTGAGGATCGAACAACTTAGACAAGTCTGAATATCTTGCTGGAGAGATTCAATCTACAAGAGTAAAACATATATTGATTTTGATGATTACTTTTGAAGATCAAGACTCCCATATATATGGTTGAGAAAAGACGCGACTTTTCGATTGACAAGACTTTTCTATTTGAGCTGACAATCAATCATATTTCAAGTCATATATATGTATTCGAATTGATGAAAGCGGATTATACTTAGGACACTCCCTCTGACCAAAGCTAACAGTTTTCAACACTCCCTCTTAGCAAGGGAAGAGAACTCCAATCAAGTACAAAAATGATATCACCTAACTTGTGATATCGGAAGATATGAAATGCTTTTGAAAGTGTCAAGTCTCACGACATACTTCATCACACATCTTCACTATTCAACACTCCCTCTTTAACTAGGGAGGATAACTTCCATCAAGTAAACGTGATATCACCTAACTCATGATATCAGAAGATATGGTATGCTTCTGAAAGTGTCAAGTCACATGACATTCTTCATAACACATCTTCATTATGGTATGTGCACTGACATCACGTCACATGATGTCTACCATAATTCATGGCATATCCACGGATATAAATATCCACCATGATTATCTCTTAAGGATCACAATGATCTACAGATGATATCAAGTCCCATGATATCAATCAAAGTGTCCAAGAGATACTATCATGACATGTCCACAGATATCAAGTCACATGATATCTATCATGATAGTTTATCATTGTAGAGTCGTCACTTTACAATGTCAAATACAAGTGTTCATTATTAGAAAGATCGTCACCTTTCAATAATGTACACAGGGGAAGTAGGCCCATAAGGTCATGGAGTCACACACATGACAAAAGAGTTTACACATTAAACATCTTTATATATATTAGTACAACTTATAAATAATTTGAATTTCAACATAATATCAAATTACATTTCAACCATACCAGTTTCTTCCTGAAGTGTTCTACCTTGATTCAGGAGAGAGGTGAGGTGAGAATGTCTGCTGTTTTGATCATTTGTACTAACATACTCCAACTGGATCACATTCCTTTCTACCATGTCTCATAATGGTAGGGGATCTCAATGTGCTTAGATCAAGGAGTCCCACAAGCAATTTTACGAAGCCAAACTACTTCTCTTGCCCACATAAAGGATGCAATGTATTCAGTTTCTGTCAAGCTTTGTGCCACTGAAGACTGTTTTCTGCAGATCCAAGAGATCATAGCCGATCCTAAACTGAAGCAACATCCTGATGTGCTTTTCTGATCGGTTACACTCCCAATCTGAAACAAAGTATCCAGGTTGATCTAGTTGGTCATTTCTGAAAAGAAGATTGTATCCAATAGTGTTTTTAAAGATATCTCAATATATGTTTTACAGCCATAAGGTGAATTTCTTTTGGCTCACACATGAATTGGCTTAGAGCATTCACTAGGACCTTCCATTTGTTGTTGGAGAGCTCTATCAACTGAGCTACTGGCCCCTTGTGGCTAGCCCATCATCAGTCTGGGTGTGGCTTATATCCAACACCCCCCCTTTAAGCCACACTGCGGGTGCTTGGGGTTCTTCTAAGGTTAGATCCTGGAACCTGTCGTTAAGGAGTCTCTCAACATGACGCCTCATCTCAATCTCAGAGATGAACAAGGGCTTTCACCTCATATCTCTTTGTCTCAGAGAATTATGCATTACAATAAGTGAAGATGTGACTCCCTCAAAAGCTCTAAGTACTTGCATCAGCCTCCTGACCTCCTTGTCCAAGAATTGTCTGTAAAACTTTGTTTTAGAGAAATGGTTTCTAACTCACACCTTTGTAGAGATTCTGGTTGTTCTCCTCATCCCAGATCACTCTATTATGAATAGGTTTGCGGAGCTACCAATGTTAAATCCAAGTTGACAGACGAGCAATTCTGATCTCAAATGCTGAAGAGGTACTTCAAGAATTTAGCATCTATCCTTGCAACTTTGAATCATAGAACTCCCTCTGAAGGTTAATCTCCCTCTTCGAGAAGATGTCTTCAGCCAATCATTCAATCTCATGGCTGCAAGCTATGTCTCCATTCTCTTCTTCTCTGAAAAGTAATTTCTTGATCCATCCTAATGCAAATTAAGAAGAGATTACTTAATAGTTCAAATGAGTTAACTATTCAAAAGAGAAATATAAATGCTAGTAGCATACAAGATTTATTTATCCAATGTTATATCATGAATTAATGACTACATAAAAATTCATGAGCATTAATAAGAACATAAAATACTTGTCTCTTTAATCAAGGATGCCACTCAGATTTTAATCTCCATAGCTTTCCCTTCGATGTGTTAATGGTTTCTTTTACGCACAGTCAACACCGAGCAACTCATGGAAGGATGAACTCTCAACTATACCAAGTCTGCATTCAAAACTATTTTAAATATTTAACAATAAATTAAAATAAGGATTAAATTTATATGATTTGTGCCCAAAGCTAATAATCATTTTTCCCCTGGTGGTAAATCTCTCTGCTGGCGGCTGCGTAGCCTTTGGCTCTCGCCACCCGCACCATTGAGTCCCTCAACATTGCATTGCATTCCCGCGACATTGAGGCAGCACTATAAATGGCGGACGTATTTAAGAGATGATTGTCAAGGTAGGCCATCGTCATGTGTGTCTAACAAGGTTGTCATGTTTCCTTCAAGGTTCTCCTGTGACTTGCTTACTTCAGTTTGTCCGCTTCTCCACCTTGCCAAGCTACGATGGACTTCCATGCAATCTGGCAGAGATTTGAGAAGGACCCGATCTAGTCGCTAATTATATTGCAATCACTGGAGACAATGTCACTAGTGTTCAGCGTCGTCACAATGCATACATAGATTGCTTAACCATTACAGAGCATGGATCACGTTCCACACTCTTTGATAGTCTCAGCAGAGTTGACGGGAATGTAGGCACTTAGATTCATCAAGACATTCACTAGTGAACAATTGCAAGGAACTCTCTCAAATGAAATGCGTGATTAACTCCGGAGGATATCACCTTCGCCCACAATTTCCGATAGGAGTATCAGCGATTCCTTTGATGAGAGGCAACTTGTGTGATTGCACCAAATGTTCCCGACTTTCCCATAGATCGCGTGAGATAACGAGATGTCTCCAGGGAATGATGTGTCTGTCTTCAATGAATGCGCTCGGGAGGTTAGCAAGAGCCACAAGCTCCACCACAACTCGGTTCTAATCGCCTACCACAATTGCTGCGTGTTCTCCCACTAACCAGCAACCACGATTTCTGAATGTTGAAGCAATGACAGATAAGAAAGGGTGACACCGAACCACTAGCAAAGATTGTACGAGTGAGTTCGACAATGCTAACGACTTTCTTCAAGATTGGTTTGAGGCAGGCTCAATTGATTTTACTACTAAAATAAATCTGAACAATCTCCTCGAAACTTGGCTCTGATACCATGTTGAGGATCGAACAACTTAGACAAGTCTGAATATCTTTCTGGAGAGATTCAATCTACAAGAGTAAAACATATATTGATTTCGATGATTACTTTTGAAGATCAAGACTCCCATATATATGGTTAAGAAAAGACGCGACTTTTTGATTGACAAGACTTTTCTATTTGCGCCGACAATCAATCATATTTCAAGTCATATATATGTATTCGAATTGATGAAAGCGGATTATACTTAGGACGCTCCCTCTGACCAAAGCTAACAGTTTTCAACACACTTGTTCAATGGGGTGAGTACAAGAGCCACTTATTTAGTGGGGTGAGTATCACAAATAACATGAGCAGATCACTGGTGGTACTACCACTCAGTGTTGCAATGTTAGCTCTTGAAACATTCAAATTCAAGACAACGATAAGAAATAAAACTAACTGGAACAACCTCAAGTATCCCCACTCAAATAACTATCCACGCATCATTGAAATAGAAAGTATACCTCAAGGAAATGGAAAATAAGTGACTAGTACAAGTCTAAAACTTTGCTGGAGCAGTCTGGACAGCGAGATAAAGACTCAAAAATCTTCAAAGACCCACTCCCAAATGCACCCAAAGGTCAATGTAGACTTGGAACAATGTTTCCAGCACCTCTAATCAACTTAACACCTCTTATGAATGGATTATGAGTGTCTGTGTAAAGTCCCTGACCTGGGATGTAAGGTTTTTTTGCGGTTGTCTTTGATTTGATTGATTTGATTTAAATACTTTGTTCAGACAAACAATATGGAATATGTTGCATACATTAAAGATAATCAATGTTGAAGACATACAAACTAAACAGTAACTGTATGACCCTTGTTCCTTTGCATTTCTTAATCAGCAATACATTGGTAAAATACAATGGCAAGGCCAATATCTGAGACAGCATTAAGTAAACAATCCTTTCTTTAAAACTTCCTAAACAATTACAAACAGCACTTCTTCACACAGCAGATCATGTGACTACATTTTCAATTCATGATTGGCAATGGCAGTGCATGATGGATAAACCACATAGCTAAGATTCTTCACCACAGCTTGGAAGACACTCAAAAATGTCTATGAGACTGTAGCAGCAGTTTAGAGAGTGATTTTCTGAGTTCACAAAATCTGATTACCATGCATACCAACCCCCAGTTTATAAAGACAACATTGGACTCTGATAAACTAATGACATATTCAGAATTTTATTACTTTTGATCTGCCTTGAGAATAACTCAAATTTATAGCTCAGACTTAGCAGATTTATCATGGACTCAAATGGAACTGAGAATGCAACTAAATGAATGGACAATGCCCAGAAAGAAATTACAGACTTATAAGACTTTGGCAGCAGTTTATAACAGACACTTGGTACACTCAGAAATTTGTAACATGATATAATTAAGAGCCAATGACCCAAATTGGTCTGAAACTACTTCAATCTTCTTCCAAACAATGCTGAGACAATGTTTCCATTCAATACTAGAAAAGAACTCACCCACAAGACTCAGAAATTGCAGAATTCAAATAAGAGTTACAAGATAATGAAACACAGGCATCTCCAATGCAAGATGTACGTATTACATGACCTTGGAAACAATTGACCAAACCTGGAAATGATTTCTTGAGTCTGTTATGGCATCCAACAAGCTACAGCTAATCCCGTATCAGCCTGCAATAACCACGACATGCTTTGTATAAGCTAGGTGTCCCTCTGAAAGGCATCAACTCTTCTTAACAATGATTTGCCTTGGCTTCTAGAGGTAAGACGACCCATTCTAAGTCTGATACAACTGCGTCCCAGGTAGGAAATACACGTCCTTTCTTTGCCTCAATATTCGCCTAAATCCAAAACGAATCTCTATAAGCTGGTCTGAAAAGACTTTCACAGGGTTTATAATGGCCACGACCCCCTTGCTCAATGAAACACGTCCAGGAAATTAGGAGATGATGCGCCCAGACTCACTGAGAGATGGCAAATACCAAGCTTATAGTCTTCAATTAGACTCCTTGGAATTTTTAGGTGAACTAATCATTTCTCACAACTTTGTCATTATAATGTAAATCTCCAAACTGCAGATAAATTCCAACAGGAAGCCTGAATATCTTTTACCGCCTTTCCCAACTAGGACTGATAGTTTCACAGCAGAAACAGGAGCTATAGGGTTTTCCAAAACCCAAACCAAAGAAGCTCGACCCTTCTTCATGAAGAAAATATGCATATCCAAAAGTGTCGAATGATCTCTCTTTTATTCTCTTTTATATTTTTCCATCACAACATAAAGTGACTTTATAAAGTCATATTTCAAATATTTCATTAAGTCACTTTATAAACTATCAAATAAGTGACTATATCATATTTCATGTTATTTAATTAAAATAATTGATTAAAGTCATCCTTAGAAATATAATTAATTTTTGGACAACTTAATCAATTAAATTAATTAAGTCACTTAACCATAAATTTGGGGACATTACAGTCTGATAATGACTGAACAGAAGCTACAGGTCTCTCATAACTTAGAAAACACTAAACCAGCAAGGTCATAGAATGGTGCGACCCCCTCTAGAGCATGAAATCCAACAAAGTTCAGTCCTAAGATCATTCAATCTGCCTCCATGGAGCTGGGCGCCATATCCTCGGGTGTGAAAGACCCCTAAAACCAAGCACTCCACCCTCTAGCTTCAAACGCCCCCTTCACCAAGCACTTCCAAGCAAGTGGTATGGCCTCCACAAGAAATATTGCTGCCTCAAACTGTATGGCCTGCTATTGGGAATTAAAGCAACTCAAAGAAACAATAATAACACAATATCTTTCATGAGGTCATCCAAAATATCTTGTTCAGCAACCTTCAACTTCCATACACTCTCCTTAATTGTTTCTAAAGTAAGCTATTGTAAATCAAATAATACTTGGCAATTGGCTATCCACTTTGGAATTTGATTAATTTCTGAATCAGTTGTTACTTTCAGTCATCAATTCCCCAATACACCAAAACTCCATGGCTTTCAAGCTAGTAAAAACACTCCTAAATGCTGCTATACCAGTTGCCATGGAACACTCTAGCTCAACAGACCTTTGAATGGTACCTCTCATCTCCTTTAGTGAATTAAAAAAATCATCAATAGCAGTCAAACCGTCTGCACATTGTTCTCCCATGTGACACAAACTCATTGAATTGTCACCTTTGCAGTACATTTTCCACTTATGGTGGTGAACTAGTTTTTTATTCTAACATTCAGTTCAAAAGATGAGCAAAAATATGCTCTCAATTTCTTAATTTTCTGCCTTTCATTTTGCCTTTCACCATCTTCTTCCATCATCTCCTCCACATTTTCAACAGAAAAACGAAATAGATCAATTCTCCCTCTTCTGTTGTCAAGACTGAGATTAATCGAAGAAACTTAAGAATCAGCAACCTATAGTTCATGAATAATCTTATCAAGTGGGTGAATGGTAGTCTCAACAATTAAATGTCCTTCCTCATTCTTCTTGAATCTCTGTTGGATCCCAAAATCACTGCTCGCACTCCTAGAGGAATTAATCCACTTCAGGGCCAGGGAAATCTCGTACTGAAGGGCATTACTCATCAACAAAATGTGAGTGATTTAGGTCCAATTGCTGAGAATGGATAATCTCTCCATCACTTTCGGCTCAGCTAAACCCAGGAAGGTGTTCCTAGAGGCATCCTTAATAGGATTAATCACAACTAAAGACAGAAAAAACTAAAATTACAGCAGCAGTATCCAATGTATGCTTGGCCCCAAAGATTGTCAAAAAACTAAAAGCTAACCTACTACACCTGAAACCTCTATTAAGCTGATAAGAAAATGATTGCACGAAGGCAAGATGAAAGTATGCAAAACATGATTCCTTAGAATAAGAACTCCTTAGGCTTTCTATAGATGCTTCCCTAGATGAATTACTGAATCATGAGGTACATACAAACTATTAACCTTCTCCTAAACTACTAGTGAAAGATGTTTTTCATTTTGAATGTATGGTTGATCATAAACTTCCAGGAACAGTGCCTTATCTAGAGGGTTACAGAGTCACAATTTACCAAAAGAAACAACACATTGAAATAACAACAAAATATAAGCTATGCATATAAACACACCAAAGATATAATATCAAACAGTCAAACATACTTAATAATCCCTCTCCAAGCTCTAGAAATCCATTTGCAATAAAGAAAACACGATTACAATAATTGCAATGATTTAAAACGTTGTGACACTTATCAAATCCTTATTATAATCATACCAGAAAATGTGGCAAGAGGAAACCCTATGCTAGAATGCCTGTCACAATTTGTCACATAGTTCACCTAAAGGACTACAAATAGCCAGCGTGATATTTGATTATAAACATCAATTAGCAATACAATGAACTTGTGATTTTGAAAATGTGTTGGAATTGAAACCATAGACAATCCTCAACACTTGTAGTCATGTGGAAATGCAAATATAAGTTTTTCATATTTATAGGCTAAATTAAAAAAAATCATATTGATCATGCTACTGCATGAGAAAGATTGTTCATGGGCATATTGCACATCAATTGAGGGTATGAACAAAGTTATGTGCAATTTTTACAACAAAGTGGATTTCTAGTTTTTGGTATTATTCTAGCATGTGGTTCCATATAGTGAAGTCTACATATTGTGAGGTCTCTATATTAGTAGTCAATGATGGGTACCATTGCAATTGCAAGGCTTGGGTTCAAAGACTCTCCATTTGAGACCTTGACAATGAATATGTTGACAAATGCAATGAAGAATTTAAGCAATGTTCTTGTGGAGTGGGCTAAGACAAGTTGCAAGATAATGTCAAATGTTGATGTTATAGCGGCGAGAGATATCTTTCTCTAAAAATTAAATGATAAATAATTAATAAGGCAAGTCTGCCTTAATTATTAATTATGTGTTATATTTTTATTTCTTAAAGGAGGCCGACCTATATGAAGAGACACCTTGTTTTGAATATATACAAGGTGAAGTTGTTTCATCAAATTATCAAGTTCAATTCATTCCAGTTTGTCATTCTTCAGTAGTTCGCCTTCCCTTGCAGCAGATCCATTCTCAAAGAGAAGTGTTACCATTCATGGAGAAGTGTCTCCATTCATTGTATATACTCAGCTTTGTGCAAGGCCTGATTGTAAGCAGTATTCTGCACTTTTATATGATATATATGAGAGATTATTTGCTAGGTTTTTCTCCCTCGAGTAGGAGGGTTTCCCCAGGGTATCTGTTGTGTTCATTGTTCTATGTGGTGTTGCAATTTCTGCTTTATGTTAAATCTGATCCCAAAAAATCTAACATGGTATCAGAGCGGGTTCATGAAAATCCGATCGGATTTGTCTGAGCATCATAGGAAGTTGACCAAGCGAAGGATTTATTGAGAGTTTTTCAGTTTGTAGTTGAATCTTTATTGAAAGGCATCGTATGTGTCAAATAAGAAGTCGTGAAGGACTAAACTTCTCATGATGTCGATTATACATAGAGTTATTTTTTGGGCAAGTCTTGAAGATTACTAATCGCTATATACATCGGGAGCCTTCTAAATGTATGTATCTTCTAGTGCGGGTGTTAATATTATAGTTATCGCTGATCATATCGATAACATTGTGCAAAAGCTTTCAAATGACCTGATGTCGGTCTTTACATTTCGAAGTTAATATTTCATGTTGTGGTATATCTAACTATCATAAAGCCATCGCTGCCAAAGACAATGGTACGCTTGGATGGAATCATTATTTAGTTCAGTTACTGGCGAGCATAAGGAGTCGGGCTGACGAGAATGATACACGTCTTCTTGGTTGCCGACTAGTAAGACATCTGACGGGAACGTGTCTATCAAGGGTGGTTGTCGTTGTGTTGCTAATACTATCTCTTGGCTGGCTCTGCCATCATTAAAGGAGGAGTCTGGTTTCATTTCTTGCACAGTCGAAGAAGTGTGGTGGCCTGGCTAATCACAATAATACTCTGTTCACTATCTGTTTGCATAGGAGCAGAGGAATGCATAAAGGCCGGTGATTCGATGGGCATTGTGTTGAGTTATTCCAATCTTATATTTTCATTCTTTGTATTACTGCTTCTTGCGTATTGGGTGCCGGAGTATACGGGGGTGACGTGGAATGGATTTGGAATCCATTGATGTCAAGGGAGATCTTAAGAGGAACAATAGACAAAGGGAAGTGATAGTAATTACGCGATTACAAAAGTCAAATCGCATTCGCCATAGTCGAGGACTTAGCTCATACTGTATTGAGAGTTTTCGAGAACTTGAATGGGTCATTTGGAAGCTGATGTGGACCCTTAAATGTAAGTCGTCAAAGGTTCCTTTTTGATTGAAGCATACCTTAAATTGGATTTGGTATGGGTTGTAAGTTGAAGATTAATCCAGGAAGCTAAGTATAAGTTACAATACTTGAAAATATGCTAAGATTAATTGTAGTATTGTGGTTATCATTGGTCTTGTGCGTGATAACCTGGGTCACATTTTGCTTGTCAACGAGCACTACTATTCAATGCATTTTTTGTGTGCGACGAAGGTGTTAGCTTGCTTGGAGGATTGCTATTGATATTGTGTTGGCAGACTATTTGGAGACCTGCCTTTAGGATTCTGAAATCAGGATTTGGCAGTGATTGTGATGTTGTGTCTTTGAATTCTACAGAGGGATGGTTTAAAGGAGTCTACAATGGAAATTCGTGAACGCCTGAAGGCATATCTGGCACAGGACTTCTCTGCAAGACATATGTGAGAAGGAATTGTGGTTTTTGTAGGTTGTGCTAAGCAGAGTCAGCATCCAGGAGCAGAATTTATGCTCATATGAGCAGATCTCGGGAAAGATAAGTGCAAACCTGACAAGCATTTAAGTGCAACACTTAAGGAGATTCTAATTTCAACGAGATAAGTATTGCATGTTTGAATAATATTCATGAATTTTTATGTAATTATTAATTCATGCTATAACATTTGGATAGTAAATCATGTATGCTTCTAGCATTGGTATTTCTCTTCGGCATAGTTGAGTTCTATGAACTATTATTAAACTCTCTAAAATGCTTTCAGGACGGACCGAGAAGCATTAGAGATTGCATTCAAGAGAAGAACAGCTTGATGCATCCTGTGAGGAAGTCACGCAGGCTGAAGAATGGAGACACAACTTGCAGCCATGGGACTAAGTTGGTGGTTGAAGACATCTCTTGAACAGGAAGAACCCATACAGATTGTCATTGTGATCAGCTTCCTCGAAGAGGAGGAATTAACATTCAGAGGGAGTCTGACAAACCAACAGAGGCAACCTTGGATGAGGAGGTCAGGAGGTTGATGCAAGTACTTGGAGCTTCAGAGGGAGTCACATTATCATGAAAATCTGTTGTAGTGTATATTTCTCTATGACGGAGAAGTATGAGGTGAAAGCCCTTGTAGTGTATATTTCTTTGTGATGGAGAAATATGAGGTGAAAGCCCTTGTAGTGTATATTTCTCTGAGACAGAGAAATATGAGTGCAAGCCCTTGTCCATCTTTGAGATGAAGATGTGGTTCTTTCCACACATGGGAGTAGCCATGGTGGACATCATGTTGAGAGACTCCATGACAACATCACGTTGAGAGACTCCGTGATGAACCCTTTGTACTTGCGTTTTTCCACACATGGGAGTAGCCATGGTGGGCGTCATGTTGAGAGACTCCATGACGACATCATGTTGAGAAACTCCGTGATAGGCACTTGTGCACATGTTTCTTTCCACACATGGGAGTAGCCATGGTGAACGTCATGTTGAGAGACTCCATGACGACATCACATTGAGAGACTCTATGATGAACTCTTTTCCACAAATGGGTGTAACCATTGTGGGTGTCATATTGAGAGACTCCATGACATGGATATCTGGAAAGATACCTCCCAAGCTAAGAGGGAGTGTTGATGTTATAGCGATAGGAGATATCTTTCTCTCAAAATTAAATGATAAATAATTAATAAGGCAAGTTGGCCTTAATTATTAATTATGTGTTATATTTTTATTTCTTAAAGGAGGCCGACCTATATGAAGAGACACCTTGTTTTGTATATATACAAGGTGAAGTTGTTTCATCAAATTATCAAGTTCAATTCATTCCAATTTGTCGTTCTTCAGCAGTTCACCTTCCCTTGCAAAAGATCCATTCTCAAAGAGAAGTGTTACCATTCATAGAGAAGTGTCTCCATTCATTGTATATACTCAGCCTTGTGCAAGGCCTGATTGTAAGCAATATTCTGCACGTTTATATGATATATATGAGATATTATTTGTTGGGTTTTTCTCCCTCGAGTAGGAGGGTTTTCCCAAGGTATATGTTGTGTTCATTGTTCTATGTGGTGTTGCAATTTCTGCTTTATGTTAAATCTGATCCCAAAAAATCTAACATCAAATGGGTGGATGAATGGGAGGAACCATACACCCATCAACTTCCTTGTTGCATTAGAGCTTAGCACTATCTTTATAGGATTAATGGAAACATTGAAGAGTGATATCAACACAAGTACTATTCACTCTATTTGAAGTGGTTGTAGTTGAGATGGGGCCAAAACAAATGTCTAATTTACTTCAAGAAACATTGTTGTTGTTGCAACATTTTTTATGGACAAGCATCCCACTTTGTTATGGAGTTCATGTGCAGCTCACTGTCTCGACTTTGTTCTAGAAGACATTGGGAAAATTGAATGAATTAAATCCCCATTGTATAACGCCAGAACCATCACAAAGTCAACATATAATCATACAAGGTTGTCACGTATGATGTGCACTTTTGCAAATGGGAAAGAATTTCTTTGGTCAAGGGTCACAAGATTTGCCATACAGTTCCTAGTGTTGCAAACTCTTTGCTGCCAAAAGATGAATTTGAAATGCATGTTTATTTTGAATGAGTGGTCACAATTTGGCTTTGTTAATCATACAAATGGTCAAAATATGGCAAAACATATTTTTGCTACAAGATTTTGGACAAAGGTAGACAAAATTGTGAGATTTTATGAGCATATAGATAGTGTCATGGCTAGTAGATGGGAAGTAATCCCCAATGGGCTAACATGTATGAGGTCATGGATAGGTTAAAGAGGCTATTAGGGCTAGGATGGACCATGAGATGAGCAAGTCCATGCCAATATGAGAGGTCATTGATCTAGCATTTTTTTATAGTGACTCCTTTGGTCAAGCTAAAGAGGTATATGAGGGACTCTTCCAAAGCATCAAGAGATTTTTCCCTAAATCAAAGGATTGAATTTCAACCTTGGCAAAGTTACCCAAATACCGATAGGGAAAGAGAATTTTTGCCACTCTGTGTTGTAGAAGGCAAGAGCACTTTGAAACCAGGTACTTCAGAATTTGCAAGATTTTTTTTTTTTTAAGCTTTAAGTTCTCTAACTAAATAGAATGTTGATTAATTTATTTTTTGCATGGCCAAATGGTTGAATTAATTTGGCAAAGATGCCAAAAAATTAAGATGCATGACAATGTACATTTTGAGCCAGCCATGTAGTTCATATGATTGTGAGTATTCTTGGAGTGTGTTTCAATACATACACTCAAAGAAATGCAATCATTTGACTCAAAAGCAAATGAATGATTTGGTTTCATCCACCATAACCTTTATCTTCGAACAAAAAAACTTGACAATAACGAAAATTAGTATTACTGTATTTATGTTTGTAAATTGCAATTATTGTTTTCTTCCAAATAACAATTATTGCTCTTATTGGTTTCAAACTGATCATATAGGGAGTGTTGAGGATGATCAACCAATTGACCTTGATGAGATTGATCTTGACTCAAAATGAATCTTTGATGAAGAAGAGCCACTTGATGAGGAAGACCTTGAGATCTTGAGGGAAGCCAATGTATTTGATGAAAAGCAATTGAATCAGCTTAGCAAGGAGCATAATGTAGGCGCTTCATCATCAAGAACTACAATCTCCTAGCATATTGTACTTCATAGTCACTAGCCTCATTGGCTTCGTTTTCCTTGTGTTTCCTTGTAGTTTGTCACTTTGTAACTTGACATTTGTACTTTGTACTTTGTACTTTGTGATTGATTTTGAGGGTGCAAACTTTGAAGTGGGACTATGTAATAACACACTATGTAATGCGTACTATAAACAACAATTTCAAACTTAATGAAAATTATCCATATTTCAAAATTAATGGAGTAACTTTCCTTTACTTTCTCTCTCACACTCTATGGGAAGGATGTCTTTACGTATAAAAAAACATCAATTATTTCTCTTTTCCTATATTTTTCAACATAGTTTGGATTGTCAATATTTTCACAACATTATCTCAAGAAGTTGAAAAAAAACATCTTTGGTTAGCTGAGATATTTGCTTCTATGCTCAAGTTCATTTGTATATATCGTCTAAGGCCTAAGTATTGGAGTTGAAGCACCCCTCACTTCACTAGACCATTTATTAGTAATATAGCTTAGCCAAAAACGACAACTCTCAACAATATTTTAAGACTTGTGGCACAGGATTTCTAACTCAAACAACTGCTTCAAGAAGAAAAAAGAAATTGCAAAAGAATGCTTACTACTCCACTATTTTCACCAAGATTCCATAACGGCAAAGTGAGGACATATGATGAGTAGCTAAAGTAAGCCACTAATCTAATACTATTATACTACTACAATGAACATGGCCCCAGAAAGACCTTTGATACCACTTGCAAGAAATGTGCTAAGGAAATAATGACAATACACAAATATATGCAGAAAATAAATGCAAGAAAATGTTTGTGGTGCCACTTTGAGGGAGCAATCCTACAAATATAGCATAAACTTGAATTACAATATTCAAACTGCCTTTCTCTTGTGTAAATACAAATATATGTAGCTAACTAAAGACAACTACCATTATCACATGCATGCTGGATAGATACTCTATTACAACAAACTAGGAGGGTGACTTAAAAAGTATATCCACCCAAACCTTTATTTAATAATATAAAATACATATATGAGAAAGGAGGCTCTGAACATACTAAGGCATCCCTTATTATGGGGATTGCCCATGCCACATGTTCTGCCACAAATTTGCAAGAAATATTTCAATATTTTGTATTTGACACCATTCTGTCAGGTCTGTATGGATCTGTCACAATTTAACATTCATCATTGTGTTTATATATGAACAAACACAAACAAAACCCATTGATTGCATATTTGAAAACATTATCAGAGATTCACATCACAAACTTGCCTGAAAAAAGAGTTTGCATGCCTTTCGCAGACACATTCTAACCCAAGAATGGAAAGCAGCAATTCTACGGCTCTTGTACTTGTAATTTCCCCACTGCAAGTCCTTGACACAAGCATTTCAACTTCCTAAACATGTTTGCATAAGCATATACTACAATACCACATGTTTCCAGCCCAAGCACATAAAATACAATTTCCCCACCCCGGGTGTTTCCAGACTTCAAACAGGCCCTTCATAGAGGAACCCTGAAACACATGAATCTAATAAGATGCAATGATACTTTGAGATGTGCTTTAAATTTTGCAATAACAGAAAGGGAAAAATGTCTTCCCTGCCAAAAAACATGAAAGACAAGAAAACATAATGCTTTTTGCATTAATATTTTGACCGTCTATTTTATAGAAACTTTAAGGGCTGTTTCTTGTTAGTGTTCTTGAGTTGTCTGATAACGAAATTTATGCATTGCAAACTTGTCTTAAGTTTGCAGAATTGTTTCTCTGTTACTGTAAACATCAGATTGCTTTAAAGTTGTTCATTATCTAAAGACTTCATTGAATAAACCATTTAGTGTCTCAAAAATTAGTTTTACCATTAAAGAAATACTTTGAACATCTCCATTAGATAACAAGAAGAAGAAATTTATAATCTTTTGTTCTTTGAGCTTTGAAAAGTGTTAGCATTGGCATTTGCAACTATTAATTGTAACAACATCTACAAATCTGAATCCTTACAGTTTGGTTTCTGTTGAAAATGATTAAATTTCTTGCAGATTATGATTCTCAGAATTACTGTACTTTCTTGCAGATTATAATTCGAATCTTGAACTTGATAAATCTGAAGTTGATGCCAAATCGATATTGAAGATACTGATCATGAATTCACACGTCTGAATTTTTCTTTAATGATATTCAATCCACAAGAGCAAAACATTTATTGATTTCGATGTATACACTTGTGGATCGGATCTGTTTTAAATATATAAGAGGGAGACAGGTCCCATGAGCGGACATGTCTCCACAAAGTGGAGGCATGTCTGTTCATGGGATGTACCTTTTCACCTTAATTAAACACCCGATCTTTAATCGGGGTTTGTTACTTAATAAACATAAATGCTTACTAAGTTCGATCTGTATTTATCTTGCACAGATAAATAATATCCAATCTGGAAATAATCACCGATAATGATGCTCGATCGGGATCCTATATGAAATATGAAAAACCAATAATCTGCAAGTAATAACCTCTAAATGCAGATCGATAATATACTTGGAATAGTAGTTTAGATCAGATATACAAGTGATCATCAATTTCTATATCTTACCAAAGCTACCATATTTCAACACTCCCTCTTAGCTAGGGAAGATAAAACTAACCAAGTATATAGTGATATCACCTTACTCGTGATATCAGAAGATATGGTATGCTTCTAAGAGTGTCAAGTCACGTGACATTCTTCATAACACATCTTCATTATGGTATGTACACTAACATCAAGTCTCATGATGTCTACCATAATAAATCATGGCATATCCAAGGATACATTTATCCACCATGATTATCTCATAAGGATCATAATGATTTTCAACTGATATCAAGTATCATGATATCTATCAAAAAGTCCAAGAGATACTATCATGACATATCCATGGATATCAAGTCACATGATATCCATCATGATAGTGAAACTAATCATTGTAAAGTCGTCACCTTACAATGTCAAATACAAGTGTTTATTATCAGAAAGATCGTCACCTTTCAATAATGTAAACAAGGGGTGGGGGCCCATAAAGTCATGGAGTCACACACATGACAAAAGAGTTTACACATTAAACATCTTTTAAATACATTAGTACAAAATAACCAGTTTGAGTCTCAATCTCAACAATAATTTACATTTCAAACATACCAAGTTTCTTCCTGAAGTGTTCAACTTTAACTCTGGAGAGAGGCTTGGTGAGAATGTTTGTTGTTTGATCGTTTGTACTAATACACTCCAACTGGATCACATTCCTTTCTACCATGTCTCTCACATAGTGGTAAGGGATCTCTATATGCTTTGATCTATCATGGAATACTGGATTCACTAAAAGCTTAATACAACTCTGATTGTCACAGTGGATAATAGTAGGATTCAGGGGCTCACCAAATAATCCCACAAGCAATTTCCGAAGCCATACCACTTCTCTTGCTCCCATAGAGGCTGCAATATATTCGGCTTCTGTTGAGCTTTGTACCACTGAAGACTGTTTCCTATTGATCCAAGAGATCATAGCCGATCCTAAACTGAAGCAACATCCTGATGTGCTTTTCCGATCGGTTACACTTCCAGCCCCAATCTGAATCAGAGTATCCATGTAGATCTAGGTTGACATTTTTGTACTTAAGACCATATCCAATAGTACCTTGAAGGCATCTCAATATATGCTTTGCAGCAACAAGGTGTATTTCCTTTGGTTCACACATAAACTGGCTTAGAGCATTCACTGCATAGCAAATATCTAGTCTGGTGTTAACCAAGTACATTAATGATCCAATTATCTGTCTATAGAGAGTAGGATCTGCAAATTTTGTTTCCGTTGTTGCTTCCTTCAATTTGTGTAAGTTGGTTTTCATAGCTGTAGACATGGGTCTACATTCCAACATCCCAAATCTCTTCAGAATATCAATAGTATACTTTCCTTGATTTAAGATGATACCATCTGATTTTTGCCAAACTTCTAACCCAAGGAAGTAATGTAAAATGCCCAAGTCTTTCATATCAAATTTTGAGGCTAGGTCCTTCTTACATTGAGTAATAAGGTGATCTTCTCCTGTTATTATCAGGTCATCAACATATAAAAGTAGTATTAACATATCACCTTTAATTACCTTAAAATAGAGATTTGGATCTGCATCATTCTTGGAAAATCCTAGTCCCATAAGGTAGCTATTGATCCTTTCATACCAGGCTTTGGGGGCCTGCTTAAGTCCATATAGAGTTTTCTCTAATTTGCATACATGTGAGTCTACATTATGTATCACAAAGCCTTCAGGTTGCTCTAAATAGACTTCTTCTTCAATGGTCCCATTCAAGAAGGCAGTTTTCACATCCATTTGATGGATCTTCCAGCCTTTAGTTGCTGCAATAACTATTACTGCTCTAACAGAGGTGTATCGGGCAACAGGTGCAAATGTCTCTTCATAATCAATACCTTACTTTTGTGAGAAACCTCTGGCAACAAAACATGCTTTATGTTTCTCTATACTGCCATCAGCAACATGTTTGATTTTGAAGAGCCATTTGGAAGAGACAACGGATTCCTCTTTTGGTCTAGGTACTATATCCCATACATCATTTTTCAAAATGGATTGATACTCTTCCATCATAGCATCTTTCCAAACTTGATGCTTGAGAGCTTCTGTAACACTAGATGGTTCTGAACTAATGATCTCACTCATTAAGGCAATATAGCTTGAAAATCTTTTGGGTCTCTTACTTTCTCTAAAAGTTCCTTTGGGTGTTGTATAATTCTCAGCTTCCTCAATCATCTTTCTAGCCCAAAGTGGTCTCCTTTTGTTGTTACTATTAGAATTCTCTTCTGGAGCAGTTTGGTTTTTAGTTATGATTTCTTCAGGATACTCCCTTTGAATCTCAGGAGTAGGATCCTCCTCCATGACTTTAGGAGAATCTTGAATTTCTAACTCATTAGAACTCTTTGCCCTTTTGAAAGCAATATCTTCCTCAAAGATGACATCTCTACTTAGTTCAATTTGTTTCTGTCCAGATATGTATATTATGTAAGCTTTTGAGGTTTCACTATAGCCCACGAATATCCCTTTCTTTCCAGTAGGTTCTAATTTAGATCTCTTTTCTTTAGGTACATGAATGTAGACAGGGCAACCAAAGATCCTTAAGTGACTTATGTCAGGTTTTACACTAGTAAATGCCTCTTTGGGAGTTTTGTTATCTAGATGTGAGTGGGGACATCTATTTTGAATGTAGACAGTTGTTCTAGAGGCTTCTACCCAGAATGAAGTTTCTATGTTTTGGTCGTACAACATTGCTCTAGCAGCTTCTACAATAGTTCTATTTTTCCTCTCAGCAACACCATTTTGTTGTGGATTGTAGGCTACAGTAAACTCCTTCTTAATCTCAGCATTTACACAAAATTCCTTAAAAATTTATGAGGTGTATTCCTTCCCATTATCTGTTCTTAGTATTTTGATTTTCTTCTCGGAAAAATTTTCTATAAGAGCTTTGAACTCCTTAAATCTTTTAAGGATTTCTTCTGACTCTTTACATTTAAGAAAATATATCCAGGTCTTTCTAGAGAAGTCATCTACAAATATTACATAATATAAGAATCCTGACATGGAGGGTACAGACATGGGTCCACATAAGTCAGAGTGGACTAATTCTAATACATTTTTGGTTTTACTCAAAACTATTTTGGAAGGTCCCCTTTGTATTCTTCCCTAGGGCACACCCTTTGCATGCTCCTTCATGAATTTGTTTTAATTTGGGCAATCCTGTTACCAATTTTTCTACTGAAGGTAGGGCACGGAAATGAATATGTCCTAATCTTCGATGCCAAATTTCATTTGAATCAGAGGTCTCATGAATAAGGGCTTGATTAGTGTCAGTGCACAGTTTGTAGAGATATCCTTGTCTTATACCTATAGTTTGTGCTTTCTTTATGGTGGAGTTCTTTGACCATGCTAGAATTTTTCCATCCATAAAGGTAACCCTATATCCGTTGTCTTCAAGAGCATAAATGGGTATTAGGTTCCTCTATATTCCCGGTACAAACAATACTCCAGTGAGTTGTAGAGAGAGGTCAGACTTCAAATTTATGGTGCAAGTTCCAACCCCTTTTACTGGATGTGCAGAATCATCCCCAATAGTTACTTCTTCGTCAGTTTCTTCTATCATAGTATCTAGGTGTTCTCTGAATCCTGTGATGTGCCTTGATGAGTCACTATCAATTACCCAAGTATTGAATTTGTTTGATACTTGGCTTGATAATGCTGAGTAGAAGACGAATTTCTCATAATCATATTCTATATTTGTCTTTCCAACTTTAGCAAAGGATGCTTGTTGTTTTGTTCTATACGGGCACTTGATTGCATAGTGTCCATATTGATCACATCTAGAACATTGTATTTGGGAGATGTCTTTCCTTTTCTTGAATGATCCCTTCCTATAAGAATTCTTCTTTCTCTTGAAGTTTTTTTTTCTTACCTTTCTTATGAGAATTTGTGTTTAACACATGAATATCCTTGTCTATGGGTTTCTGCTTGTTTCCTTTTGTCATCAGTCTTGCTTCCTCTTGTAAGCAATTTGTTCTTAGCCTATCAAATTTAGGGAGTTTTGATCTTGCACTTATTCCTTGAACAAATGACTCCCATGAGAGTCTGGTAGGCCACCTAGAGCTATTAGTGTTAACTCCTTGCTATCAATTTGATATCCAACTATTGACAGTTGATCTCTTAGTTCAGCGATTCTCATGAAATAGCCATTAATACATTCTCCCTTGTTCATTTGAACATGATTAAGTTGCCTATTTAGAGCAAGGGTCCTACCGGTGTTGTTTATTTCAAAAGTGCTTTCAAGGGATTTAAACATTAGGTATTCAGTCTCATGTTTAGACAGAATAGGTACTATATGATCCCTAGTTGCATCTACTATAAGTTTCATAGTTTTCTCATTGTTCACAATTCATTGAGTTTTCTCCAGATTATTCTCTGGTTTTGTCTTGTTTTCTTTCACAAATGAGTCTAACTTATTTTCTTTCAGAATCATCATGATTCTAGTTTTCCATGATGTAAAGTTGTTTGCACCTTCAAGACGATCCTCGAATCTGATTACACTCGACATTATGAAGAATGAAATGTGTTTGCGATTTCAAGAGAGAATATGGTTTTAAAGTAATCTGATATCTTGAATTTAATCGGATTTTTCTTAACTTGGCTCTGATACCATATTGAAAATAATTAAATTTCTTGCAGATTATGATTCTCAGAATTACTGTACTTTCTTGCAGATTATAATTCGAATCTTGAACTTGATAAATCTGAAGTTGATGCCAAATCGATATTGAAGATACTGATCATGAATTCACACGTCTGAATTTTTCTTTAATGATATTCGATCCACAAGAGCAGAACATTTATTGATTTCGATGTATACACTTGTGGATCGGATCTGTTTTAAATATATAAGAGGGAGGCAGGTCCCATGAGCGGACATGTCTCCACAAAGTGGAGGCATGTCCGTTCATGGGATGTGCCTTTTCACCTTAACTAAACACCCGATCTTTAATTGGGGTTTGTTACTTAATAAACATAAATGCTTACTAAGTTCGATCTGTATTTATCTTGCATAGATAAATAATATCAAATCTGGAAATGATCACCAATAATGATGCTCAATCGGGATCCTATATGAAACATGAAAAACCAATAATTTGCAAGTAATAACCTCTAAATGCAGATCGATAATATACTTGGAATAGTAGTTTCGATCAGAATACAAGTGATCATCGATTTCTATATCTGACCAAAGCTACCATATTTGAACAGTTTCAAATTGAAATTTGTAAGTTCGGATACATATACCCAGAAAAATAAAAGTTGAGCATGTGCAACTTGATGGTTTATTCCCCACCATAAATCGAGGATGATTTAAGAT
The DNA here is from genome assembly GCA_007115665.2 of Sequoiadendron giganteum. Taxonomy (NCBI): domain Eukaryota; kingdom Viridiplantae; phylum Streptophyta; class Pinopsida; order Cupressales; family Cupressaceae; genus Sequoiadendron; species Sequoiadendron giganteum. Next base: position 185,009,622 of record CM021104.1, on the reverse strand, counting down.
CGAATTGAACACTTAATAATGTAGAGCCAATATAAACTTTAATTAAAAGTAAAACATAACATATGAGGCCAGATAAAAAAAACTAATCTGGAACGATAGAAAAAAGAAGAAACACTTACCTTCTTTGGTAATTTTTCTAACCAGGACACTGTGGCATTCAAATCTTCAACCACCCATTTCTGTACCACTGACGGGTTGATATCCAGTTTCTCACTGCTGTTTGCATCCATGCCTTTTGCTTTCTTCTGAGGTATCCATAAAGTCAGGCAATACAAATATATATATGGTTAACGATTATGTAAGTTTACTGAATGATAGCAACATGCAAAAGACTTCAATAAATATCATGCATTCACTCAACATAGTTCTTTAGTCAGTCTTAGTCTAAATTAAGTGAAAGTAGAAAAAAAGAAAGAAATTTTATTAATGTCCACAAATGACCAAGAATAAGGCAACGAGACTGGAATATACATCTGTTACAATACCAATGTACTAGGGCAAAAAGGGCCCTAGACAATGCAAATACAACTAGAGAAAATTTAAATTTTCATAAAGAAACAGTTCAAACCATTAGCAGATGCAACTAATGTAATTAACTGATAGTAGATCTCATACAGAAATTTACAAAACAGTGAATTTATGACAAACAGTTAACTGACAATTTTGAATACAATTGCAACAAGCTTATGGACAGAAGCCCACATTGCGCAAACTGAAGGAACATTCATAAATTAGTAAAGAACAAGGTCAAACTCATTATGGACTCTGAAAGATATTCTATAGCTAGTGCAGGCTACAAAAAAGTGTATATGATCATAAATATTTTCCTTGACAAGATAGATTGAATGATTGTAAGATGCAATTTAAAAAACATGCTCTATCCCCACCTCCAAAACAATTAACACTTAATGACTCAAAAAGCATCTGGGAACCCTTTAAATGGTTGTATGCATCATCTGATCATCAAGTTTGATAAGCATGGTGTTGATGTTATAGCAGTGGGAGATATCTTTCTCTCAAATTTAAAAATGATTGATAAATAATACCAAGGCAAGTCGGACTTCCTATATATAATAATTTTATGAAGAGTCACCTTGTTTCTTAAAAAGGCCAACCCAAATGAAGAGTCGCCTAGTTTTGTATAAATACAAGGTGATGATCATTCATTTGATTATCAAGTTCATTCATCATAATTCATATTCCTAGAAGAAGTTCATACTTGAGCAGCAGATCATCATCTTGTAGCAGCAGATCATCATTTTGTAGCAGCAGACCGATTTCAAGGAGAAACATATTCATTTGTATCTTTGCATCTAGGAGAGGTGCTATTATTCATTGTATCAAATTCGGCATTGTGTTGGGCCTTTGTTGTAAGCAGATTTCTGCTCTTATTCCTTCAATATATAAGAGATGTTTGCTGGGTTTTTCTCCCTCGAGTAGGAGGCTTTTCCCAGGGTATCTTGTTGTGTTCATTGTCTTATGTGTTGCATTTTCTGATTGCTTTCATTTCTGATCCTAAATCTAAAACATAGAACTTCAATGAGAGACAAGCAAATCCGATACGGTTTTGTTTATATTGTTGGTCTGCACATAAAATTTAAACTACCACCTATCTTTGAATAAGCATCATGCTAAACAAAGATAAATGGGCCACATCTTAGTCAACCTCAGTCAATAGCCAACTACCCATCATAGCTTGAAATGCTAGAGCTTTGTATTCAGAGAAAGGAAATGAAAGAACATCTACAATATGTGCTTAAAACTGAATTCCATTGATTCAACTTCCCTCTCTCAAAATTCTTACTATATGAACATGGCATTGATATTGTCAAAAATTGCAACCATTCACTCATATTCCATGGATGTAACATATATCTACCTTCTCTCTGTTTCCACAATAATACTCCAACAGATGACATTAAACACCGTATTACTTTATGCATACTTACAGCTCAAATTACTTGCACTACCAGATATGATTTGCATTGTGAGGTTGCGCCCCTACTTAGTTATTTTGTGCTGCATACAAAAATCAATGCCTAACCTTGTAGATTTGTTATTTAGAACACTTAGAAGATTTTGCTTAATGAAAAATACATCTACATCAAAAGTTGTGTATTATGGAAAACGCATGGATGAGACAAATGGGCAGCATATTCAAACTAAGTTACCAATCCTAGTCCTGGTTTGGGTTTGGGTTCGGGTTTGCTGGTTCGGTTTACGGATTCAACCAAAAAATGTTTTGGAGTTGGGTTTGTTGGTACAAAAACATATTATATATATATATATAGTCTAAAATAAAAAATATTAGATGTAATATACATATTTTTAATGTAAAATATTATTATATTTATATTATAAATTTATAACATTATATATTAATTTTATTAATATTAACATTCTTTTATAATTTTATTATTATATTAAAATTAAAAACATTATATATTATTAATATTGTATAACGTTTAGGGGCGAGAGCCCTAGCTCAAATGGCTAAAGCGTCCTATTGCAAGCAAGAGGTCATAAGGTCTTGTCTCCCTCCATCCCCATGGTACCGGAAGGTGTGTCGCGCCAACGTCACCGGTCACATGAAAAAAGTTTACTATGCACACTGCAGTTTAAGGGGGGGGGCTACCCGATTCCTACTATCTGAAAAAAATTAAAAAATTAAAAAAAATATATTGTATAACGTTTATATATTATTAAATATATGAACATTATACAATATTAAAAAATTAATAATATATGTGGGAGGTAGGGAGGGTGTCCCTCCAAGGTGGCGGAGGATGGTGGCATGAGCGGCCACGTTGAGGCAGTTTGGGTGCTGGAGGAGCCGGGTGGATAGCCACGAAGGCGGGAGACAACTAACTTGTCTTTTCGACAAGCTGAAAGTACGGAGAAGACAACTAACTTACTCTTTCCGAGGACTAGGAAATGATGATTTTTCATGGGAAGAGAAATATCACCTGGTTTGGACAGCTCGCACGAACGAGAAGGACAATGGCAGGGTTGGCCGTGGTTGGCAGCCGATTTCATTTAAGGCCTTTGTTGTCGTTTTTCTGGCATAAGTTTTTGGTTAAGTGTTGTGTAAAAAGAATGGTTTTTAATCTGTTGAGTTGCTTCCTGTGTGGAGTCGAATGGCTAGGTCCTCTAAATTTGTTATAGAGGTATCAGTGGCGGGTTTGGCCCGGTTTGGGGCTGACACCCCCATTTCGCTCTAGACGAAGGATAGGCTGACTTCATTTTGAACTATCATTGATCAAACGGGCTCAAGAGAATTCTACTAAATTATGAGCCATTGGTGCTAGTTGTAGTAAAATTGGTTTTGGGCTCAAGTCACTTGGAGAGTAAAGAGTACGGGCATGACAATTTGCAGATTTCATCTCGTTTCTTGGCCTTTTTGTTGGAAAATCCAATGCCGAAGGATAAAGCTAGGAGTTTAATGCGTAAAATGTTTATACCTGGTTTGCTTGGAGGGATGGATGAGCTCCTTCGAGTGGTGGTGGAAGGAAGAGTCTGCCCGCGAGCTTCTGATGTGGAGAGGGTGAAGGATGACAATACGATGAAGCTCTACCCGTTCCTTTTGGACCTGCATGGACCTGGTTTAATGCGTCACAAGGTGATAGTAGCGGTGGCAGTGATTTTCCTAAAGAAGTTTTTTGGACTTATGGCAATCGACAGCGAGGACTAGAAAGAGGAGTTTAAAGAATTCGCGCAGTTAAACAAATTCCTGTAAATGGTGGTGTATGTTTCATAGTTTCTAATAGATAGCTGTCATACTTTATGTTTATGCAAGCAACGACTGGTTAAAATATGTTTATAGTTTGATCGAGACTTTTTGGTCTGTAATTTTGGGGACTGTCTTCAGAAAATTTGGATGCAAATTACGGTTTTTGGTGAAAATCTCTTGATAAAACTTGCTTTTTACCTGCAATGCAGACGTTTGTATTTTGGGCTTTTTAATATAAAATAACTCTTACGTATCAAAAAAAATAAAATTAATAATATATAATATTATAGTATTATAATATAATAATAAAATTATAAAAGAAAGTTAATATTAATAAATAATAAAGTTAATATATAATATAATATTAATAAAATTAATATATCATGTTATAATATAATATTAAAATTATAAAAAAAAAAAATTTAGACAATGGAAGCTAACGGTCATTTGTGCTTGTCTGTTGAGGTAAGGGTTTCATCTATTTCGATTTTGGGGAAGCTTTCTCAAGGAAAATCCTACAAATTTCGGCTCAACGGGGGTTGTAGTAAAGAGAGCACGGACCAGGGCAACAAATCAAAGACCGACAGGAAGTTTTTAAATCCCGACGGAGATGATTGTAGGTTGGAGGGAGGTGATCGGTCGGCACAAAAAGACCTAAGGAATGGGGAAGTTGACGCGCTTGTTACAGGGGGCGTGGGAGCAATTAAGGGGCCCAAGATGCCTGGAAATGGGGGGAAACAAATAGGACCTTCACAGGCGTCAAAGCATTTATTCATAGTAGCAACAAAAAGGGGAGGGGATTCTACCTTTCCTTCTTCTCCCAAAACAATCACAATGGAGCTAGATGGAGAGCTGGATAAAGAAGTAATCTTTAATGAGAAAAAATTTTCTGGGTTGGGCTTGCTTGGAAGATTCAAGGATTTTTGGCCAAGTTTATCTGATCTTCACTAGTGGATTTCTAATCACTGGAAGCCGGTTTTAGAAGGGTATGTTCAAATCTATCCTATGGCTAAAGGTTTCTTCATTGTTGTTTTTGAAAAGGAGCAGGACAAAAATAAGATCCTTTGTGACTATCATTGGGATTGGGAAGAAAAATACACTTTGCTGTTAAAGCCATGGCATCCGGATTTCAACCCAGCAACTGAAGTGTTTGAAAGGGTTCCTCTCTGGGTGAGACTTCCCAACCTTCCCCTACAATTTTGGTTTGGTTCTTGCCCAGAGGTTGTAGGGAACTCTTTAGGAAGCTTTTTAATGGTGGATGAAGGGTCCTCAAATCTTCTATATTTGACCTTTGCTCGGATCTTGGTGGAAATGGATATGACTAGAGAGCTTCCGGAAGAGATAAGGTTAAAAACTTCGAGAGGATGTTGGGTGCAGCCCCTAGACTTTGAGGGGGTACCCTTTAGGTGCAAAGTTTGTTATAAAACTGGGCATTTGGTTGCTCAATGTGCTAAAAACAAGATAAATAAACGTGCATCATGGTGGAAAGATGTCGCTCCTCAACACTACATAGTGGAGAAAGAGAAGGAGAAGCAAGTGAGCCCCTAGATGAAAGACAAGGAAGAGAAGGGTCAAGTGTCAGGAGCCCAGGGGAAGGAAGGGGAGGCTTCGATGAAAACTTCTACAAGGGAGGAGCAGCAATAGATTAGCGAGGTCCTGATACAAGAAGGGAGCCCAGGTGTCAACAGCAATAGAGCGGCCTTGAATGGTGGAGAAAAGGAGGATACAAATTGGGCAGCAACACCAGAATGCAGGGAGAAAAAAAGTGGGGTGAGAGTACAGGAGATAGAAACTGGGAAACGGAAGGTTGTTGGATAGTGTCAACAGATCACTGGCATTCTGGATGAAGCTTTGCAAAGTCCCCAGGATAAATCTTTGAAATGGAAAAAGGAGGCTGCAAGGGTGGAAGATGGTTGGCAAACGATCAAGGGGAAGAAAGCAAAGAAAGTGGAGAAGGAATCTTTTGCAATGGTCCTTCAGTCTCAGACAAAGGGAAGATCAAGAAGTTCCTCTTTCCTTTGACCTGTTAATAGGTTTATTTTAGGATTGTTGTTTTTGGGTAGATTTTTGTAAGGATGCCTATAGAATTGTTGTATATGTTGGAGCTGATTGTAAAATGGTTAGGAGGATGGGCTAGGGGAATTGATTGTAGAGGTTAGAGGTGTGGACAATGGGCTTTGAAATGATGATGTAATGAAATTAGTTATGTAATCTGGTTTTTATTAATAAAATTCTCTATTACCGATCAAAAAATTATAATTATAAAAAAAAATATTAATACATATAATTAATTTTAAAATTTAATCAAGATACATAAATAATAAAGTTAAGAACCTAAGTACAATGATAAATTTCTCCTCAACTTCTAACACTAATCCGAGCTCATGAAATTACAGAAATGGAGCATGTGAATTTCAAGCGAGTTTTGTCATAATAGCAAAAAAAGGGTGAAATTATTCTCGATAGCAAGAAAAAACAGCAAAATTTGTCATTGTAGCGAGAAAAAACCCTAAAATTTGTCACAAATTTGCCGAGTACCATCCCAGACAAACCCACAAGGTGATTCAAGAACCTTGTTCGTATCTACGCCGAGCCGAACTTGGATCCATTTTCGGGCCAAATCGGACCCGAACCGACAATTCAAGGGGAGCGAACCAATAACTTAGTATTCAAACATTCCCTCTTAATGACCATCATATTTTATTTTACAATTGTAATCCACTAAATAATTTAAATTTATCTCTTATACATCCTTCATTAAAGACATTTTCCTGTTGATCTTTCGATCAATAAAGCAACCCAATTTCCTTGATGTTTGTACTTGTTCTCCAATGTGATAAGGCTTCACTTCAGTACACATGATCCAGAACAAAATAGAAGATTATATTGAGTTATGATAGAAAAACTAAGTGGCCTAAGTATGTTATGGTCTTGAATCTCCATGAAATTTTCAGCCATATTGTGTCCCATTCTGCACTAGATACTGCTTTGTACTTTTTTTGAAGACAATGTGAAGGACAATTTCACCTTTATATTGCCTAGAAATATTTGTGGTTTTAAGCTATATGGATGAACTCAGGTAAACTTTCTTCATGGGTCCATGGGAATACATCCCCAACCCAGGCCTGACATCTGGCCTCTTAAATGTTTCAGGGATGGTGAGACAATAAAACATCCCTTTGTCATCCCTTAAACCATAAATTAAATCTTTTTAAACACAAAAATTTAAATGTCAACTCTTTGGCATTCATTTTGCCATACAAGAGCAAGAACATGGCTAGGAGAGCATTGCTGGTTAGAAGCAAGGAATAAATTACAAGACACGAAAATTAATGAAAGTTGGGGACTTGTAGAACAAAAAACAAACTTGTGATCTCATCTTCTTGGTGGTCAAAGTTTTATTTAAATATTAGCTAAGAGCCTTGTTCTAGATGGAGGTTAAGTCATTGTTATTATTGCATGGCAGGTTGCACATAAGTCTTAAGAAAAGATCCTTATTCTATGCTTCCTATAAGAAATACAATGAACCATTCAAAAAATAGTGTTAAGACTTGTAATGACTCACCTAAACTCAAGAATTCAAGCCCAAGGTGACCTCAGTGTGTAGTCGGTCATAGTCGGTCGTCGGTCATAGTCGATGATATTTGGCCACAATTAATTATATTTAAATAAGACTATAGTTAGTTTATAATATTTCATATACTTTTTGTACATGTTTCAGGAAGACTAATTCCTTGACTAGTGATTAGCTGTTGTCATGATGCGTCGTGATAGTTGGTTCCTCAACCACTGCCAGCAACTATTTGTACTTGAGTCAATATAGTTGGGAGACATTATGTTGGTACTTATGATATTATGTTACATGTTGTTACATTCTAGTATGGCTAATTGTACTTGATTACCGTAAATAATAAATGAAGTACTATTTTGTTGTGCAATATGCATTCATGATTGTTCGTACTTTTCTATGTTTTGTTGATTCCTGTTTACTCTTGTAGTACGTCATGAGCACCCTAGTGAGTAAACATTTGGTGTCGTTGCCTACGTGAACTTGGGACAATCACCCAACGGTAGAATGGCGTCGTGATGGGTCGGCCGATGGAGGAACCCGTACAAACAAACGAGGAACGAGAAGATGACTTGACACAGGACCTTGTCAACCTGTGGGACATTTCATTGAGGAGCACGTACAAAGGGAGGCTCTCAGCCGAGAGATCCCCCAGTCGATCATCTGGGACAAACTACATGTCAACCCAAAGGTCGACCATCTCCTCAATCGATTGCCAAGGTTGTTGGCGCGCCATTACATCGTCCTGCAAGATCTTCGATCAAAGAGTGACTAAGAATGTCGAAGACAACAGATACTACAACAATACGAGGAAAGGACAAAGCGGGAGGAAGAGGAACGTTATACTAGTCGAAGACATACTCCCGGCAATCAATACTCGTACGATCGACATTTAATGCTCGTACAACCCAGTAAGGATAAGAGCCAAGTACCAATTCGGCAAGAAACACTAGAAGAAAAGGTAAAACAATCACTCAAATTACAAGAGCAAGAAAACCAACGAAGAAGACAAACAAATTACTGAAGAAACCAATGAAGATATTAATGAAATAAATCAATCTATTGCAAGAGCACATCAAAACCTTGTCGAGGAAAGGGAAGAAGGACCTTTCAAGACACTGTTCATAGCAAGCAGAGAAAGATATAGAATTAATGAAAATGAAAATGAACTAACTGAAGAGTTTGAGAGTAGTATTTGAAGCATTCAGGATTTGTCCACATCGGAAAACGACAAAGGACTAAGAATTGGAGAATCCGAGCCAAAGACCCTAGGGCAGAGGGAGTACTAGAGCGAAACCCAAGAGATCCGAGGTGTAGTGAACGTTGATAGAGGATGTCGGGAAGACCTGTACGTGGCCAAGAGTGCAAGAGAAGCATCGAGAGGTAGCGAGTGAACCAGTCCAATCAGGTTCAACGCACAAGGAGGAAATCGAGGACGAAGGATGGTGACTCCGCTAGCTGAGAGGCAAAAACTACCGAAGTTCATGAGGAATAGTTCAGAGGATCCAGTTCAGCACTGCAAGACATGCAAAATGATTTGGATAGCCAATGGGCAAGATGATGTGGACTATTGGCTGAGAGTGTTCCTAGCGACGCTAAGAGGCGTAGCCATTGATTGGTACGACGAACTGGATGCAACCCATCAAACATCATGGCAAACAAAAGAGGGCGTTCGAGGAGGAATTTAAACTCCTCACAAATGACAATGAAATTGTAGCGAAAATCTACAACACAAAGCAAGGGAAGCACGAGAACGTGCGAGCCAACAATCGTAGACTCAAGGAGTTGCTAGGAAAACTGGAGACACAACTAGCAGACGGCCTAAAGAAGCGGTGGTTCGTTGAAGGACTACTTCCCTCTCTCTGAAAGAAAATGAAGGTGTTACCTCCATCCTCGTACACTAAAGCATATAACCGTGCAATGGATCTCAAGAGTGAGAACAAAACATCCTCTCGAGGGAAAAAGAAAACTGATAATGATGAAAGTATGGAGAAGAGCAACGAAGATGAGTCAAACCGTACAAGCTCTTCATCGAGACATGATGAGGACGACGAAGGAACTGAAAGCTGACAAGGGTTGAAGGAGGCGAAGAAATTATGGTGTACCGAATGCAAAACAGAAGGCCACACAAAGGCGAACTGCCCGAAGAAAATGTTCTGACATCTGCCAAGCTATGGGACACTTCGTCAAAGAGTGCCCATACAACCTAAAGGAGAGAAGTTCGCAAGTATTCTTCGCACAAAGCCCGAAGAGTCAACCCCTCCAAACACACCACCGAAGCCCAATCAAATAGCAATGCATCCCTTGGAGGTTACTAAAACAATATAAGTCCGAGAAGCAAGATCCAGTACGACAACAAAGGCAGGCCCATGATACAGTGTCGAAAGTGCAATGAATGGAGTCACTTTGCCAAGGAATGCCAAAACGATCAAGGTGCGGGTGGAAGGTTGTGCAAATGTTGTGGTCCTAGCAATCACGAAGACATCAACTGCCCAAAGCAAAAAGGCGTAAACATGTTGGAGGTAGTCGACGAGGAGGTCCTAGCGATCACAAGGGCATAGACAAAGAAAGCAAGTTATCCAGACCCTCGTACGGAGAAAGTTGAAGAGAGAGAGAGAGAGAGAGAGAAAATGAAAAAAATAAAGTGGAGTCAAAAAAAAAGAATTAAGATGGAGGCAACAAACGAAAAATTGGAGAAAAATGTTAACGAAGAATTCAAAAATTCAAAATTGAAGAGAGAAAAAAGAGACAGAGGAAAACAAAAGATAAGAGGCAGTGAAAAATAAAGAAATCAAGGAGCTCAAAAGGATTAAATTAAAAACGTTGAAGTTGAGAAATATTAAACAGGCCATACAAAAGGCGACAAAGACAAAAGACTCTCAACAAAGGGAAAACAAAATAAGAAAGGAGACTCTGCATGGCCAAGACAAATCCCCCAAGTATATCGTACAATGTACGAATATATATAAAGGTGAAGCTGAAAGGTTTTAAAATCGTGAAAATTTCAAAGGATAGTAAGTTCGTACGATGTGAAGAAATAACCGTACGAAGCAAAGAAGAGATCGCCCCACAAATAGAAAAAGATTCAGCCGTACGAGAAAAAAAGAGCACATCCATACAAGTTAAAAGGGGCATACGATTTCATAAGGGCAAAAAGGTCGTACAAGGTACTGAGGTCATACATCAAACAATTGAGAATATTGTACCACATCTTGATGACGCTGAAATCGTACGGCATCTCAGGAAACCAAAAATCGTACAAGCAAAGCATCAAGCAGGATCCATACGCAAAAGACAAGGGACCGTACGGATGAAGGAACTAAAAGTGTACGGTAAAAACAAGAAACTTGTACGGTGACTTGAGCAAAGGAGACGACAGTTAATCGTACGGAGCATTGATAGTGTGTTGAATGTGTTGAATGGAAAGGAAGACGGCATACAAGAAGCAACAGCAGAAACCACACGAGCATTAGAAGAAACTATACGACCACCCCAAGACACCTTACAATCACCCCAAGATACTCTATGAGAATTAAAAGTCATTGAACAGATGTTCGTACAACATCTGAAGAAGGGGGAAAGAACCGTACGAAATTAAAACATGAAGACCATGTGTCGAATCCAGACCTGTACAACGGAAGTGAATAAAGCAACGATGAGAAGGAATTTGGTACATCGTACGACTGGTGGAGGGAAGGAATTTGAACGTGATATGATGAGAGTTGTAGCAAAATAGATTATACATCAAAATGTACGACCAATCAAGTGGTTGGGGTGCATCGTGAGGCAAACACAGTTTCCAATCACATGACAATCAATGATCACATAGTTGAACACACTGAAATCTAATTTTTGGCATGGTCAACAATATTTGGAACCTCTTGAAAATTCATAAAAATGATATACATGTTGCCCCTTGACCCTGTTGCGGGCGTTGCCCCTTTACCCCACTGGGGGCGTTGCCCCCAGGCCCCCATCAAATCCATAGTTTGCAAACTCAGACTCGGCAGCCCAAAAATATGACTCGGACTCAGGACTCAAGACGGACTCGGGAAAAGACTCGGCAAAAAAAAAATTGTAGTTTTACAAAAAAACGAGAACAAATTAATGCATTTAGAGAACATAAGAGCTTAATTTGATTATCAAACACTCATAATTCAAAGATTACACATGTCATATGATCATCAAACACTCACTAATTGAAATTTAATCATTCATAGTCATCAAATACTCATAGTTTCAATGTATAACAGCATCATAAGTTTATAAATGTTTACATATAATCATGTCAAAAAGAGGAAAACATTAACAACCACATGTAATCTACATCTTCCTCTTTCCCCTCCCAATGGTACTCAATTTTGGAGGCCTAGAACTAGAAGGTGCCCGTGTTGTAGTATCCAAACGACGACTAGGAGATCGAGCAAGGGAAAAATGATATTCAAATGTGTCTTCGTTGTCCTCCATGGCATCCAATCTTACTGTTGCTTCTTCTTCTGCTATTGCTCTCTCTAATTCAGCAAGATCCTCGTCAGTAAGGAAGACATCAACCTCATCATTTTGTTCATCAATAGTCCATTCACCATATGGATCAATGTCATCCAAGTCGATGGGCTTGTGTGAAACACCTTCCACCTTTCTAGTTCGAAGGCGAAGGTTGTACCGAACAAAAACTAAATCATTCAGGCGCTGCTGAGTCAACCTGTTTCTTTTCTTTGTGTGAATGTTTTCAAATACACTCCAATTGCATTCACACCTAGACGCACGGCATGGCTGGGACAAGACGTATGGCTAGCTTTTGAAGATTTGGTGTGCTAGCACCATAGTTCTCCCACCATAGATCTACAAAAACATGTTTAAAAAATATAAGTATTAAGAAATAAGAATAAAGTAAAAAATCTATATGTAAGAATCAAGTTTCTAATTTCAATTTTTACCTGGTTGTTGTTTTCCTCTCCTTTCAATTGCTTGTTGGGAGGAAAAGAGTCTCCCCTCTGCACCCTTGTAGACCTTGAATAGATAAAAGAAAAAGTAAATCAAATATAGAAAATTCATAGATAGTCAAGGCTCAACATTGCAAATTCATAAATAAGATGTAACAAATCTCACCTCCAACTCATCAAGCACCTTATCTCTCAGCTCACTATCAGGCACCATCCTATCAATGCAAGTGACAACACCTTCCATGACCTCCTCATCCGCCTTAAATGAGTCCGAGAAGTAGAACTTCGGATTCAAGAAGTAGGCAAAGGCATGAATCGGCTGGTGGAGTTGGTTTGTCCATCTCCGATCAATGATGCGCCATATGATTTCATATTTCTTTTTGTTGCCGCCATAGTAACGTGATATGGCCTCTTTGGCCCTATCCATGGCCTCATAGATGAAACCCATTGGCATGCCATCTCCATCCACCATACGAAGAACCCTCACCAAAGGTCTGTCACCTAAAAAAATGAAAACAAATGTTAAATTATAACAAAATTAACCCCTCAAAAAATAAAAAACAGCAAATAGATTATCATGTATAATTTTTTTTGTGTGATTGCTACTTACCCCCATCAGCTCCTCTCCATTTTTGATGAATGTCTCATCAAAAACTATGGTAACAATCCTCTCCCCTTCAGCTCTATTGGAAAATGAGGACTCCTTCCAAGCATCGACACAAACATTTGCTTGAGATGACCAATGGCACCAAGAATGCTTTGCAATGTGAGGAAGTGGCTAGCAAATCGTGTCACTCCAGGTCGCACAAGGTCCTTGCCATTTGTGAATTTCCTCATCAAAGAAAGCACCCAAGTATGGTTGTAGATAAATTTTGTAACACTTTTTGCATCTTCAACCACTCTTTTGACCCATGAAATCTTCCCAATGTCCTCTAGCAATAGGTCCAAGGAATGTGTAGCACCTGGAGACCATGCAATTGTGGGATAACTCTCCATAAGTAGCCTACCTGCAGCTACATATGCAGTTGTGTTGTCCGTGATAATTTGGACAACATTATCAACTCCAACCTCCTGGACCACCCCATCCAATAGACTGCATAAAGTCTCAGCATTTTTAACTTCATGGGAGGCATCTATTGATTTTAGGAACACCAATCCACCATTTGAGGCCACTAAAAAGTTTAGGAGAGTTCTATTTCGTCCATTTGTCCATCCATCAGATAAAATGCTGCAACCTTTTCTTCGCCAAAATTTATTTTGCTCATCAACCACAAGCCGTGTATTCTTTACGGATTCCTCTAGCAATGGCCCACTCAAATCTCTAGCTGATGGGGTCTTAAACCCCTTTCCTGCAACTGTAAGGGCGTTCACTAAACCTTCCCAATATGGGCTGTTTGCAACATTGAAAGGTAGATTATTGTAGTACCAAAAGTTTGCAGCAGCCATCCTAGCTTCATGATGCTTTTCCTTATTCCAACCGGTACCTTCAAGTGAAGGTTGTGCTCCTGGAACATTACGTGGAATAAAATAATTTGGTCCTGATGAAGGACCGTGGCCAGCACTAGCAGTAGAATAGGAACCCTCAGGACTCTCACCAAAAGATGAATGTGGAGCACGAACGCTTGGACTTGCAGCAGTAGCACCATGGGGCATAGTTGGTGTAGAAGGGGATCCACTCATCACTGATGCTAGGGCATCTTTGTTTTTTGTCTTTCATCTTTTTTTAGCTCATAGTCAGCAAGAAGGGCCTTTATCTCTCTAATAATCTCAGGAGTAGTTTTAGGGCATCCCTCCACATTTTGCCCAGGTATCCTTGCAAGGTGGTATTTTAACCTGTTTATTCCTCCTGTCATCCATTTCTGACATTCAGTACATGTCACTTCACCTTTTTTGATTCCTGGTATTCCATACTTCCATGCAGGGTCTTTTCTCATTCCCTTTGGATTTGAAGACGACATTGCTGTTTCAAGTTCAACATGGAAAAAAAAAATCAGCAAGGGTTTGCAAAAAAATCAGCAAAAAAATGTGATTCAAAGTTTCATTTATTTGCAAAATAAAAGATTGCAAAACCAAGCTAGAAATAGTAGGAATTAGGCTATTAAGGAAAATAGAAAAAAAATTGGCCGCATTTCCCCTTATTTTTCTTGATTTTTTTGATTTTGAATGCAAGAAAACAAAAAAAAAAGAATTGTTAGATCACTTACCTGGCTCTATTTTGATCTTTTTAGCTTGTTCTCTTGGGTTCTTTCAACCTAAAACCAAATTGCAGACCTGAAAAACATAAAAGCTCAAGTTAAAATGAACTGAAAATAAAAAATAAACATGGGTTTTAACCCATTTTGATGCCCAGCCGCGCAGAAGAGTCCTGGGTCGAGACTCTCGAGTCCGACCTCTAGACTCGACCGAGTCCAGAGGTCGGACTAGGGAGTCCCGACCCAGGACTCTCTTGGACTCGACTCCCGAGTCCGTGGCGAGTCGACTCAGCTCAGCCACAGACTCCCGAGTCCGCCAAGTCCGCGTCGAGTCCGCAAACTATGATCAAATCATTTGGATTGCCAAGTCCCAAGGCAGCCAACTATCACAATATAACCAATATCACAGTCAGCACAATCAAAACCATGTACAGAAGAGTCTAACAAAGTGTAAATTGAGATCAGTGAGCCAAAGGTTGATGATCACTACCTAAGTGAATTGCAGAAGACTAAGATGATGAGAGTTATGTACGAAGTCGGTGCGATTGGACAACAGCTGGACGTGGGACATGACCCCTCATTGGTACATGAGGCCGAGAGGATCTTGGCATGTACGTAGTAGAAATGCAAAGGTGAGTGGCCAAGACTACCAGGCAAAAGTTGGTGGACTACATTCAGAAGTCACAAGAGTAGCCGGTCACTGAGCACACAAAAGTCACAACTCTCAAAGAGACATTGGCCAAGAGGGAGTGAGTATTGGCTGAAAGGTACCCCAGTTTTTGTTTTTCGTCGTCTGAAAGATTACTACTTTTGTGGAGGGGATGATGTAGTCGGTCATCGATTGTAGTCAATCATAGTTGGCCACAATTAATTATATTGAAATAAGACTATAGTTAGTTTATAATATTTCATATACTTTTGTACATGTTTCGAGAAGACTAATTCCTCGACTAGTGATTAGCTCTTGTCATAAAGCATTGTGATGGTTGGTTCCTCAACCACCGCCAGTAGCTATTTGTACTTGAGTTAGTATGGTCGAGAGATATTATGTTGGTACTTATGGTATTATGTTACATGTTACATTATGATGTTACATTCTAGTATGGCTAACTGTAGTTGGTTACCGTGAAAAATAAATGTACTATTTTGTTGTGCAATATGCATTCATGATTGTTTGTACTTGTCTATGTTTTGTTGATTCCCGTTTACTCTCGTAGTACGTCGTGAGTACCCGAATGAGTAAACACAGTGGATTTATATATTATGACTAGCTGACCCCTTGAGTCCACACTCAAGACTCATGAATCGGAAGATCTGCCACTAACTCATAAAAACTTATTTTTTCTTGAACAAACTACTTTTCTTTTTGACAGTTTTGAAACACACAATTCGCAACCCAGAAAGGGGCACTAACACTTTAAGTTTAGATTACTTATCTATTCTGATTTTATTTTCACTTGCCCATTTTCTTTCAAATAAATTTCACTCTAATTGGTTTTCCATTTTTTCTTCAAAGGAGCTAAACATTCTAGTGCAAGGAGCTGATAGGATTGGATTAACGATAGAATTGTGCAAAAGAGGATCTTATATAATGCATGAAGTCAAGGTAAGTTGAAAATGTTCATTTATTATATCATTCATTTTCTCATTCATTCTTCTTTATTTTTTAGAGATTATTTGTAGTTTTATAAATTTTAAATTCAAATTCTAAAACAATGAAAAAAAATAGAACCTTGGGGTTTTATGATGGCTGCACCAAAGGCTCCAATTAAGAATTATCCAACCATGTAGCCAAATACACAAACAAAGCAGGAATTTAACAACAACAAAAATAAATAGGATATGATCTTTATTGACTTCAATCACAAAACTACATTACAATTTCCCACAAAGAACAACAAAATGAGGCCTCAACCTTCAATGATACATAGGCAAAATAAATGTGTGAATTACTGTAATGTCCCCAATTTTTATAAGTCAACATTGTAATTAAACAATTAATCTCTAAGTTGTCAGTAAAGGTTAAAGTAAAAGGGCAACTTAAATTAATTATTTAATGGTGCAAAATTAATTTAAGTTATAAAAAGGTTAAGTGAATTAATTAAGCTACTTTGGTGGATGAATTCAAAAATGAATTAAAAAAGGGAAAAAAGCAAAAGAGGAGAATTCAAGAAGTCATGAGGACTTACAGAGAGGAGAAGAATAAGAGTTTGCAAGAGGATTGAGAAAGAATGTTGGTTTTGATTTTGGAGAATTGGCTTTTGGTTGGTTGAACAAGGTTCACCACATCCTTTTGGAGGACGAAAACCCTCGAAGAGAAGATTAGCTTCAGTGGTAAGATATCTACCCTAGCTGATAATTGGCGGATTCATTCAAAGTTTGCATTTGAGCGTTAACGAATAAAGATTACGAAATTCGGGAAATCTTGTTCCAAGCCAATTTCTGAAATTGTATTGTGTGCAAAAGGAGAATTCAGAACTGAAGTGTCTATACAAATTAATTAAAGAATTGCCAGTTTTAATTTATGCTATATTCATATTGGTGGAATCGTGCGACGAATGAAGAAGAGTTTATTCATCCATAAAGAATGAGTATCAGTACCCTTCAGTTCTAACATTGTGAGCAGCTGGTTTAAAAACAAAGAAATAAAGAAGCCACCAGGTTTATTTATTAAGGTTCTCAACTGAATTTGAATCGCTTTTCAATGATTCTGGAACATTTCATTACAATGTATTGGCAGGATATGCAAGTAATTTATAAATGTTTAAAGATGATAGCACAAGATTTAAAGAAGGTATCGAGTGATTAAGGAAGTCGGATTTTCATGTATTAAATCTTCCTGGAGAGCACAAAATTGAACGTTGTTGTTCAGAACCTTGGTTTGAACGTGGTTCATCAGTTCGATATGGAATGAACTAGGAGTCGTGGAAAACTCCGAGCAATAAATTGGAGTTGACACATACTTCTATCGTTGTTGAATTCCTGGAGAACCTGTGTCATTTACAAGCATCGAAAATTCCTTATCATTCTAAGAATAAAGCTATTGTTGATTGATTTTGTGAGGTCACTGGAAGTTTGCAAATTGAAAATATATTAAAGGAGCAATGGTTGAGAGTTGGCATAGCAAGCTAGTACAAGAGAAACCGAATTCTTAGAGCAACTGAATTCTTAAGGGCAAGACGAGCTTATTCTTTATTAAAGCTTTCTTTAAAAGAGATTTTGTGGTTGTCATATGATAGGAGGTGGCTACATTGAGTATCTAAGGATTATAGAGAGGAGGTGTTAAATGAATTTCTAAAGCACGAGTCAAAAGAAGGTAATGATTCATATCAAGGATGATAATTTAAAAGGAATTGGAATTCTATACATGTTCACGGTCACGACTTGAAGAGTAGGGAAAACTTTTGGGAAGTCGTTTCTGAAACCTTGCAAGGTTTATTATCTGCCATCCTGGTTGTTTTCCTTCAAATAGTCCATCAGACATACAAGGCACGGTGACAAGTGACTATTGATTTATTTGGAGCCGTGGAATGCTAAGATTCTAAGGCATTTTAATTCCTGAAGCAACTTCTTATAGCTAATAGCTATTGCAAGACCTTCGGAACAAGTCCAGAAATTACTAATCTACAACGCTACAGGAGGATATCAATAAATATGTAAATTGTGGAAAAAACGTGAGTCTCAATTGGTCGATACTCATTGTGGACGAATCATGGAGACAGGAGAAAGGATCTCTTGCCAGTTTATAAAGGAGGCATCTAAAGTTTATATTCTAGATTTATATGATGAAGAACATGCGATTGGAATCGATGGGCCCCTTATGTTGACTCAATAGTCAGGTGCTTTGGGAATTCTAATGTAGCATTTAAGTGTTAGTTGTACTTCTTGTATGGTGTTGTACAAATAACTCTGGGCGTCGATGATCTTACTGCGTATGTAATTGTCGTTGTGGATGTCGGAATATTATTGAACAGGTATTTTATAATCCTTTCTCCAATTAGATTTATATATGTTCATCTATTGTACGTTCATAACATTTTTGATATAGAGCTTGGAATGTAATTGGAATACATGCTTACATGGAACTTATCAGTGTATTGGTGAAATATATATTTATATTTTGTATCATTGCAATATCTTACTGGTCAATATAACAGATACATTGAAAACAATTATTAAATATTGAAAACCAATTGGAATTAAACTCAGTACAGTGGACAGTCCAACTATTTGATGCAATGTCTGAGCAGCTAAGTTGATGAAATTTGATAAACATTGTAGACCAATTCAAGGCGGGACATTATAATTACAGCCTTCTCCTGTGAAATTACAATCAATTTCTAAGCTTCACACTTTAATAACTTCTCCTTTTAGTCCTCATTTCATATGTCGTGAGGATCCCATGTAACTTGTTCATAGTTAGTTTGTCTAGATTCTTCATTTCTTCAATGGTGGAAACTTTTGCATCAAATCTCAAGGGAAGAGACCTTAGCACCTTTTACACGATCATAGTCTTCAATACTTTCACCAAGTCCACGAATGGTGTTGATGATTTCATCCATGTGAAGGAGATAGGCTGCAATGTTCTCCTCGTCTTTCATCTTCAAGCCCTCGAATTGTCTTTGGAGCTTGGCCTTCTTAACTTTGTCGTCACCTTCATAGATGTTCTTAAGTTTGTCCCAAATTTCCTTCACTAAGTCACAAAGTATAACTTTGACAAACTTCGATTCACTCTAAATGATAATCTCTCTATTCTATGGTGTTGCTCCCCACTATGTGGCATTGGCAGCTCCATTTGTTTGCTCATTTCCATTCATGGTGGTACAATCTTACATGCAACCATATTTCATCAATGGTAGCAACACGGTAGTCTCTAGCATGTTTGTCCTTGCCTATATGCTTGGGGGGCAAGGAAAACTAGGTTTTGAGGTGTGCATCCGTCTTGAGGATCCCCTCTTCCCCTTTCTTTTCCTTAAAATATCAGCATAGCAAGTATGTCGGCATTTTAAGGGTGGCATATCACCCTATCCATTTCATTAACTTCTTGTGAGCTTTGACCTATTGACATACCCCCTTGGTGGTGGTGTTGTTTATAACGCCCCCTGGGGTGTGGTTATCGACTTGTCCACTATGACGTTAAACATTTATGCACCCCTGAGGTGTGGTTAGCAATTCGTCCCCCGTGACGTTAAACTTTTATGCGCTCCCTAAAGCGTGATTTTCCAAACAATCCATAGACCTAGCATAATGAAGCTTGTTGGCTTGTGAGCTTGAGCATTTTTACATGACCACCTAGCATAACACAGCTTGCTAGCAAGTGGAGCCATGTGTCTCATGAGTAAAACTAGCATAATACAACTTGTTAGCCTTATGGGACCTATCATTTATCAATTTTACATGGACACCTAGCATAACATAGTTTGCTAAACAATATATATTATATCATTGTAAGAACTTTTATTTAGCATTTTAGATGTGTATGTTGTGCATTCGATGGATGATGCTTGGTAATTGAGACAACCTTATAGATTGAGGTTAATTTACCTTGCAGACTCGAATCTTCAATTTTCGTGTACTAACATTTGTTGTTTTATGTTCCATGTGTGTGTTATGTTTTCTTTATGTATGTATTATATTTGCCTCATGTATTTTGCGTGTTTGCTTCATGTATTTGGTGTGTTTGCTCCATGTATTTCGCATGTTTGCTTTGTGTATTCCATGTGTTTGCTTTTTCTATTCCTTGTATACATCGTGTTTGCTTTATGTATGCTTTGTTTATTCTTTTATGTGTAATCCATTGATTGTTCATTGAGTTCTTTATGTATGATTGAGTCTTGCCTCGTCTTGTGTTCAATATATTTGCTTCATGTTTGTCTTAACATTGTGGATTGATAGAATCCTATCTTGGGGGCTTGTGCACTCCTCAACTTGGTGTCATCCTATCCCTTCAACATTTTCATAAAAGAATTTATTCCTTTTGTGTAAGTATGAATGTAAGATCATACTCTCACTAAAGTGGGGGCTAAATGTAGCATCGTAAATTGTTGACCCTGACAATTTCACACTATATTGCCACCCTATTTTGCCTATAACATTATTATAATAATAATTTATTCATTTCGAGGCCAGATTATGAAAATATATAAAACCCCGACATCCCAACAAATTTGGGGCAAAATCACCCTATCAAGGCTAGGGGCACCCCTGGCCTAAGGGTGACCTATTTCAAATTCCAACATTTTAGGTGTCGACCTTGTGTGTGATAAAATGACCCCAAGTTGGCCTATAATCAAGAATATCAGCTGAGATGCATATATAAACAAGTTTTTTCTCATTTTAACATTAGGAAGCAATTATGAACAAGAAGCTATTATGATCAATCATGTTATTATTATGATGTATTGAGTTATCCTCTACATGCTAGCTATAGCAATTTATTGTGTTTTGTGGACCAACCTATTGTAGGTCCTCAAGCAAATCAAGAATCCATCAAACAACCTTTGGTTGCAATTTATGGTGCGGACATCACTTCGACGAAGATTTCATACCAATAACATTACCATTTATCATTTATTATTTTAGTCAATTATTGTTCATTTGGCCTTTGCCTAACCTAGGGTAAGCCCTCTCTACCATTATCATTTGTTGTACATGGAGGTGGAAACACCAAAACGAGGTTTGACTTAGGCAAGCCTCTATACAGCACAGCCTTTTCCCCTCTTTTCACGTGTGCAGGTTGAACACAGAAGTTTCGTCAACAAGTCATAGGAAACACAAAGCAGACTATAACTCATCATCATAATTTTGCAGATCTTGAAAAAACATGTTTTTTGGTTTGGATTGGTACCGTCCTTGACCCTCAAATTTAGACCCAATTTTCAACCACATGTTCCTCGCTATCTCCATTTTCCAAATTTGTAATTGCTTCATCAATTTTTGTTTTCATTTGTGCAATAAATTACATTTTCAGATCTAGAGTTTCTGTTAAATAGGCTTGTTAAAACACATCAAAATTCTCCTCTTTGCAACTCAAAAGGACCAAACCCTAAGACAATGGTTCTCCCTTGTGGCACCTACCCAATCATCAAACCCTAGTTGGTTTGTGTTAAAATGTGGAGGCAAGAAAATAAGTTGATCCTAATTAATCTACTTGTTGGATCTTGGATTTCTTTTCCTACTCTACATGTAGAAACAACGATTCTTGGTTCTCTTGAGCCTATTGCTAATTCTTACAATATTGAGGAATCAAAGCAATACCATTTTGGAAAGCAAAAATTAGAAGAGATGGAATTTAAGGAAAAGCAACAAGTCTAACTAATCTTCCTCTCGGCCCCCCCTGCTTAGAGGTAGATTATATTCGCTTTCTCACCCCACTGAAGGCCCACGGTGCTGCCGAAGAAAGTTCTCGAACACAGCTTCCATCTCGCACAGTAGTCTACTCCGTCTCGCATCCCTCTGTCTCGCACAGAGATAGCTTGGCTCTCCCCAATGAGTAATAGCTTGTTTGCACCTTTCTCATCGGCTCCCTTCCTTCCCTCCGAACAATCCTTCGAGAAAGCTAGATTAGTTACAATCGGTTGCCTTATTAGAGTTGTTACCTCCACCCAGATCTGTAACAATGTTCTCGTTCGTCTCAACTAATAGCTGGAGATGGGCATCTAACATTAAACCAACCGGGGGTGTGGTTCTCACTTGAATCTGCGGAGGGTAGCCACCGAGTAGAGCCCCAAAAAGTATTCGACGTGTTAGAGGGAAGGCTGGACGGTAGTTATTCTTTCTCTTCCGACTGACTTAGCCGGGAATCTTAGTTAGGCAGGTCAGTGGGGTCCTTCCATTAGAACTCGTTACTTCCATATCGCGACACTATCCAGTATTGTATTCTTTCCTCCTCGATCGAGCAAATAAACTATTCTCCCACCCACCGGCCCCTTGCTTGCAGACATTACTTCTCCTTCACCAATGATATTCCTAACAGAAAAAAACTTTGTTACTCACCAATGTAAATTTGTTATAAAGCTATATTTCCCTTAAATGTCCCATATCCTTATTTGCCCTAAAATTCGCGTATTGAACACAAATTGCAACAAATTAGGGTTAAGGTTTCACCTTATTAAATAAATATCTCTTGGATTGGAATCCTGCATTCACCACATGAACAATATTCCCAAACATGCATATATACATTTGTTAGAATCAATCCATGCCAACACATTTATAGACTATCAATAATGCAACCTATTGTGAACTAGGAGGAGTAACATAATGTGTCCGCTCGAAGCCATATGCCAACCTAAGAGGTTTTATACCACAACTCTCCCTGTTGGCGACTTGTACCAGCTTTCCCCAACCATGTCACAACCTCATAAAACACTTGCCCACTTGTGGGAACGGGACGGGCATCCTGAGCAGTCTTGGCTATTCCACCCTCCATGGCCTTTCCTTTCCTTAAAGGTTGGGCGACTATAAGTGGAATCTCTAGGCACTCACCGCTCAAAATAGACTGTTGGTCATGTTAATACCCCTATGAAACTTTGCCTTCAATCAAGGTCACAATCATTAAATCTAGACATTCATGACATGTTATCAATGTTAGTTGATTTATCCTCGTAGTCAATTTGTGAAATCATCCAGTCCTAATCCAGCATGTCAAATAACAACAGTTGCAGCATAGTTTGCAAACTAGAACTTGGAGAGTACTTGGAAAGCCCAAAAATTTTAACTCGACAAAAACTCGACTACTTAAAAAGTACTAAAATTTGTTATAAAAACACTTTTTTTGCAAAATTCAATTACAAAATATATCAAATGAGTCTAGTAAACCATGAGCAAGTGTTTTTTATTACATTTGATTCTTGAATACATACATATGGATTACAAAATAGCATCATCATGTGAAGTCCGATAGTGGATACAATGGCTAGCTACTAACTAATAACTATTATGAATTTAGGATTACTGTCTTTGAAAATCATCATCATAAATTTCATATCTAGGCGAGTAAAAAATTTACAATTATTTACATTTTCCTCTTCCCCAACCTAGTGAAAAATTCAGGGATAGCAGGTATGGTCCTCGCACTCTATTGTGGCTCCCTCCTTGGTGTAAAAGATTGTGCAAGTGCCTCCACCTTGTCGATAGATGGCAATGGCTCCTCCTCCACCATATCAATGTCATCCAATCATATCTTCCCTCCTCCTATTGTAGCCACATCCTCCATAGCTTGCCTCTCGAAATCAGCAATCTCATCCTCTGTAAACAAGGAGGCCTCATCATCTTGCATGATCCAATCACTATAGGGATCAATCTCATCCAAATCAATAAGTTCAACTAACTGGTCTTACACCTTTCTTGTGTGAAGCCAGAGGTTATATTGCACAAAAACTAGACCATTGATGCATTATTGAGTCAAATTATTAAGCTTCTTTGTGTGTACGGCATCAAACAAACTCCAGTTGCACTCACAACCAAAAGCACTACAAGGTTTGACACAAACTTCAAAAGGCAAGCCTTTGAAAATTTGGGGTATTTCCACCCCAATCTTCCCAACAACAAAATGCAAATGAGATATTCAAGTTTTTGTAAATAAACAATATTCTATAAATGATTGTCATTTATTACTTGCAAGATATAAGGCTTCGCTTTTTCTTACTTGGTGTTCGGGTGTCTCTTCCTCATACAGCTAATTGAGAAGAAAGCAACCTCCCCCTAGCTACCTTATAATTTTGCAACTCTAAATTGAAGTGAAAAATACCCTTTCAATTTTTTCTTGATTTTCAATGACAATTACAATGTAATCATGCACCCGTTAAGGTTAGCTTCAAACCAAAACGATGCAGAAAAGAACTCTAACCTAGAATGCGCCCTAAAACCACTTAAGGAAGAGGGGCGGGCATATGGTCAAAGGAAATCTAGGATCTAATTAATCAATAACTAAAATGATTACAATTGAATGAGAGGAATTAAACTCAACACCAAGAATGTGCACACAAGATCCTTTAGAAAGTGAGGTGGTAACATATGGCAAAGTACTTATTACAAACTGAAATGAACTTAGGCGGATAACCAGCCATAAAAGATTTTCCACAATTCCACTAAACAGTGGAGGGAATGAAATTACAAATAAAACAATTCATTTGTTGCGGCAGGCATCCACTCATGAGTGGGAATTCACCACTTTTCTAGTGGGTACAATGAGAAAATTAGCAAATTCTTTTTCCCACACTGACGGTAAACCATCCAGGGGTTACAATGTGATAATTAAACACAAATAAGCAGCAATTAAATAGACTGAAACAGAATTACTGTTATCAGCTTTACAAAATGAGAAGGAGCTGCAAATTACATGAGAATCACGATAGTTTTGAAGCACCAAGAAGCTGGATGATCCCACATTAGATAACTATCCACTTATTGAAGAAAGAACTGAAAAGTCAAATTGAAACAAGTCTGATATAAAAATCTGCAAACTGAAAATGAATTACCAGCAAATTGAAGCACACCAAAATGTTCATAACTCTTGCAATTCTTCACCAAATGTCTCGAGATAAGTTGCAATAGCTGCTAGGGAATATGGCACCCCATTTCAAACACAAAACCTGCATCCAAAGCTCAATAATCAATTGTGCACAAATCCCAATGCAACCATAAAGAGGTACGGCCTTCTTGAGGGGCGATTTGGACACATAAAATCACATACTCAATATTAAAATCTGAAATCTTGAGGATAGGGTCGCCCAAAGCATAGAAACATGATAAGAGATTACCCACAACCAAAATATATTCATGTGATGAGCTACAAACAAATTCAACCTTCCACCATAAATGCACCAGCAACTCAATATCTAATAATAATATCAAATCTCCAACAAAGAAGCTCAATATGTAATTTTGAATGAGGCACACTCTCAATCCATCATCTAGGGAACCATAGTTTCAGGTCCGAAGAGTGGAATAGAATTTGCTAAGCTTTCCCTTAGCCGGATTCTGGATTTCAAACTGAAGAGCACAAAGATATACTGAGAGGGGGTGAATCAGTATATCAACAAACTTTTACCTTCTTACTTATTTATCAACTTCAAACTTAAACATACATCAACTATTTGATATGAACCAATTTACACAAGTTAACACAACTTTTATTGAAATGATTTTTACAAAGTAGGCACCAACCTACAGATTTATAATAAGATGATTTAGTAGGACACAACCTACAAGGAACATCCAAACCTTTATAACTTTAGTAGGCACCTACCTACAAGGAGCACCAACCCCTAATGCAAGGCACCAACCTTGACTTGATGGTTACAAGATGATGCCTTCAATCTGACCTGCACTATCCCAATCCTCCAATCTGCCTTTGGTGATGAATGATCTCACACTTAGACCAACCAAGGAGATGGGACTTCAGACTTAGAATGCTCTCTTACACAACAACCACACCAGTAACATTGATTTCGATTTCACTTATGTATATCACTCAACCAATGCAACCTTTAAATGAAAGATTATAACTATATTTGCATCCATTCAAAACTGTCCCTTCATAAAATAGATCAGAATTATCTTGACATTAATCGAATCACAATGACTTTGTTTGCCTTTCATTTACCATATGTTTATTTGTTCTTTTCTTTTGGAGAGTAGACACATTTCTTAAAAACACGTCTTTTGTGAAGTGATAAGTCGTTGCTTTTTCAGGAAGAGACTTCGAATTATATCAAGTGAAAAAAACACGTCCTTTTAAGAAACTTACGAATCATTTTTAGGAAGTATTAACATTGCTTAGTGATTAAACACGTCTTTTCCAAGTGAATCGATGCATTACTCTACAGGAGAAGACATCTCTCTTCTTTGATAAATTTGATATATGACTTTTCAAGAGAGTTGTTTCTTTTCAGCAAACACGTCCTTGTTTTATTTCGCCTCTTCTTAACAAATATTAACTAAGGTCTGAAAGTTAATAAATCTGTTAAATGTTAATCGACTGTTTCAATCTGAAGTTTCATTTATTATATTCATTCGATCTGAAGGCCCTCCTAGGTATTTCGATCTGAAGATGTTGTTCATCCAACCTTGGATCATATTCATTTGAGTGTTGCTCTGTTCATATTTTGTTCAAATCTTCTGAGACTGTATTCTGTTTGTAATAATTTTCTTTAATGGGCTCGAATCCATGACAACTTGAACATTTTATTTTAATAATCAGCTCACTTGTACCGATCAGATCTTACTCCATAATACAAATTTATCACAAACTATAATCATATCGAACTATCCAGGTCTGAACGAATTTCTTCAAACTTATTCGTTCCATTATTATTTCTTCAGCTCCAAACTTGTTTGTCTCCGATCTGAATATGAAGATGGTGCCATCTTTCTTCTAACAAGATGGCATAATCCATTGCTTAACAATATTTTGACATCAATGACAAATCTTCTTAACACAAACCAGCAGCATAACTTTGCTTTCCAAAACATAACATAATCAGCTCTCCAAAAATGCAGCAATATATAAGTTTCAATGGGCAAATCAAACATTCTGAATTCCAAGAAGTCGAATCACTTCAACTTCCCAAGGGACGCCACCCTTAACCATTCACTTTATTTTGAAATAATAAAACATTATTCACCTTCTCTTTAGGCGTCCATTTCAATTTGCAACAATAAAGCATTTATTAAATCATTAAACGCTCAACTTGACCCCTTAATGTGCCCTCTTTAAATCAACATGAAGTTATCAATCCTAGGCATGGGGGTACAACTTAAAAACATGAAATTGACTAAGTATAAAACTTAGTCCAAAGAGATAACCAAAACCAATGCCAATACTGAAATTGAACGATTACCAAAAATAGCATAATGACCTGAGCTGAACTGCAGATGATGATACTACCAAAATTAGACTTACTAAAAATAGCTACTGCCAAAAATAGTAAGTTCACTTCAAACTCAATAGAAAGCCAAACTGATCGGCCACACAAAACTGCAAAAGATTGAGTTGTTGCTAGAGTGATACTACTATAAATATACTTACCAAAAAAAGCACATTGCTATAAATAGTAAGTTTGCCAAAACCACATTTGTACGCCAACTGAGCAGTATCATGAGTTACTATAAATAGTAAGTGTTTCCAAATATCTTTCAAGCACATACCGGGCAACCATCATGACTTACTATAAATAGTAAGTGCCCGAAAAGGATGTCAGATTCAGATGCATGTCACACCACCCTGGAGATTGATGAAAATCCAAAAAAACCCAGAAACCTTTCTTGCATGCAAGGTATCAGTCAAAATTGAAAGTCACTATTTTAACATGCATGTTACCTCATCCTAAAGCTCTTCAAAAACCCAGAAAGCTCCTCTAGACATGCGTCAGAAAAACACACATGTAGTCGATGTAGTCGGCCGAGAGTGTACTTGGTCGGCTATGAGTCATAAGTAAATAATACTTTAGTTAATATTAATAATCCATGTACTTATGTTATGTACGGGTCATGTTAGTTAGTTGTCTCGAGAACAGTTCCTGATGAAATAATTAGTTATAATGAAGAGACGTGACGGTTGGTACCTTAGCCAACACCAGCGTACTATATGTATTCGATTCATGTAGTCGGGAAACATTATGGTTCTACTATGCTATGCTATGTTCTGTCTGGAGACATTATGATGTAATTGTCGAATACTGAATAAAGAAATATATCTATGTTTTGTGTGATTGCCATGTGATTATTATATGTTGTCAATGTTATATTTTCGTTTACTCTGTACATCACTATACCCGTAGCGAGTAAACATTTGGCATTGTTGCCTAAACGAATCCAGTAAACACCCAGACAGGAGAATGGCATTGTGATGGGGCAGCCGACTGAAGGCCGATACAAGCAAACAAGGATCGTGAAGACTCTCTAACGGAAGACTCTGCAGTCTGTGGGAAATCTCATTAAAGGACCACGTACAGAGGGAGGCTCTCAAGCGAGAGATCCCTCAGGCGGTCATTTGGGATAGACTGCGCATGAACGAAGAGGTCGACCACCTTCTTACTAGACTGCCAAGATTGATAGCACGCCACTACATTATCCTACAGGGCCTTCGAGCGAAGGAGGATCAGGAACGTCGAACGCAGCAAATCTTGCAACGGTATGAAGAACGAACCAAAAGGGAATTGGAGGAACGAGACACTAGCCGTAGACGTACCCCCTGGCAACCAACAATGATCGCGTGAAAGACCTGTAATGCCCGTAGGGCCGAACAAAGACAAGAATTGAATACCATTCGGGCACAAAGCGAAGGAGGAAAGAGTTCGGCCATCATTGAGAGTACAGGTACAAGAAAATCAGCGGTGAACATTAAGGCAAGTGGATAAGGAGTTGAATGAAGATTTAATTGAGATAAATCAGAGTATAAAAAGAACAAATACAAATCTTGAGCAGCTACATCAATCTATCAGTAGAGCACATCAGAGTTTTGTGGAAGGGAGGGACAAGGAACCTTTCGTCACCCCATACGTAGAAAAATATAAAAGCCGAGAAAATGAAGATGAATTGAGTGGTGAACTTGAGAACAACATCCAACGCATTTGGGAGTTGTCCATATCGGACGGCGACGAAGGGTTGAGGACTGGGAGATCTAAGCCCAAGACCCCTTGGTAGAGGGAGCACCA
Organism: Sequoiadendron giganteum; assembly: GCA_007115665.2. Taxonomy (NCBI): domain Eukaryota; kingdom Viridiplantae; phylum Streptophyta; class Pinopsida; order Cupressales; family Cupressaceae; genus Sequoiadendron; species Sequoiadendron giganteum. The sequence continues at coordinate 184,980,529 of CM021104.1, read as the reverse complement.
GAGTGGAACCCAGGAAACTCAAGGTGTAGAGGACGTTGACGGAAGACGGGGCAGTTACTTGTACATGGCCGAGACTGCAAGTGACGCACCGGAACGTAACGGGGAAACCGGTCTAGTCAGGTCCAATACACAAGGAGGACAGCGGGGAACGATGGTGACTCTAGAGCGGCAGAAGTTGTCGAAGTTTACGGGGAACGGGTAAGAAGATCCATTACAAGACTACAAAACGTGAGACAATCTGGATAGCAAATGGAGAAGATGACCCAGATAACTCGTTGAAAGCATTTCTGGCGACACTCAGAGATAGTGCCATTGACTGGTACTTAGAATTGGATCAAGCACAAAGGGCATCAGGAGATTACTCAAGAAGGCCTTTCAGGATGAATTCAAATTACTAAGGGATGAGAGTGAGATTGTAGTAGAAATCTATAGTACGAAGCAAGGGAAGCACGAGAGTGTGCGTACATATAATCGGAAATTGAAGGATCTGTTGGGCAAGCTAGAGACACAACCAGTGGATGGCCTAAAGAAGCGATGGTTCATTGAAGGCTTGCTTTCGTTGCTGAGGAAGAAGATGAAAGTCGTGCCTTTGTCGTCGTACGTTGAAGCATACAATCGGGCAATGGATATAGAAAGTGAAAACAAAACATCCTCCCGAGGGAAAAAGAAGACGGACGATGAGCAGAGTACGGACGACAGTGACGGTGAATCCAAGACCGTACAAGCACTCAGGAAAGATATGATGTGAATGATGAAAGAATTGAAGGCCGACAAAGAGAGTACGAGGGAAGCACGACAACTGTGGTGTACAGACTGCAATGGGGAAGGTCACACGAAGGCGAACTGTCCGAAGAAGTTATTTTGCGATATCTGCCAAGTGATGGGACATCCCGTCAAGGAATGCCCATACAGCCTAAAAGCCAGAAGTGCACAAGTACTCTTCGCTCAAGGAGAACCATCGACATTGCCAAACACACCACTGAAGCCCCAGTACAATAGTAATGCATCCCTTGGAGGTTATCGAAGCAATAGGAGTCTGAGGAACAGAATGCAGTACGACAGTAAAGGACGGCCCATGATCCAATGTCGGAAGTGCAACGAATGGGGTCACTTCGCCAAGGACTGCCAGAATGGCCAAGGTTCGGGAGGAAGATTGTGTAAGTGGTGTGGACCAAGCGACCATGAAGATAGTGAATGCCCCAAGCAGAAGGGTATCCATATGCTAGAAGTAGAAGCACAAGAGGTATTGGCAATCACTAGAGCGCAAGCAACGAAGGCAACCTACCCAGATCCACGTACAGAAAAACAAAGGATGAAGGAAACAAAAGCCAAAGTGGAACTGGCGATGGCGAAGGAGAACAAAATATCTCTAGAAAAGCCAGAAACCTCTCGACAGTCGGAGGCAGAAACCAACATTTTACGGGAGTTACTGCAGACTGTTGTACCGATCAAAGTAACTGACCTTCTCCAAACCTTGTCGCAGTTGGGACTGGCAATGATAAACGTCCTCGAGGATGGCAAGCAATCGCGAGTGGAGGACGAAAGGCAAGAATTGGTACCAGAATCGCCACCGTACGGTGAATAAACCATTGATCCCGTACTGCTCACGGCGAACATCGGGAAGAGGCCGGCGGTTGTGCAGATGGAGATCAGACGGAATATCTTCACAAATACTATCGTCGATGGAGGATCGGGAGTCAACGTACTGCCCGAAGACACATGGAAGAGCCTCGGGAAGCCTACACTCTAGCCATCGACATTCCAACTCATTGGTGTCGATCAACATGGCATCAAACCGTTGGGAACGTTGATGGCACAAAAGGTGGTGATCGGAACACAACCATTCCTACTGAACTTTGTAGTCATTCCATTGCAGAGGAAGGCGTACGATGCATTGCTTGGAAGAGGGTGGCTAGTGGCAGCTAAGGCGCATTATAATTGGTAAAGATATACACTATCCATAGAGAATGACGGGAGGAAGTACGTGATCGACTTGAAGAATCAGGCTGTCAGTGAAGAACTAGCATCTTCTGAATCAGAATCTGACGGGGGCGAGTTGGACATGGACGAAGGTAGGAAAGCAATGGAACCTAACGAGGAGGGTGTACTTGAAATCGAGAGTTGCTCGGAAGATGAGACAAGTTCGTTGAATGGCCTATTTCATTGGCAAATGGAGGATTATGAGGTGTTCCAGCAAGAGTATAATATGCTACAAATTACAGAAATCCAAGAAGGAGAAGAAAATAGCACGTCTAGCCAAGTACGGAGAGTACAAAGAAAGAATATCAAAAACGGACGATACGCCAGCCCACAAATCCGAACAGGTACGAGATAGAAAAATTGTGTTGGAGCCAAAATATAAAAAAAAAAAGTAGAGGAATTAGAAAATGTTAAAAATGAAGAGAGAAAAAGAGACAAGGGAGAGAGAAAAGAGACAGAGGAGAGAAAAAACAAAGACAAAGAACGAAAATATGACAAAGGAAAGTTAGTACGCCAAGCAAAAATCAAATCACCCAAAGTAAAATCCGTACGACAAGAAAGGAGGAAACTGGTATGCCAAAAGAAGACAAGTTTGTAAGAACTGACAAACAAGAGCCAAGAATCCCTACACCACATTAACAAGAAAGTCGTACACCAAAAGCGAGAAGTCGTACGCCAAGAGTCTGTACGTCCAACACACAAGGAGTTTGTATGCCCAATTAAAAAAACCGTATGCTGGGAGCAATTAGCCGTATGGCTAAGACAAAAGGGATCTGTATGTTGGAGTGAAGGAAAATTCGTACACCACAAACAGAGGTCCATACGCCAGAGTGAAGGAAAATCCGTACGCTACAAACAAAGGTCCGTTCGCCAGAGTGGAGGAAAATCCATACGCCAAAGACAGAAATACGTACGCCACACTGAGGAAGGATCCATACACTGTAGAGAGAAAACTGTACGGCAAAATAGAAATTCAGAACGAAGTGGTGAGCAAGTCGCCATACAGCAAGGAAAACACTTTGTACACTCTGGGCGAAGGGTCGTACGCCTAAACAGGAAATCCATACGGGAGGTTGTGGGAAGAACCATACAACTGAATCAAAAGGAAACTGTAAGGTTGAAAAGGGTCGTACGCTTGAGGGAGCAGAAGTTTGTACGTGTGAGTTGGAGGAGGTCAATACAGGTCAAACGAAGCACGTTTGTACCAAGCATCGACTTGAAGAAAGTGAAGTCTCATAAAAACAATGCAAAATCTGTATTTTTCGGGTTCATCAGCTTTATTCGAAACATGTGCAAAAATCATGAAAATGAGGCACGTGATATTGTTTCGAGTGGTTTCAGAAGTGTTAAATTGGGGGTCGAGTGCCCCCAGACCCCCGCAAGGGGTGCTGCCCCTTGACCCCCATCATATTTATTGGAGTTGCCAAATTGTAGTACAACCAACCATCATAGTACAGTCACAAGAGCAATTGCCTGTCGAGCAGATGAGAGTTGTAGCCATCGAGGAGAAGTGGGCAGAGAGAGACAAAGTATTGGGAGAGAGTGACAACCAGTTGGCAAAGAAGGATCAACTATTGGTAGAAAAAGATACACAGGTGGCTGATGTACAGCAATTCTCAGCCGAGGGGGAGAGTCAACCACAGGGAAAAGACAAGGAATTGGCTAGCACCAAGCAGGAACTCGAGTTGGTATTTTTTGTTTTCAATCCCCTGGAAGATGACTACTTTGTGGGGGGGATGATGTAGTCAGCCGACGGTGTACTCGGTCAGTCGTGAGTCGATGTAGTCGGCCGAGAGTGTACTTGGTCGGCTATGAGTCATAAGTAAATAATACTTTAGTTAATATTAATAGTCCAGGTACTTATGTTATGTACGGGTCATGTTAGTTAGTTGTCTCGGGAAAAGTTCCTGATGAAGTAATTAGTTATAATGAAGGGACGCGACAGTTTGTACCTTAACCATCTGTTGTACCCCAAATTAAAAAAAATTGCTACACTTAGGCATTTTGAAGAAATGAGTACAAATACTGTTAAATCTATCAAAAAAGGTCAAAATTGGGATTTGCATCTCTTGCATGGGGGTCAAAACCTGGTAATTTTCAAAATCTGACAATCTGGGTCGGTTCAAAACGATGAAACCTGCGATACCCAGATTTCAGTTTTTCATCCCTAAATTTTAGGAAATTTTTTATTTTTAATAGTTTTCTAAAAATATTAACTTTTTCTGGGTTTTTCTGGGTTTCTTTCGAAATGGATACTTCAAAATTTTTTGAAAATAGAAATTTTCTAAAAATAGAAAATTTGGCTTCTAGGGTTAGGACTGATTTTGATTGGCTTAAAATACTTCCTCATCAGGCTGGTGCAATCAGAATCACGAAAATATCAATTTTGCCCTAGTGGGTCTATTTTGCTTTTTTAGAAGCTTTTTCGGAGATCCAAGGTCATCAATGGAGGTCAATCAGCTGCCAGGTGTCAGAATCAGATGTTCAAGCATCAAGCAGAAGCTGTCAACGATGAACGTGCAAGAAAAACAGAGAAAGGAGAGAAGAATTTGAAAAAGTTGAAAAATGCAAAAATTTGTCTAACTCTGGTGAATCCAGGCGCCTCCAGTCAAGAAGGGCGCCCATACTCTCATGCCTTAAAAAAAGAAAATTATCCGACAGTCGAGGCCAAGGCAAACACGTCAAATGAGGAAGATTTTGAAATTTGCAAAACAAAATTCTAAGTCTGCCAAACATGGGCGCCCCTGAGGAGAATAGGTGCCCATCTTTTTGAAGGATCAGATGATGAAGTCAGGGTTGGCTTCCCAGGCAACATTGTTCAATTTCAGGCCAGCTTCGCAGCGAATATCTCTATCAACTCGTTAGAGCATCCAACCTCCGAAAACTTAATCAAATAGAGGTCACGGTGAGAGGTGTTTAGAACTCTAAGAGTGGAAAACGATGAAAATAATCTAAGTCTGGTGAACATGGGCGCCCCTGGAGAAGAAGGGCGCCCAAGATTTTAAGAGGTTTAATGATAGAATTTGCTGGAGGCATCTCCAACATGACTTCGTCAGACTTGATCAAGTTGTCCAACGCAATCATCAGCATCTCCGTTGAAGGAGGCAGTCATCAAATGTCGCGACGTGAACAGAGGAGGAAAAGTGAGAAAAGACAGAGTTGGAAGCAACAGTGAAAATCCAAAATAAAATAAAAAACTAACTAATTTGCTGGAGGCATCTCCAACGTGACTTCGTCAGACTTGATCAAGTTGTCCAACGCAATCATCAGCATCTCCGTCAAAGGAGGCAGTCATCAAATGTCGCAACGCGAACAGAGGAGGAAAAGTGAGAAAAGACAGAATTGGAAGCAACAGTGAAAATCCAAAATAAAATAAAAAACTAACTCTGGAAGCTATGGGCGCCCTTTTCAAGGATAGGCACCTGACAATTTGAAGGGTTAAATGAAGTTTTTGACAGATGATGTCTCCAGAATCATGTTGTCAGATTCGATCAAGCTCCGTGATGCAACGTTCAGTTTGTTCATCGGATCAATCAAGAAGCCAGGAGACAGAGCTGAAACAGGGTTAAAAATTGAACAGAAGTTGAAAACAGTGAAAAAATGGCAAAGTCTGGGAAAAAAGATGGCATACCTCAAAAAAGGCGCCCAACTTCTCATGCCTCAGTCAAATTTTTGGAAATTTCAAAAAATTGAAGTTGAAGACCAAAGTTTAAGTTCATTGCACAACTTGAAATAGGGTTTTGAAGAATTAGGGCAAAAGAAAGTTGTTTTCTCAAGACAGAGTTTATTTAAAGCACTTTTGTGTTTTATTTTTCATTATTTTCTTGCAGGTGGCCTTCAAGGAGAAATAGAGCAGCAACTTGAAACCCTTATTTTAAAAATTCAAGAGTTTAACCTGCTGGATTTTCATTAATATTTTCAGATCAACACTCAAGAAGGCTTGCTTTTTCATATTTTTTCATCTAGAACATCAAATCTTTGAAGGAGGCCATTGTTTTCAATTTTCAGTGAGCTGGTTTATACTAGTTCTATCTTCTGGATAATTTTTGAACAATTTTTTCAAGGTTGCAGCAGTTACTTTTTATCTTGCATGTCAGAGAAAACTTCAAATTTTACAACTTCCAATCTTCTAGGTCTATCATAAATGTTCTTCTAGACAAAACCCACATCACAGCTTTTTCAGTTAAACTTCAAATGGCTGCTTTTTCAGTGAAACTTCGAGGTTTCCAGAATCTAACCAAATGGGTTCATCTAGAATGTGCTCATGAACAATACCCAGATGCCAGCTTTTTCTGCTTTTTCGGAGAAAATTAGGGTTTGCTGCTTTTTCAGTCTTCACTCCAAATTTTTAAAAACGGATGATCTAGGTTTGCTTGTAATGAAATTCTAAACAAAACCCATATCTCAGAAAAAATTCCAAAATATTCATCTGTTTGATGAAGAAAATCAGCAAGTTATTTTTTAGGGTTTGTGCTGAGCTTGTCCAAGCATAGTCAAGTTTACAGTCAATCTTCAAGTTTTTCAATATGGAGTACACTCCCATCGAATTCAGAGCGAAACAAGTGTTGTATCGTAATTATTTGAACAGATGTGTTGGGAAGTGTTTTTTCAGTACCATCATGGAAATAAAATGTCATCATCTCAGTTGAAGAACGTGCAGAGGGAGTGGTATGAGCGAAAGGACAAGTGTCACAAAAGGTTGTGCAAAACCCTTCCATGGGAAAATCAAGATAAGTGTCAGCATGAATAAAAGTTGCATAGCCGCCAAGTTATCAATCAGTGGATCATCTTTTGAGGCAGCGATGTTTTTCAAGAACATAACTCATAAAGGAGATAAAGATGTCAAAGATTCACTAAGTTTGATCGCAACAAAGGAGAAGATCTTAGAAAAGCGGAATACAGCTAAAGATAGTATCAACACTCCTGATAGAGAGGCAGTTTCCCGCTTTTTGGCGGATGTGAGAGAGATTTAAAGCGGCAATCTTCTAGAAGCTTTCTCCAAGCTTTCTTTCCATTCTTATCTCACGCTTTCTTTCTATTCTTGTCTCAATTCTTATTCATTCTTTGAAGAAGGAAAAAAATGTAATGAGTTGGCATTTCCTATTTTACATGCTTTCTTAGGTTTTAGATGCTCATCTTTTCTAGATTTAGAAATAAAGCTTGCATGTTGGCAAGTCTTAGTTGTAAAAGCAAGGAGATTTTAAGGTTCCCTACTCCTCTGCTTAGTTATAAATAAGAGCAATGTTTGCTCATTTTAGTTTAACCGTGCTTGTGATAACAAGACATAAGTGTCTTTAGTACCTTCTCCTTGTTATTCAGTATTGTTCACTTTGTGTAAAGAGCAAGTTTGCATGCCTCTTTAGCTGCAAATACTTGTTTAGTGCATGTGTTGTGTTGATTATAATTAGGTTGATCGCATGTTGCAAGCGTGTTGCAATAACTTGATGTCCCGAAGTTGTAATCCTCGTTCCAGAAACTTGAGTAAATAAAATCTTGAGCATGCTTTGTCTGCCCCGATATAAATATCTCAAATTTCCGTCTATTTGTTTTGTGTTAGAAGTATGAGTAAATAAAATCTTGAGCGTGCTTTGTCTGCCTTGAAATAAAAATCTCGTATTTTCGTAATGCTTTTATGATCTCTTTTTCAGCTTGCCTTAAAACGTATGTTGAAGAATAGCTTATTTAAGTATCTCTATCAGAAATCAAACTCGTCCATTTCTAAACTCTCTTGCTCTACGTTTACTTGAGAAGGTAGAAACGTTTTAAGCGTAGGTTAAGTTGTAGTTGTCTAGTTTCATTGAAGGAAAAACCTCAGCCACAACATCTAGTGTTCTATAACCTTGTGTTCTCGCAGCTGAACCAAAAAGATAGGCGTAATTAAGTTTAGATTATTTTTCTTTATGCAACTCAGCAAAAGAGGGAGCTTCCCCTCTTAATTCGAAGAGCAGTTTACTGCACATAGCTGTCTGTTTCCAGAACACATTCCAAAGGTGCGATTTGAAACGCCAACACCATCGCCAGCATACTATATGTACTTGAGTCATGTAGTCGGGAAACATTATAGTTCTACTATGCTATGCTATGTTTTGTTTGGAGACAATATGAGGTAATTGCCGAATACTAAATAAAGAAATATATCTATGTTTTGTGCGATTGCCATGTGATTATTATATGTTGTCAATGTTATATTTTCGTTTACTTTGTACGTCATTGTACCCATAGCGAGTAAACAACACATGCAAGCCATCAAAATTGCATCTGAAAGTGGAAACCCTAATTTCCAAATTTGCTTAGCCTACGAGTTTCCGGAAATAGGCTAAATCCTCAAGAAGAATGTAGGGCTAAAATGGGGACATTACATGATGAGATTTCTCACTACATCTATAGGTGTCATCCTCTCAATACATGTGGATAGGCCCTTCATAATATCTCCAATAGCATCTATGATGCTATCAGAGAAGAAGAACTTGGGGTTAAGATAGTACCCCATTGCATGAATGGGTTGGTGGAGTTGATTGTTCCACCTCCGATCAATGATCTCCCAAATAGGGGCAAATCAATTTGTATCCCCCTTGTAATAGTTTTGGATGGCCTCTTTGGCCTTATCCATGGCCTAATAAATATATCCCATTGCATTTTTCTTGCCATCCGCCAGGTGCAAAACCTTCACCAATGGCTCGGTTACTTACAAAGTACAAAGTAGAAGCAAATTTAAATTACAACATACAATGAAATAAAATATTTTTAAAGTTATAAAATAAATGATTCAATTTGAAAATTAAATAAAGTTGAAGTTACCTTGACAATCTCTATAGCTATAGTTGCAAAATCATGATGAAAAATTATTTTTGTGATCCTTTCTCCATCAACCTTCTTTGAATAAATTGAGTCTACCCATGGTTGATTCACAAACATCTGCTTCAAGGGAGTCAATAAACTAGTAATGCTTTGCAACATTAGAAAATTAGTTGCAAACCTTGTAGCACCTGATCACACAAGCTCTTTCCTCTTAGTGTGATCTCTCATCAATTGAAGAGCTTGGTCACAAAGTTCACCGAATTTCGGCCATGAAGTTTGAAATTCAGCAGACTTCATAACATTTCAGAAAATTCGCTGAAATTTGGCTAATATTTGCCCTGTGTAAAGGGTGTTGTCTTTTTATAACAAATATTTTTAAAAAACATATTTTATAGTTTTTTTTTGTGTTTTTTCTGTATTGCTGCAAGAGGAATTTTTTTCCTGCGCTAACCACTACTAATAAACTAGTCTCAGATCTGTCAAACAGGGCATGTGTGAATTGTGTTCAACCCCCTCCCTCTCTTCCTCGACAGTAGTTTTCAATTATAATATTTGTGAACATCGTTCTATCTCAGATTATTATTTTTAATGCATTCCTAATATTATTTATTTTATTATGTTTTTATATGTTTTAAACATTTTTTATTTATATATTTCTAATATTATTTATATGTAATATATTATTTTTATTTATATAAAAAAGTTCTTATTTTATCAATATACCTATATATAAGTAAAATTACATATTCATATTGTAGCGAATATATTATATTTGTGTATCTTTAATACTATTTCTTTATATTATGTGTTGATATATTTTTAATATTACTTCATATCTAATATATTGTTTTTATTTTTCTATATTATTTATTTTATTAATAAAAATATAATATTATAAATTTGCATATTTAAACTGTAGAAAATATGTTTTTGATAAGATAAGCAGCATTTACAGGGCAAAGTACCCTTTACACAATGAGCCTCAAATCAAAGGCCACAAAGATCAGGACCAAACAGCAAAGACACAAACTTTGCCCAAGAAACAGAAAGACAGACAGAGCGAAGACACTGCCGAAGCACAACAAACACACAACACCTAGTTATCAGAAACCAGGAGAGACAGCATACTTAAGACCAACAGCAATCCTGAGACAAAGATGAACAACAACCCCAACCCAAAACAGCCAAGCCACGAAACATCTGGAGCAACTAGACACACCAAACCTTCTACTCATAAAAGACCAAAATGAGCCAAACCAAACACAGACCCAACTGACAACAAAGAACCTGCAGCATAGGAACAGCAACTTTGAGCCCATCTTCGAACACCAACCGAACCAGGAAGCCAACCCATAGTCTACCTCAAAAGGAGAGAGGTCCCCTCTAATGGAGAGAATCACATGGGGACTTTTTCCACCAGACCCAGAGATCTCTAAAAGCCCAAAACTCCACCTCTATAGGAGTAGATCCCACCTCAAAAGGGACAGCAATAGAGAAAACCAGAAGAAGCTTCCAAAGAAAACCACAGCACCCATCTTCACCTTAAAAGAAGAGGGATCCACCTCGATAGGATTAGGCTGTAGGATCAAAGAGGAAGCCACCATTCCCGTAGAAAAAGTAAACACACCACCTTTCAACAATCCCGACAACAAGAAATAAAAAAGAGTAACAACCAAAAGCCCAACTGGGTCATAAGGAAACACCACCCAGTCGACCACCACAGGGCAGAGAACAACCACAGCCAAGACTGGCAACGGCCCACAAGAGCAACAGCAAACAAGTCACTGAAGCCACACCAACTCGGAGAGCAAGCTCTGCCAATCCACCACAGCACACTAGGAGCTATGCCCGACCAAAGAGAGGCCAAAACCTCACCCCACACCAGAGCCATCCAATGGGGAAAGGAGAGCCCCCTAACCAACACCACCACTCGATCCATACCCGGCCCAAAGTCTATAAGAGAAAACACAATCTCCTGAGGAAAGACAGGATAGTCTCAAGAGGACCAAAGAACAAGAGAAACGGAGGCACCAAGAGACCCAGGCACCAAAGAAGAGTTCTCACAAAAACACCAAGGCTCCAGCCAAGGGAATAGGGGAGGCATAGACAAGAGCTCCTTCGGAAAGAACCAAAGACCCACACACCACAAAGGCCTAGAACTAGGCTAGTCTAGCAGCATCAACCCCAATAGAAAGTTGTTGGTCCACAACATACAGCTACCAGCCTGCACGACAAGCCTCCAGACCACCAAAAAGCAGACCTCACCATTAACAGAAACCAACGAAGGGACAACACCCTCGTTGCAACAGGATGGAGCCACCAACCTCAACAGCAAGCTGTCCAAAAACCCGACTAAAGCAGGGGAAAGTGTTCGCCCGCAAATACCCACCGCAACAACTCTAAGAAGCACAACGAACCTTTGCAGAACAGAGCCAGCACCCTCCTCGACGCAGACCACCACAAGATTCAAGGCAGCAACACATACTCCCTCACCCACAACCAGAAGCCACAAGCCACCACCGGAAGTAGGCAGGCATCGAAAAAGAGACCATGGCGAGGCAAGAAACACCAAGCCAAAACCATAGGGCAAAACAGCACCCCATACAGACCAGTTACCAGGCCGCATGAGTCGTCCAAACACATCCGTCGCAAGAGAAAGGAGCCTACCCACGGCACAGACAGACCCACCAGCGCCGTCAAACTCAAGAGAAAACAAGGGAGCGACCACCCAATCCGCATCGCCATCCTCAGAGTCACCTGCAACTTCATCTCCATCGCTCGACCCACCAAGAAAATTCAAACAAGAGATAGCCCGCACCTTCCCGCTCATCGTCGAATCAAGTCAGTCAATAACTAAAGAAAATATATTGTATTTATATATTTTTAATATTATTTTATATAATATTTTGTTTAATTTCATGTATATTATGTATTTTATTAATAAAAATTTAAAAATTTAAAATAGTAAATATAAATATTATATTATAAAATTACATAATTATATTACATAAAATAAATTATATAAATATTTATTATTTTTATAATATATATAAATAAAAGAAATGCCATAATGATTTATACAAACTAAGTTGTTTAGCAATGCTAAACTATATTAAATTTTGTGGATATATTACTTATATTTTTTTTAAAAACAAATTTATATAAGCTGAATTTAACCACGAATTTTTTTTCGAATTTTTTCCTTTACCGAACTTCATCCGAATTTTATTGCTGTCGAACACGAACTTGAACCTTGTGACATAGCATATATATATTGTTATATCTCTTGCTTCTTCTACAATTGGTTTCACCCAATCAATTTTGCCTATGTCCTCCAAGAGAAGGTCAAGGCAATGAGCTACACAAGGAGTCCAAAAAAGTGTTCAATGCCTCTCTTCAAGAAATCTTCCAACCGCCACTATGCTGCTACATTGTCAATAAAAATTTGGACAACATTTTCTATGCCCACCTCTAAAACAACCTTCTCCAACATCAAGCTCAAATTTTATGCATTATTTATTATGTTAGAGGCATCAATTGAATTTAGAAAAAACAAATCACCATTTGAAGACACTAAAAAATTGATGAGTGCAGTTCCTTCCATTTGTCCATCCATTTGAAAAAATTGAGCATCCAAACTTTCGCCATTGCTTCTTTTGATCTTCCACAACTTATTTTGCATCTACAATAGCATCTTTGAGCAACTTGCCACTTAAATCTTTTGGAGAGGGAGCCTTGTACCCTTTGCCTGCAACTATCAATGTTGTCACCAAATACTCCCAATATGGAATCCTTGCCACGTTGAAGGGAAGATTGTTAGAATACCAAAAATTTGCACAAGCCTTATTTGCTTCTTTGTGCGCCTCCCTATTCCACCTAGTAGCCTCCAATGAAGGTTGTGATCCCGATTCATTGCTAGGCACAAAAAACCCTTGCAACTGAACTTTGCTCGAAGTGGATGAGGAGGATGGGACACGTATACATTGACCACGACTAGAGCCCACAATACCTTGCATATCCACCTCATATTCTCTTGACAAATTAGGAGCAATGGCTTCTTGTACGACTGGTTGTGTCTTTGCCCTCTCTAATTTCTTTTCATCTAGTGTTGCAAGAAGGGTTATCATCTCTCATTTTACCACTTAAGGGGCTACTTGACATGGCTTGGCATCATGGGAAAGAATACTTGCAAGATAGTATTTGAGGTGATTGATGCCTCCATTAAGCCTCTTTGTGCACCACGTACAAATAATGCTCTCTTGTATTGGTCTTATTATGTTATATTTCCAAGTGGGGTCACAGCAAGCAAGGGGTCTCCTTCCAACTCGCTAACTTGCATTTGCTGAGTTTGAACCAAATGTAGAGCCGAATGCCATTGTGATTATATATTAACCTACAATATCAATAGCAACAAAAAATTGTGATCAAAAAAATATAATTTGGAATCAAACATGGATTTTTTTAAACATGTAAAATTAAAATGCATTTAAAAAATTGAAGTGAAATATGATATTGTTGGTGTTTCAATTTGCACCTCTAGAATGTGGATTGGAAACAGATAGCTATGCACAGTTAGACTGCTCTTCAAATTAGAAGGGGAAGCTCCCTCTTCACTGATTATGCTTAAAAAGAAATACTAGACTACTGCCAATCTTTGTATTCTTAGTTGAGAGCACAAGATTATAAAACACTTTGCATTGCAACTAAAGTTTTCTCTGGTTTCGCAACTTCAAACTACAACTAAGCCTATTCTAATAACTCAAGTAAATTCAAAGCCTAGGGGTTAGAAGTAAACAAGGAATGATTGATTTGACACAAAAGCTTAAATAAACTTGCTTCCAGAATACACCCAAAGACTCATTGTATTTATTAGATGTACGCTGAAATAAAGATTATGAAAGCAAAACATAAGACAAAGTACTGAAACAGATTGAGACAGTAGATCAGAGCAAGATAGGCATGGGATTTCCATTCTCAATTTTATAACAGTAAATACACTTTTGGGACAGCAAATTATAGCAAAGTAGGCTTACAATATGCGATCAAACCAAATTACACCTAAAACAAAAGTGAACAGATACTGAATAACAAAGTTGCAGGCAAAATAGGCTCAGCAATTTGTTATCACAACAACGGTTAAAAATAAATGGGCAAGGCTGCCCTTATTTATACACAAACAACGAGTAGGGAACCCTAAAATCTCCTTGTTTTTAACAACTAATCTTGCCAACATGCAAGCTTTATTTCTAAGTCTAAACAAAAGATAACTTAGCAAATAACTAACTGCTAACATTAGTTAACTAATTTAACAAGAAAAGCTCCAACTATACATTTGATATTTCCAAAGAATAGATAAGCATGAATGAGAATAGCAAGTTAAACTCGGAAAAGGCATCGAGTTAATTGTTGCTTTTAATTCTATGCTTAGGAAACATTGCATGTCCCAACTAGTGGCTCACTCACTTGGGAAACCATATCCTCCAAAAAGTTGTTAACTGCCTCTTCGTCAGGAACACCGATACTATCTAGAACAACATACTGCTTTTCTAGCATCTCCTCACCAACTATGATCAAACTTAGAAATTCTTTATCTCTTCAGCTACTTTATCAAATTTTGTTGACATTGTGGCAACATGATTCATCTTACAGGCAATAGGATCACCATTAAAACTGCCACGGACAAGGTTTTGAAACTCTATTTGCACTTAACCGAGATCAAAGTAAGTGCCATCTTCATGTCAATATTGACAAGGGATTTGCGAAACAAACATGTTTACGAACTTGAGAGTATTAGCAACCTTCTGTCTATATCCAGTCAATTTGCAATGTCCCCATTTTAGCCATACGCTTTTTTGTGTCTGATAGCCTATTTCCAAAAGCCCGTAGGCTGCTCAAAAGCTGAAATTAGGGTTTCCACTTTTCGAGGAGGTTTTGAAGGCTTGCATTTGAGATTTTTTGTTGCATGTCTGGTGGAGCTTTTTGGGTTGCTTCAGGACGAGGTAACATGCATGACAAGATAATGACTTGCATTTTTTGTTGAATACTTGGCAGTTTTGGAAGCTTGCATGTTGTTGTTTTCCAGTTTGGATTGTGGATTCCTTTTGGGTGTTCAAAGAGCTTCGCAATTGTGTGCCATGCAACTGAAACAAAGGACTTTCTCAAACTTACTATTTTTAGTAAGTTATGACGACTGCCCGATTTGTGCTCAAAATGAGATTGGAACAACTTACTATTTTTAGCAGTATGTTAATTTTAGTAAGTACTATTTTTGGTAGAGCTATTTTTAGCAGAAATTCAATGCAATGGCTATTTCTGGCAGGTCAACTTGAGCAATTGGTCATTCCAGCATTCTTGGAGTTATTTTTGGCAGGTCATGGCTTGAGATAGGCGCTTCCTTTGATGAGGTAAAATATTTTAATAAAATGAATTTTTTGCTAAGGCATGAAGGACGCTTAGCTTGGTGGGATAAGTGATTTTAATTAAAAAGGCAATTTTATATGATATTTCACTTTATTATTCAGGACGCCTTATTGAGGAGAAAAGTTTTTTTATAAAGTGAAATAATATTGGACGCCTTAAAGGAGGAATAAGTTATTTTTTATTAATATTCCACTTTATTTGGACGCCTAACCTTGAAGATCATTTGGAATTTTAATTAAGTTATTTGTCTTCATGTGATGGACGACTTGGGAAAGAGGTGAAATGAAATGCAATTTGAAGATTATTTAAAACTAAAAGTGAATTTGAGTTTGGCATCCAAGTTGGAGGGAGTTTGAAATTTGAATCAAGGGACAAAGGGCTACAAATAAGAGTGTTGGGCTCTTTGTTTATCATCCATTATCCTTCATATTGAAATGCTGCTAAAATTGTTTCAGGCTTTGGCTTTGAGGAATGCATACCTCCTAGTTCATTCCTTCCAGTCTTCGTGCTTGAGAGATAGTACCTAGCTGGGTATGAGACTGCTTCTCATTCAGAGATAGCAGATTGAGCTTTATTGTTGAAGTTTGATGTTTTTTCTCAATTTTACAAGTTGTTAGTTTGAAATGCTGAAAGTAATTTTCGATCATAGCTCTGTGCACGAAATTTTTATGGTTCTGGGTATTGGCCCATTGTTTGACTCTATCCAAAGCAACCCTTCTTGCAAAGTTTCGGATTTTATTTTGGAACCTATGATTTTATCTTGTAGGTTGCCCTCTTGAAGGCTATATCTTGCTTGTCACTGCATTGGAAATTGTGTTTAATTCATGGTTGGGCGTTTGATGCAGTTTGTTCACTTAGACTTGATCGCCATCATCCTAGTTTTCATTTGCAGCTGATTTCATGTTGTTTGGTGAAGTCTGAGTGAGTTAGGAGCATTTTGCGTGAAGTTTCTAGTTGCTGGTTTGCATTTTCAGTTAGCTGGTTTTATATATCAGATTGTAGTAGTCGGAGTTTTGGGCTTCTTTTTCATGGTGTGAAGTCTCTTAGAGTTTGGAAAAACATTTGATATCATTTGCAGCCACTTGGGCATCTCTAACATTTGGCTATTGCAGATTTTGCTTCACATTGTAAAGTTGTTTCAATAGTATTGATCAGCTCTTTAATACTTCTGCAAATTCTCTATTGTATTCCCACTTTTAGTGGAAGAGGTTGGCTTGCCCCCTTATTTACTTTCCTTGCATAAGCATTTCATTCCCACCATTCGGTGGAAGAGACAAGCCTCACCATCTTTACTCTCTATACTGCATTCTCATTTACTAATCGGCTGAGCCGTCACTCTACTCCCGCTGAATAAGTGGTCAAGTTGCATGTTTTGTAATTCCAACATTCAGTTTTCAATCTAACAATCCCCGACGCCATATGCTCACACCTTGCCCGTCATTGGGATCTTGGTGTACATTCTTGGTGTAGGGTTACATTTCAATGTTGGTTTCAATCTAACGATCCCTGGTGACATATGCTCACACCTCACCTGTCATTGAGATCTTGGTGTACATTCTTGATGTAGGGTTACATTTCAGTGTTGGTTTGGATTTGCTAACGCTAATGGGTGATATTGTTGTTAAAAATTGAAAAAAATTGTAAGGGAGTCGTTACACAATTCTACAGATATTCCTTCGTAGGTTTTTACTTTGAAGAGGTGTTGTTCTCTCTAGGCAAAAAGCTTCTTCTTGTGTTCTTTTGTAATGACTAAATCATAAGCCGTCCTCAAGTTAGAAATAAAAATCTCATCTCTTGGTTTCCTTTCCGCTATATTATGCTCAAACTCCTGACTCCCTAAGTGAAGATCATGGGCGTTATACCTCAATTGGTACATCTCTGCAAGTATAAATCTGCCCTTGGTGATGAATTCTTCTATCCAATCTCTCATATGTTTTCCGTGTATGACCAACTGACTCAGTTGATGTTGATCTGCAAGTGACTCCAGAATTTGTGGAAGCAACAAGGTGGCCCGTGAAGTACCATGAAGGAGATTGGAAATATACTGTCAGAGTTGTCGAACCTCAACCTTGAGGGTTGCCTTATCTTCTTCATCCTTAAGCACTCATTCCTTTAGATTATCAGCTGCAACCTTGAAGAGATTCACATTAGTATGTCAGGTGCTTCTTCCAAGATTGGCCTTGACAACTTTGAAGTCATCAATTTCAACCTCATCAACGTTCTTGTCCTCCAGAAGTGTGGAAAACTCAAGGATTCTCGCCTTCAGAATTCTTCTCCATATGAACTTGCTTCTTAAGTTTCTTCTTTGTTGTGTCTTGGTAGACACTATCAAGTTCTGCAAAGTTCAATTGATAAGAAGGCTTCTCCTCTTCCTTCCCAGCAAGTTCTCCAACCAAGACAAGGAGTCTCTACTAACTACTCTGGGAGGATCGGTTTCAGCTCAGACAATTCCTAATAGATCAATAAGTGTTGAGATGTTGTGAACTAGTGAATCGCCTTTTGAATCTATATGAATAGGAGAAGGCCTCGGCTACGATGGAAGAACAGAAGATGAAGGCTCTGCTTCAACTTGTGGTGCTGACTCAACTGGAATTTTTGGTGCATCTAATAATTGTTCCTACTAATTCACCTTTTCCTTTAAGTTCTTCGTCATTCTGCTAATCTTTGTATCACTGCTTTCACTCTCGACTTTCATCTAGAAGAAGGTAGAGAGGACTGAATTATTGGCAGCTTTGCAATTGGAATAACTACATTCCGAAATGTCCCACCCCAGGTGGACACTTGCAAACTAAGATTTTTGCCTTGTTTGAATGTTTGATTTTCAAAATATTTGGGTTTTGATTTTTCAAATGATAATATATTGCCAGGAATAACAAATAACATATCCAGATGCACAATGATGGAAATACAGGAAAAGATATTTGAATACTTCAAATTTGATTTCATTTAAGCTATGCGAATAGAATGTATGTTTAAATCAAACTTTCAACTCTTTTGCAAATACAATGCAATCTTACCCGTACACCATAACCATGCTCATTTGCAAATTCTGGAATTGATTATCAGCAAATCTGGAACTGTCTATCAGCAGCCTGATGCTCCAGTTGACTCAACACCTAGCATAGGATGATGAATTTCCCATGCCATGATTGCTACTGTATGATACCTAAAATTTGGCCGCCCTCAAGGAAGCTGATTAAATGCTGAAAGGAAGGTGTTTCAGCCTGGGTACTCATACGTCCAGCTTAGGATGTTTGTACGGCCTCAGCAAGAGAAATATACAGCCTCTCTAACCCCACGTGGTAGTCAAAAGGTATGCTAACAGAAATTAATAAAACCACCAATGATTGTATCTTGAATGATATGCAAACTGCTCTTCAAACCCTTATAAATTTCTGAAGATAATCACTTTCAGGTATGCACAAGATGTCTCACACGTGCCAAATGATGAAGCCCCTAACAGCAACAAATGACCTCCAATGGTTGTTCTCACGATAATCTGGAAATCTGCTCTTCAACCCTTCAAATAATCTTCACAATGAGCCCAATGTGACTTCAAAGCAAAGCCACCAGAAATCTGCAACCTTTAGGTGATATTGCACACCCATGGGTAGCAAAATCAAAGAGAAGCTACGCTCTCCAAGACTGAAAATTGCAGCAAACCCTTTTGGTTTCACCTCCAACACTAAAGCAACAAAATCAAGTGTTGATTAATCTTCAATAATCCTCACATTTGCTTTGTCTCATGCTTTTATACTCTTCTCCCAAATGGCTCGATTCCCGATGAGGCTTTTAATCATTTAATATAATAATTAACTTTTACTTTATATTTGCTTTTGTTATTTAATCCCATCTCATAAAGTGGGCACCCAATATCATAACTTTATTATTTGACTTTATATCATCAAATCTCCTTTTTAAAATAAAGTCAAATAAAGTCATATCATATCCTCACTTTATATTTTGACTTTATGATATTAAATGCCCTTTTTAATATAAAGTCAAAGTCATTTAATGTTCTCACCTTATAAATAATCAATTATTATTAAAGTATAACTTTAATAATAATTAAATACCTTAACTCAATTAATAAACCTCATTAATCAATTTCGTCTCTGCGAGGAGGTAGCCCACTGCATTCTCTACTCACCAAGGTGCCTTACTAAAAAATAATAAGGTTGGCCTCTATCATCCAATTGACTTACTATAAATAGTAAGTATACACAAATGAAGCTAGAAACCCCTAAATAACCAAGCCTTAGAATATACAAAGGATCTGGAAGTGCCAACGCTGCAAATTGCCAACTGAGATACCAGATATCTCCACAACAGAGCCCTCTAATCACCATTATTAGCCTACAAGCACCCTATGATAGGCTAAACCTCTAACTTTGATGCTTGCTCAAAAGGGGACATTACACCTTTCGTGTCCTTTTATTGATCAAAATATTCTACTATTCTTAAAAATTCAGCTCACTCTTTCCTTAATTGAGGTGCTTTCTTTAGTGAACCAATCAACTTGTGAAAGTGGTTGTTGCTCGACCTAATCTTGGGTATACATGAGAAGTAGAACTTCCCCATCATCATCTGACAAACCCTCCACATCTTATGATAAGAAATCAGCCATCTGTTGAAGGGTAAGTTTGTTGTAGTTGCGCTTGCGCACTTCGAACTCATCTACCAGTTAACCCAAAAATCTTCAACTGTAGGTATATGTGCATGATTCTGACCAAGACGGGCTGCGAAGACACCGCGAGGATCATATGAAGTTATGAACGTCTCTCCTTGAAAAGATAGAGACCAAACTTTGTGTAATGTCCCTTACCCGACTTTACCCTAGAATTTACTTCTTGATCAGGTTTAGGGTTTCTTCTTTTTCAAATGAATGTTCTCTTTGACTAAGTAATCTTGGATTGAAGTCTGCATTTAATATTTCCACATGTACATATATCTGTTAGCATTAATATCTAGATATTCAAATATAAATATAATCACAAATCAATAACAAAGACATATGAGGAGTGGCATGGGCAGAGCCACCCAAAGCTATCCATCTAAGCCCAAGAGCACAAGCGTCCTATCAAGACAACCCACCCCTTGGCCCCGAGCGATATGAACGTCTCGGAGTGGCGTGCTTAGAGGAAACACTTGTAACTGCTTTCTCTACCTGTGCCATCACCTCGAAAGACACTCAACCTACTGGGGGAAGCCAGCGGAGCTTACAAGGGGTTCTGAACCTACCACCCCTCCATGGCCGCAGCGGATTGTTAAGTGGGACCCCCACCCCTCCATCGCCGCAGCGGATTGTTAAGTGGGGTTTTTAGGCACCACATGTCTCAGGCCCTTCCACCCTAATAGGCTTACAAACACAGAGAAGACAATCTTTTAGCAATCAAATACATTTGCATTTATTACGAATTCTTTAATTTAATATCAATATCATTATCATCATGATAATACTAAAGAAAAGCATTACACCAATAATAAAATTAGAAATATCTATTTCTTATATTCAAAATATGCTAAATATTATTGCTAAGTGAGTACATCACCTGAGTTGCTATATCTCTCCATGTTTCCTTACTCGCTTCCTTCAACCTTGTACTAAATTGATCGTAGGATGAGGACAATTCATAAATATACATAATCTACTTATGTTTATATTAAAGAGTCATCATTACTTATAAGTATCATTATTGCATAATCATGTATATGTATTTAAACATATATATATACTTTATATACATATATATAATTATTCTTTTACTTATATCCATCAGTGTTCATATATATATATTTATATAATTATTCTTTCCTTATTCATATATATTCTTTATTCATTGCATATTATTCATTATAAAATTTATCTATATCTATGCATATATACTTGCATGACTATTAAATAATATATATATTAAATGGCTCTATATTCCAATGCATAACATTAATTGTTGTTGCTGTTCTAAATTGCAAATCTTATTTCTCCATGTTTTCTCCCTCTTCCTTATTTTCCTTCCTTCTATTTATACCATTCAAGGTAGGTGACTCATAGGGGGAATGTATTGTTTGGTGAAAGAGGTGACTTTTCATAAAATACATCCCTTTGTTAGATTTAATTGCTGCCTTTATTATCACAATAATATCTATTTTTAAAATAATATATTATTACTATAATTATGATATTTCAGATTTCTATTTATTTTATTATTTTATTTTGATATTTTATTGAACATATTTTAACATTAAAGTATAATAATAAAACAATTTGCTAATATCTTATTATTATTTTATTCTAATGTATTACAATCTTTGTTGTGTAATGATTATAATATTTATTTATTATTATTTTTGATACTAAGTTATTTAATACTAGAATGTAATAACAATAATTTGCCTATATATTATTATTATATTTGTTATTTCATATTTATATATTTTTATATTCATATGATACACATTTATTTTATATTTAATATTAATATTGCTATTTATTTTATTTATTAATTGATTTGTATTTTAACACTTGGTCTTTATGGTTTTGTTATTTCGGGGACATGACATTTTGTCATTTCATCAATCATTAACTTAGCACCAATTGTTGATCTACATCTGTATATGCTCATCGCAAACGGGAAACTAAATGCAAGCTTGCGTCTGTTACGCAAAAATGTGAGTACTTCTTGTACTTGCCTTAAAAATTCCATGAACACAACCTCATCCATTGGATATCTAGGTAGCATGACTGGATCACCTGAGAAGCCATATACTCTTATGTAGGAGAAAGTGGGGAATTGGATAAACCAATCAACCCACTCTGCCATTGCCAATCTAGCATCTGCTGAAATTCTTATATGCAACTCATCATCAAGATCCCGCACCATATGCATCAAGAATAGATCATTCACCTGCATGTAACACCGCTCAGATTCTAATAACTCTAACAGTGGGTAATGATCATACACATGCTGAACACCCAAAGTTCCAACGACATTCAAACCTCTAAACTTGCTCTGAAAGGCCATGAGATATACGAGGTAAGATATCATGTGGAATTCATGGGCCTTGAAGAACTATCATCTGACGATGGAGAGAATCACTGATTAATGTTGGCCAGTCATAGTGTTTTGTTTTGTCAACAATCTAGGAAATGATGTAAAACATCCAACGCTGAAATTTATTGGCCTCTACTTGACCTGTGATTCGGTTGAGCAAAGTAATCATGACTGCAAATTCATCCTTGAACTCACCAAACCCAATATTCCTTGGCAAAGTATTATGTTTTTCCTTCAGCCACTTTTGAGCCATTCTTTTCCGGCACTTGTCTTTTTGCACATACCACACCTTTTCACATTCTTCAATAGATAAGATGAAATTTTTTGTCCATGTTGGTATTGCAAAACATTTTTCAATATCTTCCAGCTTGAGGCTACAAATAATACGCCCATCTACTGATATGATTTCTCGTGAAGTTGGATTGTAATGCTTGATACAAGCAATTACGAATTCAAGGCTTTGCACCGAGATGGCGATAGAAGCTGCTGCAAGCAACCCGGAATGATCAAGATTCTTGATTGTAATATTTCCTACACCTTCCAAAGCATTCAAATCAAACACTGGAAGCACATGATGCAAGTCGGTTTCGAATGTTCTCAAGAAATCGTGGAGCAACACTGATTTGGTAGTGATTTCTATTGGAGAGTATTGCATGTCGAAAAATTTGACTTTTGACTGTAAACACGCCTATGTTCGGAAAAGTTTTGCACGAGAGCTAAAAATAGATCACTCCTATGTTCAAAAAAGTTTTGCACAAGAGCTAAAAATAGATCGCTCCTATTTCTTCAGAAAAAGGCAGATTTTTGGGAAAAAGCTGAGGTCTGGGTTTTGTAGGCAATCTCGTTCTAAAGAGACCCAAATTGTCAGATTTTGAAAAAACGGACTTTTTCCCAAGCATGCAAGATATCCTAAAAAATAGGGTCGAAAAACTGAGGTATGGGTTTTGTAAACAATCTCGTTCTGAAGAGACTCAGATCGTCAAATTTTGAAAAATCAGGGGATTTCCCGAACATGCGTGATTTCCTAAGAAATAGGGGCTGACATGCAAATTTTTAAAATTTTCCAATCTTCAAGAGGAGTGAAAAACAAGTAGACCTAGATCGATGAAACTTGAAAACTTTGACCACTTGTTTCTGAAATGTGATGCCCTAGAAAATCAGACCATGCAAAAGCGTGCTTCTGTGCTTCCCAACCTCGAATCCACGAAGAACATTGAAAAAGTTCTACGTTTGAACCTCCAAATCCTGATGAGAAGAAATTTTTGTCTCTTTTCCTTTGAAAGCTAACATGCAAATTGTGAATGTCATGTCCCCAAAACCATAACACCGAAATACGAAGTATGGGAACACTAAATCAATATCAAAATATAAATATAAAGTAATGCAATTTAAAGTATCATTATAATTATAATTGTCACCGATAATATTATAATTATAATAGTTGCCTGTAAAATATTAACAATATAATATTACTATACTATGCATCTTAAATGGATATATATGAGTACATCAAAATAATAAACATTAAGAAAAATATAAAACATAAAATAATGTCAAGTATACATCACAATGTTTATCGGGCTCTGATAAAGGTAATCGACTTCTGGAAAATTCAAACTTATGGCCTACAGCAAGAAACATAGCACCAAGCCAGTTAATTGGAATCACTGAGAAAGACAAACGATCTCTCCAAGCAACCGATAGATGAAAAACTTGAGAAATGATTTAAATATACCAACCGGCACCGATGGCCTGAAGACTATTAGTCCATATTCATTGGTGCTTGACTATAATATATCTTTGATGCAATATGAAGTCGTTATCTCCCCAATAGAATGAAATACATATATTGGCAAATTAATATGCTACTTGATATGACCACACCAACATAGATATCGACCAATAAATTTCATTGTAATCGCCCAAATAGTAATAATGTTTGATTGAAGATTACTCAGAGTCCATATCATATGAACCGCAACTAAAGTCATCTCCACATTATAAACGCCAAAATAACGAATGATACATACCCTTAATTAATTAATTAATAATGTTTAAGCATGGTTTATCTTAAGCAGCTACGGATTCTAGTGAAAGGACATGACCAAAATAAAAATAAAGTAGACGGAATCCATCCATGAAAGGGCATTGCTAAGGACAAAGACAATAAAGAAGATAGAGGTAATTAGCAGAAGTATAAAGGGAGGAGATAGCTGGAGACAAGAATAGGTTGGGTAGGACCAAAATGAAAGAAACTACAAATAGGAGATCCAACACGCCTAATCAGGTGATGACAATCACTTAGCAATTAATACTTGGCATTTCCACATATCAGAATTAGATAATCCTTCAACAATAGTTGACTACAAATAGTATGCATTAGAAAACCATACCCTACGATCTATTTAATGTGTACGATCTATTTAATGTGTATATTGGACTATCTTTGTGGCCTGATCTGACTGTTTTACATACTATATCTAACCCTTGAATGTCTCTAGTCGAGAAGTCTAGCTTGAGTATGCAAGCCGCATTTACCGTCAAAATAATCTGATAGTTAAGCCTGCTACGTTCCTGAAAGTGTAATTCTGATTTATTAGGATTTCTGAATTTAGCAATGCCTTGTCTTTTTAACAAATACATGCTCATGAGGCTATTTATATATCAGAAGAAAGTAATGTTGATAGGGATGATAATATGTAGATAAAGGATTGTTCTCCATTCAAAATTGAATATAAAACTAGCTGATCTGATTATTATACTATGTTCATGATTATAATCGTTCTAACTTCTATAAATAGATTTGATATTTACTTAGAATCAATCATAAAGTGCAAATGTATTTTACTGCTTAAAGATTGTCTTTTGAGTGTTTGCAAGCCTACTAGGGAGGAAGGGCTTGAGAAAAGTGGTGCCTACAAACCCCACTCAAGATCCACCCCCGAAACCCAAAGCAATTATGGGCCATGGATGAGTGGAAACTCCACTTAAGATACGCCCAATCCAAAGGCATGGGTGGGCCATGGAGGGGTGGGCATCTCACTCAAGATCCACCTAGGCCATGGAAGGGTGGTAGGCCTAGACCACTTATAAGCTCCACTGGCTTCCCCCAATAGGTTAAGTGTTTTCTGAGGTGATGAGATGGGTGTAGAAAGCAGGTACTAAGTCAACGAGAAGAGAGGATTGTAGTATACAACCTCTTGGGCTTGGCAAAAGACTTCGGTCGGATCTACCCATGCCACTCCTCTTATGTCTTCATAGTTGCATTTGGGATTATGTTTATATTTGGATATCTGGATATTAATGCTAACAGACATATGTATATGTGGAAATGTTGTTCATATGATGAATGCAGATTTCAATCCAAGATTACTTCATTACAGAGAACATTCATTTGAAAAGAAGAAACCCTAAACCTAATCAACAAGTGAATTCTAGGGCAAAGCAGGACAAAGAGCATTACAGAATAATGAATGCTCAAGGCTTTCTTAAATAGAGTTTTGCAGATAAAAAGCGCTTCCATGCAAAAACCCTAAAATTTTGGAGTCCATGCAAAAATATCTAACTTCATTTGTATCAAAAATTTGACTTCGTTTGCATCAAACAATGAATTCCTCTTTTATAGTTGAAAAAAGCACATGCATATGAAGACCTATTTTGAAAAATGCATGACGAAAACTAAAAAATGGCTAAGGCATGGAAAGTTGGGTGCCCTCTTGAAATAAGGCACCTAGCTTCACCAAACTTAGCCAAAATTTCATGATTTTCAATTTTTGCTTGTTTTTGCCTTCATTGAAGCCTATTTATGACTTTGACAATCCAACAAACTGGCACTGTCAATTGATAAACTCTGTATGACCCTGGAAATCTCAAGTTTGACCACTGTTGAAGTGATCCCCGGCTTTGTATCGGCATTTGAAGTCATCTACTCGTGATTGCAAACCCTCGAAGCTGCTGACGGAGACCAAAATGGAAGAAAGAATGGCGGGGTCAAAAAGTTTCTAAGGCATGAACACTTGGGCGCCCTCCTTGAAAAAAGGCGCCCAGCATCTCCAGAGTAAACCATTTTTTCAAGATTTTCAAATTTTGCTTTCTTTGTTTCACGTGAAGTCGGCAACCCCTGTTTGATTTTTGTTTTTGGGCAACCGGTGAATAACAACGATTGCAAGTCAATCAATCTGTCAAGCTTAATCATATCTTAACTGAATGGTACCCTTTGCCAACCTCCATTACTGCATCTGACTGATTTTCCGAAAATCGAAACTAATAGTTTTAACATTTTCCGAAAAACGCAAAAAATATTCTAAGTGTTGAAGGCTTGGGCACCCTCCTTGAAATAGGCATCCAATATCTCCAAACTTAGAATTTTTTTGAGAATTTTCAATGTTTTCTTTGACTTTTTCCATCTCGCACGAAATGCCTCCATTTGATCTACAATTCCCGACATTCGATAGATCCTCTGAACTGGATGATGGATTTGTTTCAAGAGCCTGAACATAGCTGAGATGACCTCCAACGTTTCAAACCCTAAAAATTGCGTTTGATTGTTTTCTATGTAACTGGAACCGAGCCGATGGAGGAGATTGCACATTTTTCAAAAATCAAGTAAAATTTTTGAAGCCATGAAATTGCAGGCGCCTCCCTTAAAAATAGGTGCCTTTCTTTTCCAAACTTAGTTTTATTTTCATGATTTTTCAATTTCTCCTCGTTTTTCGTTCACCACCTTCGTTGACTACAAGTTGCAATCACCGTTGTGCGTGCATGATCTACAGAAGTTGAAAAATGGCTAAGGCATTGACTGCCAACCGCATTCACCGTTGTGCGTGCATGATCTACGAAAGCTGAAAAATGGCTAAGGCATTGACTGCCAAGTGCCTCCCTTGAAATAAGGTGCCTTTCTTTTCCACTGTCAGAATATCTTTCACAATTTTCACTATTTTTAGAGTTGCCTCCTCCTTTCACCGTTTTTTCGTGCATTCTTTGTTATTGATCAATCTATGCAGCATTTGAGACTTTGAATCTAAAACCTGGCAGTTGACCTTCCTCCATTGATGACCTCAGAGCTCGTGTTTTACCTTTTGAAGAATAGACCCACTAGAGAGATACTGACCTTTTCACAATTTTGACTAGACCAACTTGATCGAGACGTATTTTCAACCAATCAAAATGAGTTTGAGCCTTGGAAACAAAGATTCTATTTTTAGAAAATTTTGCCAACATCCGTTTGACAACAAACCTAGAAAACCCTAAATCACGTCTATTTTTAGAAATTTATAAAAAGATAGAAAATTTCTATTTTTAGAAAATGACTTTTTCAACAATTTTTACAAAATTTTAACCACTTTTACAAAATTGCTTAATGAAGAAAAAATTTAAAGTTAACCTTAAAATGTAAAACCAAAACCCTATACTAAAATTTTTTTTAAAAATTAAAAATGAACATAAATCATTTTAAATTTAATCAATCCGCAAATTTTGGCAAATAGAATGATGAACCGATTCTATTCAATCATTTTGATTTAACATATAAACAAATTAATAAAATATAAATCATTTATAAACTGAAATGGTTAGAAAAAAAAGGAAAAAAAAAAATTAGAACTAATTTGTTGCAATCCAAAATTCTTCTTCAAAAACAAAAAATATTCCCAATCTACTATAAAAATCACGCTTGTTGCTGTTTGAGTTCATGAAGAGGCGAATGTAGGGTTAAACAGATGAAAACTTGGGTCTAAACCCGTGTTTAACCTCCCAGGCACGTTGGAACCCTCATTTTACCTCCCAAGCGCGTTGGACCCCTCATTTTACCTCCCAAGCATGTTTAAATCGCATTTTTTTTTACTATCAACAAGTTAAACTCATTCATTTTTCTCTATAAGCATGTTTTTGACCAATGTTTTAAGCCTTTTAATGCGTTTTTTACCCTATCAGTGTCTTTGACCCACATCACGATTTATCCTCAAATACTTGCCTAAAACCCCATAAGTTTCCTGCAAAAAATCGACAAGTTATCGAGCAGAAATTGGCATGAGTTAACCCTATGATTACTCACATGGTTAGAAAACCCGTGTGTACTCACATGGTTTTCTAGTTGTCGCTTGCAGGTTGCTCAAGGATGGGAAGTGCCAAACAAAAGTAATAAAGATCTTGATTGTTTCACAACTCCAACACAAAAAGAACGAATGAAATCACACTCAAGGTTCAGAAGCTTGAATGATCCAATTGAGATGCCATTTTATGATGCGTACAAGAAGTTAAAACCACACAGAAAGGTGGTGAAGAGCTTACAAGAGCACACCTAAATAAATAAGGATCAATCACTAATGGTGCCTCTTGAAGGTGGCAATTCCCAATCCAAACTCTACCTAACAACCTTGAAAAGTGGCTAAGCCAGCCTAGAAGCACAACAAATAATGATGGCAAGTTGAACATGAAAACGTGACAAGAGGCAAGATGATTACTGAAAAGGGATGCTAACAAAGTGAACACAAAACTGTGACCATTATGTGGTGAACATTTTAGTGATCTGCAACAGCCTACAAAAAGATCAAGCTTGGAAAATTTCGCACTTTCTAGGTGGCAAAGCCACTGAGGAAATGCAATTTAATGATCACAAAGACAATCTAAAAATTTTGACTCAAATAGATGCTAGTTAAAACATCAATATTTCATACTTTTTGAGTGGCATTGCCACATGAAAAGTCAGCTTAAGTTACACACCATTGGCAACACCGCCTGAAAACTCTGCCTTGCCTCTTAAATCAGCAACTTCAGATTTTCAACACCAAGTCAAATGTCTAAAAGCAAAAATCAAAGAATCATAGCCATACCTTATCACTAGGCAGCCTACATTAAGTAGAAAGCAAATTTTGAAAGCACAAAAGAGTCTAGTTTTGATTTGGGGCTATTTGAATGATTTATTTTCTCTTTACAGTGGATGAGATTACGATTGTTTTAAAGAAAAACATATAATGAAATTATTTTAATTTTTATTATTATTTGATTCCTGAAAGTTACCACTTAGATAAATAAGTGATTTGATCACATATAAGAAAAACAAGAGTTCATGCCAGACATCATATTCGAAAAACTCGCCAAGCCCAAAAAACACGACTCGGCAAAAACTCAGCAAAATACTTGGCAACTTAAAAAATTGCTTAAATTTCATTAAAAACACATTCGTTTTGCAAAATTCAATGATAAGATGCATCCAATAAGTACATAAAAGAAACAAGTTGAGTCTAGTTTTATTTGATTGATTTGTAAGAAAATTGGGTACAAAATGGTATCCTCATGTGCAATGCGTTGATACTGATAATCTCAAACAAAATGGAAATAGAAAATTGTTTTTGTAAAACTGAAAGTAAATACTACATTAATATATTTTAAAAATTTACATCTTCCTCTTCCCATGTCTAGTGAAAACTAGGGGAAGGTAGAACTAGACGAAATTATAGATAAAGACTTGTAGGCAAACTTGGAAACTTGGACTTGGAGAGTGCCTATAAAATCAAATGAAATGAAAATGCCCTTTTAGCGGCCGCGGGAGACCTTTTTTTGGACGTTCAAGTTTTTTTTGTAGACTCATTGAGTTTTTGGTGAAAACTCACCAAAAACTCAACAAGTTTTTCTCCTTTATTTGACAAGCAATTTTGGAGAGTAAATGCAAGAAAAACCCGCTGTCCAAAACTCGAATTTTTTAAAACTCGCCGATTACTTAGAGAATTTTTCAACTATGCCAGACATATCCTACAAAGATTGTCATTCGAACTTTGAAGTCAAGTCATTGTATTTTTTTGTAGGTAAGGATACTTGACGTTAAGCTTATGTTGCAGAAGTTTTCTAGCTATTGTTTAGTAATTGTTAAATCTATGTTTGTAATTTCCTAAAGTAAATCAAAAGTAGATTATATTGAGTCAAACTTTGTACTAACAAAATGTATCTATTTAAATTATGGCTTTGACTGCAGTTTAATTATTTCCTTCAAAAAAATTATGCAATGTTCATCTATCTAATCATTTCCTATTGATGTAGAATATTGGTCTCTGATTTAGCCAATTGTCAGTATCTATTGGTATTATTCCATCAAATCTTTGTTTATAACCAAATACTGGTCTAAACTTTAATTAGTAGTAACTTGTTCTCATTCATACTTGAAGTGTTTATTTATCTTAATCTGAAAATATTGCTGCAAACCTGGACTATAGATAGTCTAGAGCTTGCATGTGGAACAAAAACATAGTCACTTAGATATTTACATTTATGCAAAATCCCTATTGATAAACTTGTATAATGTGCATAATTGTAAATTTGTTCATAGCTTTAGGCTTAGTTAGGTCTAAACTTGTATAATGTGTATAATAATATAATTGTAAATTGCTCATAGCTTTAGGTTTTAGATTTAGTTAGGTCTCAAGGAGCTTCCCTTACAATTTGAAGAATAGTTCTACTGTATGTGCTGTTCCATTTTGTGTTTTCTAGCAAGAAACAAATTAAAATGCTAACACAAACAAAAGCCTAATTTCCAAGGTCTTATATATTACAAAAACAGCACATAGAAAGTTAACCAAGATTGCATAATAATCTATTAAGAAATAAGGAGCAAAAGCATCCTTATATAGAATTACAAATATCTTATAAACAAAGGATAAGGATGACAAATCTCTTATCCACAAAGGATAAGGATGACAACTCATAAAGCAAAATGGTAAATCTTATCCACAAAGGATAAGCATGACAAATATCTTATCCACAAAGGATAAGGATGACAACTCATAGGAAAAATATCTAAAGTCAACATGACTTTATTAAATAAGATTCTTAAAGCCTATCCTAAAAGCTAATTGACCATTACAAGATAAACATTTCTTTAATACCCTCCCTTAATGATCATTCTACTAATTACACCAAGTTTATCCCAAAATTTTACAAATTTGTCAGGACTCAAGGACTCGGTGAGATTGTTTGCAGTCTGGTCCTCAGTTGGACAATACTGTAACATCACTAATCTATCTTCTACAAGTTGCCTGATGAATTGACAATGAAGCTCCACATATTTGGTACGCTCATGGAAGACTGGATTCTTGGCAAGCTTGAGCACCCCTTCATTGTCACAAAACAAGGGTGAAGCCCCTACTTGAGACATTTACATGTCTGAAAGCATCCTTCGAAGCCATATTGCCTCACATGTTTTGACTATTCCCTGATACTTTGCTTCTATCGAGGAAAGAACTACCACCTGCCGCTTCTTACTGGTCCATGTGATTACACCTGTACCAAGACTAAAAAACATATCCGGAAGTGGACTTCCTGTAATTAAAAAACCTGCCCAATCTGAATCTGTGAACACAACCAGCCTAGGATCTTTTCTTTTGCTATAAAAAAATGGCAAAGTCAAGTGTCCCTTTCACATATCTCAGTACCTGCTTCACTGCAACCCAATGTTCTGCCTTTGGGGCTGTCATAAAACATGAAATGTAGCTCACATCATAACTCAAATCAGGTCTAATGGTTGTAAGATAGATAAGGTTGCCCACTACTTGTCTGCGTACTGACTGATTGATTACTTTTGAGTCGATTTTGCCTCAAAGCTTCAGCCCTTTCTCCATAGGTGTAGACGGGATTTTGCAATCTCTCATTTTGAACTTGCCTAGCAAACTTCGGGCATATTTAGATTGAGAAATAAAAATACCACCATCTATCTGCCAAATCTCTACACCTAGGCAATAATGTAGGAGGCCTAAGTCTGTCATGTCAAAAGCCTTACACAAATTACATTTGATTTCTTCAATCAAATGTGCCTCACTACCTGTAATGATGATATCATCCACATAAATGACTAGAAGGATGATTTCATTGCCTAGGCTTTTGACGTATAAATTTGGATTTGAAGGACTTTGTTGGAATCCCTGTTGATCCAGATACCTATCAATCTTTATGTACCATGCCTTGGGTCCCTGCTTTAGGCCATAAAGAGCCTTCTTCAATCTGCATACTTGATGCTCCTTTCCTACAACCTGAAAACCTTAAGGTTTAGTCATGTGCGGTTCTTCCTCTAAGCCACCATTGAGGAAGGCACTCTTCAAGTCCATTTGATGGACTTTCCCACCAAACTGTGTTGCTATGGCTAGAACTAATCGGATGGTGCTCATCTTTGTTGTAGGAGCAAAGGTTTCCTCATAATCAATACCTTCTCTCTACGAGAACCCTTTAGCCACCAACCATGCTTTGTACTTGTCAAGTGTACCAACAACTTTGTACTTGAGTTTGTACACCTATTTTCTACCAATGGGTTTCTTCCTTGGTGGAAGATCTAAAAGATCCCAAGTCTTATTATTCATAAGACTTTGATGTTCGGTTACCGTGGCCTTCTCCCATTCAAGTTTATCTTTTGCCTCAGCAAACACTTATACCTCATACACTCCCTGAATATTGCCCATAAGAGCAAAGTTAATTGTTTTTTATTTGTTTTTGCCTCTAGATTATCGACCCTCGACTATTTCTTCATCTCCAACATCACCAATGAGTTTTTCCCACCACATAGGTCTCTTTGTAGAAACCCTTTCATCCAAATCAGCATGGTTATCATGATTTGGGCTCCCTATTGTTGTGTCATTTGGATGTTGATCCAAGTTATCATCAATAAAAACTGGGTTTATTTCCTCGTGCTCTGAATCCCCCACTTCAGGTGGAGCTTTTGAAAGCTGAATACCTGAATCCTGAGGAAGAATACGTTGTGTTAGGTCTCAAAAACGCAGGTTTTGAACCTCAATAGGGTGCCAATCTCTTGATACGTTTTTCACTAACGAACGGAGCAACTATGAGTGATAACCCCCTACTCTTCAGGCTCTGCTAGACCTTGGCAGGTATACCTAAATGATGAGGCAGATTTAATTGTCTAGATATGATCCTAATTTGGGAAATCTACTCACTATGGCACGCAGATGTGAGGTAGATGTAACAATTTGCTGACTAATTCTTAATGATAATACTTAAAGGTGTAAATATAGTTTGTGTAATATTGTTCTAGAGTGGACCAGTGCCTAATCTAATTGGGTGAACTTTGGGAGTGGATGTTGATGATGGAGATAGGCTTTGTGAGATGGGTGGATTTACTCCTTAGTTTTACTCGAACAGTTGGGCCCTTTGAGCGTTTGCACCTTATGCAAACGTGCAAGTATGTTAGTTATTTGGACTATTCTTAATGATCCTAGTGATATCCCCCTATGCTACTGCGAAGTTGTGAAAGGATTTAATTCAAATGTGAGGGGAAACCAATTAAGATAATCTATTCAAATGGACTTTAATCCAAGCAAGAACCTATTAAATTTGATCTCTTAGAAGGAATTTTAATTCTTCTTCACACAGAAACCAGTCGACAACATCACACAACTACAGCAATTGTGTATTGACAAGTTAAATGTATTTTCACACACTTAATTTGAATAGTATAAGTAGACCACTCTGGAGACAGCTAAATAACATATAAGCATGTATATCCACACAACAGTTGAACAGTTGAAAGCAAATCAATAATTATGCATAACCTTCTCCATTGTATTGCTCTTCAAATAATATGCATTATAATAGAAGTTTTTAATATGAGATGAAATTGGCGGATGGGTGCAATCTATCTTTTTATTAATGCCTACTCTAATGAAATGGAATGATATGATGATCCAATCGAGTCTTGGTCTCTCTTTATATATGAGAGGCAACAAGCTACAGACCCGTCTACAAAAAGGCACGACGCTTGATAACTAAAAGTTAACATAATTGAAAACACAACACTTCTGCAAATGAATGCACCGATCCGTTAATCTTCAAGCAGACACTTGTGACCACTCAAGATCTATTCAAGGCTCCTACTCCATGATAATGCACCACCTGCGAAGTGTACTCCCCTTATGGTGCTAGCTAGCTTTCACATTCCGATGGTTGTTCTACTGTATCTGATGCATTTCTGGTTTGGTTAATGAACAAGTTGATGGCAGAGAGATGACGAATGTATTCCTCCTCAACATAAGTTTCCACATTAGCAATCGCATCTTTCATGTCGTACTCCATATATATCATTTTTTCAAGTTGCTTATGAGTATTTTGTAACACCATTTCTTCATCATTAATTTTTTGCAATGCAGCGAATAGAAACATAGTGAGGTCTTCCTTCCAATCATTTTGCTCCCTAGGATTGTCGAGGCTTTCATGGAGTGTAGGGGACAAATCAAAGTAGTGGAGGTCCTATATAAGCCTGTTGTAGTACCCATTGTGTGATTCTACCAACTTCTTGTATGTCTGCAGTGTCTAACCTTTCATGACTTTCTTATTTAGGAGCTCCTCTTTCTCAATCATCCGCCCTTGCAACCTTTCATTCTCCACAAGTGTCGAGTGTGTTTGTTTGAACAATTTCCAGTATTCATCAGAACGATCCATCATTCTGTTAAATCTCTCCTTGATTATCTCAAGCACCACATTACACTTAGTGGTTTTTATCTCTATTTCCAACTCCTTGCATTTATTTTGGGACTTCTAGTGACAATTCTTCCAGTAGGTTACATCTACCAATGCATCCAACACTCTTTTGTCACTCTCGATCCATGGGGAATATAATGTTGGTGTGGAGGAGGAAGGTGTTCTATCTCTGTGACTTGCTATCTCCTTCCTGAATCTATCATTTTCTTTGATCATCTTTTCAATTTGTGCTTTAGTGAACTCTGCCATATTTATATTCAGCTCAGTTGTTTCAATGGGGTTAGTATCCCCTACTCTATGAACCAAGAGATGTCCAAACACTTGGTTTGAATTACTAATTACAGCAGGCCTTTTGTCTTGAGGGTATAATGACCAAATCAACAAGGTGGCTTCATCTAGGTTGTACCCAGATCCTGAATACATCTTATCACTTGCCTCTTCTGTTAGATGCATTGTTTTAGACTCACTTTTGTGTAATGTCCCCATTTTTCCATTCGCCCTTCAATGCCTGATAGCCTATTTCCTGAAGCCCGTAGGCTTGTCAGAGGTAAAATTAGGGTTTCCTATGCTATTGGGATTCTAGAGTAGTTTTGAGGGTTTGCATGTATGAGTTTTTGATGCATGTTTGGTGATGTTTTTTGGGTTTTTGGAGAGCTTCGGAATGGTGTGACATGCATCTCCATCAGACAACCTTTTCCGAAACTTGCTATTTTTAGCCAGCGCATTGGAGTTTTGAGATTTGGAGTGCGGATTCTTTCTATGTTTTCTGAGAGCTTCGCAATGGTATGACATGCAAAGTGAGCGGAGCAACTTTTCAGAATTTACTATTTTTAGTAAGTTCTATTTTTAGCAGGACTCCAATTGGCAGCAACACAATAAGCTTTTCACTTTGAGCGGAGCAGTTGAGTTTTCCCTAATTTGGTTTTTTGAGGTGCATTTGTGAATAAATCATCTATTTAAATCATTTAATGATTTTAATATTTTATGACCTTGGCCTAGCATAATAACTTCATGTTGTTTTTAAAAGTGGTCATAAAAGGCAAGAAGTCTCATGAAAGAAATATTTAATATTTCTAAAGTCAGTTAATTATTTTAAGGATAGGATGCCACTTTGGAGATGGTTATTATTTTATTAAAAAGTTTATTATCTCCCTAAAGTTTGGACGCCAAAATAAGAGGGAAGAAATATTTTAAAAATTAAAATATTTTCAAGAGCAAGAAAGGGACTTTTCTATGGAGAAGCTGAAGGGTCACCTCAAAACTTATAAGAGAAGGCCTTTGCTCTCTCATTTATTATCTTGGAAAAATGTTGTAAAGTTATGTTGCTGAATTAATTTCAGAATCCAGCTAGGGGAAAGCTTAGCAAGTTTACTCCATTCTCCGAGCCTAAACCTATGGTACCCTAGATGATTGTTGGAGAATGTACTTCAACCAAAAGTGCATATTGTGCATCAAATTGAAGATATTAATGAGAATTTCCAGTTTTAATGTTGCTGGTTCACATACAGCTGAAATCAAATTTTGTTAGCAGCTTTGTGAATACATTTTATTTCATTCTGGGCATTTGTGCTATGTGATTGTTGACCATGGGTGACCCTTTCCATGAAAGCTGAGATTTAATTTCAAAGAACCTGATTTTTAAGAGAAAAATCGCCCTTCCATCCAAGTCGTACCGTCTTAGAGCACATTGGGATTTGTGCCAAATAAATGAGGAGGATTTGATGTTGTTTTATGATTTGTTCTTGGGCGCCATACTCCTAGAGAGCCTTTGCAAAAGATTTCAGTCAATTTGGAGGTAATTTGGTGAAATTATGAACATTTAAGTGAGTTTGCAGTTGCTAGTAATTCATTTCCAAAATTGCAGATTTATATCAGATTTGTTTCAGTTTGAATTTTCAGTCTTTTCTTCATCAAGTATTGTGGATATCTAACATGGAATCATCCAGTATCTTGGTGCTTTGAAATTACTGTACTATTCATGTAATTTGCAGCTCTTTTCCATATTGTAAAACAGTAAACAGTAGTACTGTTCTAGTTTATTATTGCTGCAATTATTTCTTAATTTCACATTAAGCACCCCTAGATAGTATATCGCTAGTGTGGAGAAACGAATTGTTTAAGCTTTCTTGTACCCACTGTCAAATGGTGAATCCCCACTATTGAGTGGATGCCTGTTGCAGCGAATGAATTGTTTTATTTGTAATTTCATTCCCCCCACTGTTTTAGTGGAAGTGTGGAAAATCTCTCATGGTTGGTTATTCACCTAAGTTCTTTTTAGTTTTGTAATTAGTACTCCGCCAGATGCTATCACCTCGCCTTCCAAGGATCTTCGTGAACATTCTTGGTGTTGAGTTTAATTCTTCTCTCTCAATTGTAATGAGTTCAGTTATTGAGTTAATTAGATCCTAGAGATACTCTGACCATATGCCCGCCCCTCATCCCTCATTGAGTCTTAGGGCGCATTCTTAATTAGAGTTACTATTCTGCATCATTTTGGTTTTGGAGCTAACCTTTACGGGTGCTTGGTTACATTGTATTTGATATTGAAAATCAAGAAAAAATTGAGTGTATCTTTCATTTTATCCCCTCTCTTCTTGAAATTGTCAAACACTATTGCAACACTGATGTCCCATCCTAGTAAGAGTAACACTCCAACCTCTTGAAGCAGTTCCCTCCCCCTTTCGAGGGTGATGGACTCCAAATCTTTGTCTATCTCTTTCTTTAATTCTTCCAAGGCGGCTGCTTCTTGTTCAAGAGTGATATCTTTCATTTTTTGTCTCACCATTTTGCCTTTATGCTCATAAACGAATGATTTAAACTCAAAAGTTTTAACAAAGTCACTATCAGAGAAATTCTTGCCCAACCTTGACTCTCACATCATCAGAAAGTTCATCAGACGCCTCAAACCTAACAATATTATGTTCTTGAGAGGGCTCATATTGTGCAACTTCAGGGGCACTTATTTGTTTGACCTCATCATTCTCTTCATAACTCTTTTCTTCATCTCCTTCACTCATGGTTGTATCTGCAAAGAAGCTTACCTCAGGAGTGGGTTGTGAGGGTATGTAATCAAGAGGCTCTATGTTCTCAACTTGCATTTCTGAATAAGTTGTATGTGGTGCTTCAAAGACAACCGGGGGCACATCTTTTACTAGCTCATCCACATGGGTGATAAGTTGCTCAATTATTTTCAGAGGATCATGCACTTCAGTGAATGCTCTTGAATAAGATGGCATATTCCCTCTTTTCCATGTCTTAGCGAGCACAATTTTGTTATATGTAGTCATCATGTCTTTGGTAGAGGCCTCATCATAGTTCCTTATTACATCATCAACTAAGAACCAATGTTCATATCTTGATAATCCTTGTGACAACCTTGCTTTGTGAATAAAACTCTTTGCATCAAAGTTCTTTCTTTCATTACCCAAAGGTAAGTTGTATGGTGCCAGTTTGTTATCAATCTCTTCATATCCCTCACTAGTGACTATTGTTTATTGTGTCCCTTAAGGTGCTTGGCATCAAATTTAGCCAACTGTCTCACAGTTTCTAAGTAGGCTATTATGTTTGGAACTATCCTTGGTAATAAATGTGGGGCTCCTTCGAACCCATAGACTCTAATTACAGTACAATCAAAAAATGCATACCAATCCCCCCAATAATGATTTACCCTTTTCCTTGGGTCTTTCTCCTATGGTCTCAAGAATCTTTGTATCTCCAGGGACAAGTTATAATTAAATGGGTGTCCCAACAATTTCATCAATGGCTTCACAAAATATTCCTCAAAGAATACATAGTGTGATCTATCATACCGGCTATCCCATAACGAAGTCCACATTTGTACAGGCTTGTAATTCCCATTCTCATCCACATCCTTTATCCTCAATTCTTCACCCCAGAACCCTCTGACCTGACCTTCATGTAGAAGCAAATGCATAAACAGTGAATAGTGCTTAAAATTAATGTTGTCACTGTTGTTTTTTATCCTTTCCATTCCCTAATTCAAGGCATTAGCTAAATAGGCAGCATAGTCAAATGGTCTAGTATCTTTGCTTTGTATGTCTGCAGCCAAGACCATTGGGGCAATTGACATAAGAGGTGGAACCTCTACCCCTAACACCTGTCCAGCTGAATGATAGGTATACCGAAAATATTATTCAAATAAATCTTCGTGAAAGGGAGGGTTTTCATTGCTAAACAACCTTCTAAGTTGGCTCCCTTCATCCCTGGGCCTATCTACGGGTAGCTTCCATCTTTTGTAACTTGTGTCCATGTGGTTGTATTTGGTTAGGAGATCTTTGATTGTGAATGGAAAATTTAGAGAACACTCTAATTGAAGAACATTAGATATGAGATGCTTAGAAATAACGAGAATGTCAACCCCGTCATGTGATTGGATGGTCCTTCTTTTGGGGTCATATTTGTTGGCGAGAGCTTTAATCAGCTCTATATTGACAAACACATTGGGCAACACTAATCTTCCTAAGTTCAATCTCCACGAGTTGCAAACTGGTTGAAACCTATACTGTTTCCTATAATGGTACATAAACAACTCATATCCCCGTCGTGGTGTCCACACATCTCCCAGGCCTTTATGCTTGTCCCATAACCTATCCGCAAAAGGGTTTGATTGTGCACTCCTTTTGGGTCTTGGCCCTGACCCTGGGCACTGGTCTATTAGGTCTTGGTTTATAAGTCTTTTTTCTGATTTCTATTTCTTAGCCTTTGGTTTTTCTATGCTTTCTTCCATTGTTTAAACTTCAAGCTTTTATGAAAGCAACTTCCTAGTTGGGTTTTGCATACTTACTTGAATTTCACCTTCCCTAGCTTTGAGTTGCGCAGCAATGGTGAATTCCAAGTTTTTCCTTTTTGCTCTTGCTTTCAGTGAACTCCTCCAAGTTTTATGACAAACATGCAATCAACTTTGAATATAATTCACCTCAGTTCTGGCTCATAAATGCTCCACTTGTTTTCAGTCTTGTCATCGGAGAAGATCATTAATTTGAATATCTCGACGATATCCCTGAGACGTCACATCAGCAAGAAATAATAATTATCGTTGCATCGGCGGGACCATGATTCTCCTTCCACTGATAACCACCTTTTTCATCGATGGACTCTTTTCTTTCGGGCTATAAGTGGGACACCAGATAATGTCTCCCTGACATGCCCTAGTTCCTTTGATATACTTCCTTAGCATGTATTTGACAATTCATGGTCTTATCTGGTCATCAGGGTAACCCTCGTTCATCTTCTACCAATAGGTGTTACTTCCTTCGATGCCTCCAGCCCCCTATCATTTCATTGGGGGAACCGGTCTTTATGTTGGCCCGATAGCCTCTTGTTCCCTCGATATACTTTTCATCATATGTTGAACTTTTGCATTGTATATTATATCGCCCCATCGGTGGGACACTATGTTATCTTCCACCAATATGTTCAAGTGTTGTTGATATGCTTTGTTCGGGCCATCGAGAAAATGCTAACATTTTTTCTACCGATGCACTTGTGTTACTGCGATGTGTTCACTTTTGTTGACCCCGTCGGTATATCGGGGAGAGTGCCTAGGGAGTCTGCCCGATAAGGTGTTGTTATGCAGACACTGATTTGTGGGCCGCTTTCATCAATTCATCAGTGGAGCCGTGAGGGGAGTCCCCTCGAAGTAATATTGTCAAGCCGATAGTATTGAATTTTTCAGGAATAGGGGCGGTGACCATGGGGTTTTAGACTTATTTATGGATATGATCAAATGGTAATGTGGGCCACAAAATAGATCTAGTCACACAAATCTCTACAATTTGTGCTAATCATAAAATCAAAATGTGGTGTATTTCTGCAATATGTGGGATGTGGGTGAGGTGTAGGTTGGTGGATACTGAGCAGGATATTCTAGTCCCAACAGGTTGGTTATCAATAATCTAGATCTTAGAAGATGTCGGAAAAGGCCTTGCTTCCTCATCAATCACAACATCTCTATTTAAAGTCAAGCGATCAATGTCAATATCAATCAACCTATAGGCCGTATGATTTTCACTGCACCCTATAAGCATTAACTTCTTACACTTAGGGTCTAGTTTGGTTCGCTTTTCACCTGGAATCCAAACATATGCAATAGAACCAAAACCCTTAAGATGACTAACTGTCGGTTTCCTCCCAGACCGTGCTTCCTCTAGGGTCTAATGTTTCACTGCCTGTGTGGGAAACCTACTGAGCAAATAAACTGCAATATATACTGCCTCAGCCCAAAATTTCTTGGGAACATTCTTCTTCTCCACCATACATCAAGCCATCTTTGTGATAGTACAGTTTCGTCTCTCAACTAATCCATTCTGATTGTGGAGTGTAGGGTGTGGTAAACTGTCTTTTCATGTCGTGTTTAGCACAAAAGTTATGGAATTATTTAGAACAGAATTTGCCTCCATTAACAGATCTAAGAGTGGTTATGGCACAACCGGACTCTTTTTCTACTAAGGCCTTGAACTTTTGAAACTCATTAAACACCTTGGATTTTAATTTTAGATAATATACCCACATTTTTCTACTAAAATCATCCACAAACAAAAGAAAATACCTACACCGAATGACTGATGTCGTGTTCATTGGTCCACAAATATCTACATGAACCAGTTGTAGGACTCTCTTGGCTCTCCAAGCTTGTCCATCATCAAAGGGTGTTCTATGTTGCTTCCTAGCTTGGCAAGCCCCACACACACCATGTATCTATTGTTGAATGCCAGGAATGCCATCTACCAAGTTCTCTCGAGCCAATTGAGAGAGGTAAGACAAATTGAGGTGTCTGTACCGTTGATGCCAAAGAGTAGTAATGGTTGATGCACTCTTGGTTGCCAATGCATGTTCCTTGACCTATCCATTTTCAACTAATCTATATAGCCCATTATCTTCTATGCCAAGAGAAACAGTCTTCTTGGTTTCCTTGTCAGTGACATTGCATTTATGTTTGCTGAAAATGACATCTAAATTACAACTATGTCGCATAATCTGACTTACTGAAAGTAGATTGAGCTCCATTCCAAGTACGTAGCACACATTGAGAAAAAGTAACTTTTTCCATCCAGAGATTGGCAACACAATTCCTCTACCTTCAACCGTGTACTTCTCACTACCACCGAAGATCACTAAATCAAAGCAAGCAGTGTACTCTATGAACCAATCTCGCCTATTGGTGAAGTGACGTGATGCTCCTGAATTGATGTACCATGTAGATGACTCTAACTAATCTACTGGGCATCGGGCCATCAAGCCATAGAAAGCTAACACCTCTTTTGAATGCTCTGAGACATGAGCCTTCTGCTAAGGCCTTCCTTGGGTTGATTTTT
The DNA here is from genome assembly GCA_007115665.2 of Sequoiadendron giganteum. Lineage (NCBI taxonomy): Eukaryota > Viridiplantae > Streptophyta > Pinopsida > Cupressales > Cupressaceae > Sequoiadendron > Sequoiadendron giganteum. The sequence goes on along the minus strand of CM021104.1, from coordinate 184,938,474 downwards.
GCTCAACCAACCTCTTTTTGTAGTGCTTCTTCATATGACCCAACTTACCACAATAATGACATGTGATGTTTTTCAAATTCTTTGATGCATCCTCGTTATGACCTTGTCCTTTCTTGTGTGACCATTTGCTTGTGTCTTTGATGTTGGCTGCAAATGCTTGTTCCACACTCGTTATTTCACTGCTGCTACCAAATTGTTTCTTCCATCCATCCTGTTGTAAGAGCTTATTGCATAGCTCTTCAAACTTCATGTCAACATCCGTAGCGGTGATATTGAGCGTCTCAATGAAATGCTCATTAGAATGTGGTAAGCTTTTCAATATGATTACCACCATGTCCTCTTCCATTCTTTGACCAATGGCTGACAATTGATCCTTGATATCCTTGATATTGAGTAAATGCTCCAACAAGGACATTTTCTCATACATCGTGATCAAAAAAGGCATATTCTTCAGAAAGAAGGTCCTATCTTTATCTGAAGTTTCATGAAGGTCACGTAGATGCTTCCAAATCTTAGCTGAAGACATCCTTGTTTGGACTTCAAAAAGCATGGCATCGGTCATAGATATGACTCTAATTGATCTATTGGGCTTCCGGCCATGAAGCCATAGAAAGTTGACACCTTCTCTTTTGAATGCTCTGTGACATGAGCCTTCTGCTAAAGCCTTCCTTGGGTTGATTTTTGTTCAGCCAACCTCTTTCTACAATGCTTCTTCATATGACCCGGCTTACCACAATAATGATGTGATCTTTTTCAAATTCTTTGTTCCATCCTCCTTGTGACCTTGTCCTTTCTTGTGTGACCATTTGCCTATGCCTTTGACGTTGGCTGCAAATGCTTGTTCCACACTCGTTATTTCACTGCTACTACCAAAATGTTTCTTTGTCCTTTCTTGTGTGACCATTTGCCTATGCCTTTGACGTTGGCTGCAAATGCTTGTTCCACACTCGTTATTTCACTGCTGCGACCAAAATGTTTCTTCCATCAGTCCTGGTGTAAGAGCTTATTGCATACTCTTCAAACTTTAGGTCAACATTCATAGTGGTGATATTGAGTGTCTCAATGAAATGCTCATAAGCACGTCGTAAGCTTTTCAATGTGATTACCACCATGTCCTCTTCTTCCATTTTTCAACCAATGGCTGACAATCGATCCTTGATGTCCTTGATATTGAGTAAATGCTCCTGCAAGGAAATTTTCTCATCCATTGTGATCGAAAAAAGCATATTCTTCATAAGGAAGGCCCTAACTTTATCTGAAGTTTCAGAAGGTCACGCGGATGCTTCCAAATCTCAGCCAAAGTCGTCCCGGTTTAGACTTAAAAAAGCATGGCATCTGTCATAGATAATTTGAACATGAGTGATTCTCTATCACGTTCATCAAACTTGTCTTTTTGGGTTTTCAGAGAGCTTTGGTAAGGTGTCACATGCATTTTCATCAATGACTATTTTTGGACTATTTATTTTTAGTTAGTTACGACAGCTACCCTGAATGTACTCAAATGGTGTTTGGAGTCACTTGCAATTTTTAGCATTATGCTATTTTTAGTAAGTGTTATTTCTGGCAATGTGGCAGTGCAATTTTGAAAGTGGCTTCTCCAGCATTCTTGGAGTTCAAAAAAGGAAAGGTTAATAACTTATCTTATGTTATATTTTAATGTTGCTTTTTGGACCCCAAGCATAGGCAACATGACTTAAGTTGTATTAAAAATGTGGACTCGTGACTTGGATGCCAAGTTGGAGATATTTGTAAATTTAATTTGGTGATTTTCGAGGGACATTGGGTTTAAACTTTTGGGTCTTGGGCTTATAAATAAGCCTCTCTCCCTCACATTTAGATATGTTGATTTATGATAACGAAATGTTGTCAAAGTGAAGATTGAATCCCCCCAAGGGCTTTGGAGACGAAAACCTTCAAAGTTGCTCTAGTTTCGTAGTTGAGGGATACTCCCTAGCTAGACTTGGAGTGGCTTCACTGAAAGAGTAACCATTGGAGATATTGGAGAAATATTTTCAGTTTGTTTTTGGTTATGGAATGTTCCTATGCTTTCTTGCTATATCTTTTGTTGTGTTGTGATAGCTTGCTTCTTGGAGATTATTTGAATTATTTTTATCAGATTTCATGTTGCTGGTTTGTGTATGGCTGAAGCACGTTTTTGCTCGTGTCGATTTGAGGAGACAAGTTATTTTTGTGGGTATTATGTGGATTCCTAGCACTTGGGCACCCCCTTCCCTAAGTTTTGAGGATTTTTAGCAATGATTGGGATTTTTGAGAGGAAGTCCACCTACCCAAGGAGGTTGTACCACTTTTGAAGGTGCATTGGAATTCGTGCACAAGATTTACTGCCTGGTTCGAGGTGTATGGCTGCTTGAAACTGGATGCCTAGGCTTGCTTGTCACTTTGCAACAAATTTGGAGTCATTTCGTAAGTGGTTGAAGAGATATGAGCATTTGATGGGGTGTTGGTTGGTGTATCAGATTCGCTGTCCAGAAAATCACACTACTGCCATAACATATCAGACCTGATATGTCCCTGTTACTTGCTTGTTTTATGGTGCTTAATTGATTATATGTTGCAAGGATTGATCTATATTGTAATAGGCTTTCATTTTAGTAGTACTCTTCATTTTATCAAATATTTGATGATCATTGTAACATTGATATAGTAGTAACAATCACCTATTTTACATTTAGTTATTTGTACTACACTCCCGCTAAATAAATGGTTGAGTTTGTTTTATTTTCTTGCTGCCCGCTAAAAAGTGGAAGTGGCTAGCCCTGCCGCCAAGTACTTTACTTTGCTTTACTTTCCTATAGCCCATTGAAAAGTGGAAGTGGCTGGCTTTGCTGCCAAGTAGTTTACCTTCTCTACTGGTTGGCTTGCCGCCAATAGCTTACCTGTTACTTCTAGCATTGATATTACAATCAGATCCCTTTACACTGTATGCTCTCACCTTGCCCACTTTAGAATCTAGGTGATCAAAAAGTGAAGGGTTGTTTCCAGTTTGTTTACCTTTACTTTGGGCTAATGCTAACGGGTGCAAGTTGTGTGAAGTTTTTGGGAAAAAATAAGGGTGGGATTTTATAGTGGTATCAGAGCTAAACTTCCTACCAGCCTGTTGGAAAATCAGTAAATTCAAAGTTATGACAAAGGATTTTAGCAAAGTTGAAGAACAGTTCAAGAGGTAGTGTGAACAAGAGGCTTTCCAACTATTTGAAGAGTATCAAAGCATGACAGATGAGTTTTAGAAACGCGGTTTCTCTTAACTCTTTCTTGGGTTGTGTTGTAATATTGAAACCTGGAAAATTGGGTGTGGTTAAGTACATCAAAAGAACATTGAAAGAAAAATTAGATCTTGCCATTGAACAAGAGCCAAAGAAAGGAGTTCTTATTTGAGGTTTGCAGCCCACAAGTAAGCATGAGGAAGACAAAAATCAGTCAACAAGCATTGATGATGGAACTCTAAGTCTTAAGAGGAAATGAAGATACAAGCAAGGAGCACATGACACTTCAAGATGATTTCCAGATTGAGGAAGAGTCGCCTATCAAAACTGTAGATGAAGAACACATGAAGTTTGAGAGAGATACCGTCATGGAATTTGACAAACCATCCATGATGAACCGCTTCAAGGAGATATGAGTTCATTGGTTATTCCTATAGGGGAACCCAGCATTGCCTTATCATCCTTACCCTGTCTTGGCAAGGAATCAAATGGTGGCTTGGTTGACATTGAATGGGATGTTGTTCACACATATGAGGGCAATCCAAAAAATCTAGTATATGGTGAACAAAGGGGATTGGTTAGGACTGATTTGATTTTGCAAAATATGGAGGTGAATGACTATCATGATGCTAGTACCAAGGAAATTAAGAGTGATTTATTCACAGAGATATCCGAACATGAAGAGTCCAGTGATCACATCTTCCTTGAACAAAGCAATCAGCCTTATAGTACTTGGGACTCGAGTGTGATGGCACCTACATATGATGAGGATCCTATGAGGAGTGAATTTCCCTATGACCCGGATGATATTCAAAACTCAAAACACAATGTGAGTGATGAGATTGCTGTTGAAGAAGATGTCTTAAATGAAGAAGCTTGTATGGAAAAGCTACACAATGATCTCTTTGAGAAGGTTGCAGCCACTAATGAAGAGTTTGGTGCTACTGAAATTTTCAAAACAGCACCTACTGCATCACATTTTCATCATATCAATGATAGTACTCTAGATTTCGAGTGGGAATCTCGTATACATGAAGAATATCAATACAAGATCTCAGAGAATCCAGTAGAGGGGCATGAAGAAATGGAACCTAGTGAGGATTTTAAATCAGCATTCAGTAGTGAATCTTTGCTTGAGTTGGGAGCTACCATGACTTTTGATCAAAGTGGCAGCAAGGAAGAAGTAGATTTAGAAGATCATATGGCTCATGATAATGAGGATATTCCTAAATCTTGGTTACACGGAGAACCAAATCACTTGGTTAAACAAAGACCTAAGGAGTTATGTGAATTGAAGAATCAACTCTTGGTCACCAATGAGAACGAGATTCAAGTCCTCATAAAGTTGGACAGCACTCACAAAATCCTTGAAACCCTCATGCAGAACAGAGTTGAGGAAAGAGTTACTTCTTCAAACTTGCATCTTATCAAAGACTCTTTCGAAGCATTGAAAAAGGAGTACTTGCATCTGATTAGAGATCGGGATAATGCCATCGAATTCGCAAAGGAGACCATTAATGCATTTCAAGGAAAAGAGAGAAAGGTTGATGAGCTTACTCTTGAGCTTGAATCAACAAAAGACATGTTAGAAAATACTCAGTTGGCATTAATGGAGGTAGAAGATCAGTTAGCTAATTCCAAATGTCTCAGGGAGAAAGAGAATGAACAAAGAGCTGAAGAAATCAACCAAGTGATTGATGAGCTTGATAGTCTTCAAGAGGAGTTTGACTTAGAGTATTTCCCAAAAAAATCAGAAGTTGCAAGTGCAGATTTGCATCATCAAGTTGGATTGGAAAAAGAGAAAAGAAATGATTTTCAAATTCTTGATAACCCTCTCTTTGAAGTGGGTGCAGAAGCAACTTATAATAACCCCCTCTTTGTGATGGAAGATGAAACATATGGTGAAGTGTCCAAGCATGAGACCCAGTACGGTTACCAAATTATTGACAATTTGATATCAAACCTGTTGATGCGTGTTTTGTGACACACACGAACACAGTAGAATAAAGTCTCCGGAGATGCTCTATCCTCTCTTGATAAAAATCACCTTTCGTGCTAAGATTGCTAGATAGATCACAAGGTAATTCCAATGTTCCTAAGTTGGGGTGCGGATAGGCTCTGTGGTAGTATGAGGTTTGCTGGTAACCCAAGGGGGCATAGTATTGTAGTAATTTACTTTGAAAGCAAGAGTTTGAATGCAGTGTTGTATCTTTTGGATTTTCTGATTTTGGATAAAATAAAATAAAAAGAAAAAGGAAAGGGGTGAGAAATCTTATACTAATCCTAAGGAACTAGGAGACAGTAACGATCAAATGCAACTTAAAGGAAACCATGCTTTGCTTTGTCTCGAAAAATGACAACTACACGAAAGCAGGTGCAATCTTCTGGGATTTATGCTTGAGATTTTTCACTATAAATAACACCATCAATTCGAACAATATTATTCAAGTAAACGTTTTAAAAGCATTTATATCAAGAGCTCAATCTAACTTTGCACATCAAATGAAAAGCATCCATTTGAAAAAAGTATGAGCTAAGTTACTTTCAATCCTCACCATCAATCTCTCGTTCCACTAACAAATAAATTTTAATCTATAACAATCCTACGAGAAAGAGCAAATATGCAACCATGCACCCATTTGACAATAAAGGTTTCAAAGCAACTCATGCAATTATGAATTTTATTATCTCAATGGTTTTCACAACAATTTCATACAACTCTTCTCTTACTTCTAAAAGAAACTAATTCTAACTCAAAATCTAATCTCTAATCCTCTGATAACAGTTTTTCTGATTTCTTTCGATCGTTTGAAATGAAAAAGAAAGGGTACTTATAGAATTCCCCGATACAATGAATGGCCGAGATTGAAACAAAATCAAGGGCCCAGATTTAAACATGAAAACCCTAATTAGGGTTGCCCAAAACATCGATCAGTTAACTGACAGATGAGTCACCCATTGGCGGTTGTATCCTTATCCACTCATGCAATGCCCCGTTCGACGAACCTAGACACAATGGCGCCAATCTACTCGATGGTAATGTCTGGCAAGGTGCTGACATTGTATTCCAACAGGTCCAGACTATCTACACAATCAGCAAAGACAACTGCCCATTCTGATTCATGCTGTAAGAAAGTACTACGGATATTCAGCAGGTCAAATGCTTTAGTCAGATTTTCGCCCAAAATTGGCATGATGGAGAAAATCTTTTGCACTTCCCTTTGCATATTATCCAGCCACAAGTCATTTTCTCGAACAATGTCTTTGTTCAATATATTTGCAGCCATATGAAAGATGCCATTTTGGATGCTCCTTATTTGCTCATCGACCTTGATACTCTCTGCCTTAACCTTTTCAAGCATTTCCCTACGGGAGACCAATGCGCAATACCAGTTGCTGAAGTCGTAAGCCGCCCCAGCTGCAATAATCTTCTCGTCAATCAGCCTTTGCTTAGGAATTTTCCTTATATCACGGAGGCAAGGAATGATTCTGTCTTGCAAGTCTTGCAATCCGTCCCATGCCTCAGTCAAATTTGCAATCCTTGTGAGCAGGGAAGAAGTTTGCCCATGAGCGTGTACTAACTTCTCCACAAATGCCATTACCTCTCCCTCTTTTCTTGCCATCCATTCTTGTGTTTCCCTAGCAGTAGTTAGTTCTTTCTCAAGACTTTCTACCGGCTCTTGTGATGCATTTGAGAGCAGAGGGTTTGATTGGTTGCCTTGGTTGAGTGGCCTTGTCAAATGCCGGATATACTCCTTCAGGCGCTCAACCTCCATCTTATATTCCCTTTTTTTCTGAGTCTCCTTTTCTAATCTGGACTTAATGGTGGAAACGGAATTGTCCAGATCTTCTACTTCTTGCCCTTTGGTAGATGGACCAATATCAATCACAGTAATGGCATAATCGGCAGGAGTAATTTCATCCTGCAGTTTCTCAACTGTCGGGACTGCAATTTGCACTGTGCGGTTACCAGTCTCATCTCTTTGAATAGTAGAGAATTTCTTGGCCGGTTTTTTCGTATTTACTTGCTCTAACCTTGCCAAGAAATCGTCAATATCATCTGCTTCTGGTGCTGCAACTGGTACCTTAACCTTAATTCTTTCCTTAAGCCAGTTTGGTATTGTAGGCTGCTCGACTCCATTGTCTTCGCAGTCCGGAATATCCTGAATCTCTTGGATTTCTTGTGCCGGCGGGTCCTCATGAATCCCCCTTAGGGCTGAAATCATCCCTTCTTGGAAGTCGCCTTCCCTGTCATTCAGGTCCTCATCTGATTCACAAATCTCTGTGCCGGTTGGAGAATGGTGAAAGTCCTGCTCAATCTGCATAGGCTCCGTGTTTCCTTCAAGCACTGGTGAAGGAATTCTTATATTTCCCCATGATTCTTCTTCCATAATCAGTAGCTGCTTGATATTCCCAGATGCGGCTGAGTGAAGGGCCTTAGTCTTCTTCAGGATCGGCTTCTCGCTTGTTGCCACCTCTTTGCCTTTCCTCTTCTTCGGGTTGATAGGCTCGATCCGTTCATTTTCTTGAGAAGCGCCAATATTTGAAGAACACGATTCAGCTTCGCCCATTAAATCATAGGTGAATGGCACACCTCGTTGCTTCAATGTTTGTACCCGCTGATCTACCCACCATTGTGAGTATTTGACCACTGGTCTCATAAGAGTAGTTAAATCACTTAACTCAGGCTCTGACCATTTGACAGAAGGGAGCGGCAATCCTTCATCATATCCTGGCTGTATGTACACTTCATCGTCATCTAGCTGGTCAGGTACACGGAAAAGTTCGGTTGTCCTGATCATGCTCAAGGATAATCTTGACCAAAGTCTTCTCCTTACTTCATACTCGTCGGCAGCATTTGCCCAAAAATCTTCAAGGTCAACTCTGTGCCTGTATTTCCTTCCGTTTACCATTCCCATGTGATTGAGTGGATCAAAATCCCCTCTGGACTTGTATGAGGTGAACGGATATAACTGTATTTCTATCCTGGCATTGTCTGCTGCCTGCGATGACGGACAGGATTCTACCATGTCTCCTATGAACAAGGGAAACGTGACAGCTGCTTTCTGCTTCGGTCTCTGGATATTCTGGAATGTTTCCAGCTGCCTAATTACTTCTAGTAAAATCATCTTGTCAGTAGGATAAATTGGCAACCTGTAAGGAGATTCCGTGAATCCCTGTATTCGGATGTACGTAAATCTTGGAAACTGGATGAACCAGGATCCGTATTTACTGATTAAACTTTTTGCTTCGGGTGTAAGTCTTTGATGCGTTCCTCCCTGCAGCACCCGAGTGATGTACATGAGGAAAGCGTTATGTGCCCTGCGCCAATGTGACTTCTCACTCAACTGCAATTGGGGATAGCAGTTATAAACTTTGAGCTCTCCTTCGTTGTTGCCGACTACACCTTTGCATATCAGACCGGTATATCGGTATGTACGAGCGAGTGAATACACAATATAAGAACCCATATGAAAGGATTCAGTTTTCTCCAGGTTAACCAATTGTTCATGAATACTATCACTGATCATCCTTGACCAGTTGATCATTTTTGTCCCAGCAGATACTTCATCAATGAAGTAATACATCCAACTTTCAAAAGGCGCTCCTTGAGGACTGCCTACTAGTCTGTTCAGCAACAAGACTATGTCTCCGTATTCTTACTTAAAAAATGGCCTTAGTAATTTCTTGGGCAATCTCTTGGATGAGCATCTAGGCTTTTCGAGCCAGTTCTTGTTCATGTTGGCCATGCAAAGAGTCTGTTTATCCTCGTACAATTTCTACGCATCCTCCTTCGACCGGTAGTACGTTCGGTGGTAAGCCGGAATGCCAAATGTTTCTTGTATAGCCAACTCGCCTAAGTATGCCAACACTCTGCCATCAGGCGCCTCAATTTGTCTTTCTTCAGCGTTATAGTGCAAGGCGCATTCTACCATCAACTCCAGACACTCGACTGCTGGCGGAAATCCTGCAGCTTGAACTATACCATTTCGCATCATCCTTTGCGCAATTGGAGTCGGCATGCGTGTGTCACTTCCGTACATTCTTTTTCGAAATTCCTCCAAGTCGACATGGCCGAGATCAATGTCCGCAACATTCTTCCATTTGGAGATAATTTTAGACTCCAACGGCGCACCTTTGCTTGCAAACTTCATTTTCTTCTTCGATGATTCTCCGGCGTTCAGCATAAATCTGCAAAAGAAAATTTAATAATCAGAAATTATTTACGCATAAATAAATTCCAACAACTTGATGAGTTAATTCGTGAAAACAATCGTTGCTGGAAATGAAAGAATTAAATCGCTTGCAAAGAGAAAACTTCGTCAAAAATAGAGGAAGTAAAGTCTACCTGTCAATGAAAACTGTGTTGCTGCTGAATTAAATTCGTACTTTCAGCCTTTTACTTCGCAAAAAAAATAATATAAAACTTCACAAACTTCTCTGCCTTAACAAATTTTCTCAACTTCGCTTTCGAAAGAATGAATGAAAATGAAACGCAAAGCCAATTTAAGGCTGAGAAAATCGACCTAATTAATTGTTTCCAATTAATTCAGTTTGAACTCGACTGGCACTTGTCTTTCGAATGGCAATTTCCGTCTCCAGCATAAGTCATTAAAGAAATTTTCTATTTTTGCCACCAGTCGAGTGAAGTTTATTTTTCTTCTTTCTTTTCTCAGCAATTTGCCTAGAGAAATTCGAATTTTCTCATTAAATGGGTTTTGGAAAATAAAATATTAAAATAATATTTTATGTGTTGTTTCCAACCCGTTCGTTAAAATAATTAAATAATAATATTTAATTATTTTTTTATCCAAAGGCAATTTCAAATTTTTTTAAATCTCTCTTTGCCTCTGCGAATTTTAATCTTGCCAAGATTTTTACTTAGGCGAATTTCAATTTTGCCAGACATATCATTTGATTTTTTTAATTAAATTTCCAATCGTCTGGACTTAGGCAAATTTTTAAATCTTTTGATTTTCTAGGCAAATAATTAAATCTTTGTTCATCCAAGTGATTTTCAATGCGATACACGACTCCAACGTATTTGCCTTGTGCAATTTTCACTTTATCCATGCTTTGGGCGAATTTTTACTTAGTAATTGTCATTTAATTTCATAATATGGCGAATTTTCCTTGTATTTTCACCATCTCCAATCATCTTGGAGCGCACCCCTTAGCATTTTACCCCTTTCCAGCCTTCTTGGAGCAGACTTTATGAGTATTTTGCAATTTTTTACTTGCAAGTGTTGGGCGGACTTCATCATTTCCTTGCAAGTGCTTGGCGGACTTTGACATGTTTTGGCAACTTGCTTTATGGCGGACTTTGTCAATACTTTGCCATCCATCTTGCTGGGCGGACTTTGTGAGTGTTTTGCAACTTCTTTTGGCGGACTTTGTCAACCTTTTTGCAATTTCCCCTAGGGCGGACTTCAAGATATTTTTGCAATTGCCATTTTGCACATGGCGGACTTCATCTTCACTTAGCATTTTCCATTTTTACCTTTAGGCGGACTTCAACTAGCACTTGCAACTCCTTGGGCGGACTTTAACATGTTTTGGCAAGTGCATGGGCGGACTTCAAGACTATTTTGCAATTTACCCTTTGCAAGCTGTTGGGCGGACTTCAACTCCACTTTGCAATTCCACTTTTATCTTGGGCGGACTTCAACTTGCATTTGCAAGTGCATGGAGCGGACTTGCCAATCCTTTTGCATGTTTGCCTATGGCGGACTTTGAGATGTTTTTGCAATTTGCTTATGGCGGACTTTGAGACTTCTTTGCAATTTTCATTTGCACTTCACCATTTTTCATTTTCTCCATGCAAGTCTATGCCTTAGGCGAATTTTTTAGATTTTCAAACTTTTTCACCCATTTTCTCCTGTAACCCTTTGAAGTTGATGTTTCATGAAGCCATGAACTGTGCATACTTTCCCGAAATAGAAACTTTCTAAAAATAGAAATTTTCCAAAAATAGAAACTTTCTAAAAATAATCCCTAAAAAATAGGGATCCCAAAATGTGCTAAAAATGCCAAAATAAAGTCCCTAAAAAATAGGGGCCCGGGGTCAAAACCCTAAAATTTAGGAAGTGTCAGAATTGACTGAATAGACAGTCGATCTTCGTCCACAAGGCCTTCTAAGCGCTTTGGCAACGTTCTATCATTGATTCGGGTTCACAATCATTTCATGACTTAGATGACCTTCAAAATTTCAAATTCTAAGTACCTCATCAAACAGACCGAAACTCAGAAGCAAAACTACCAGAGGATAAAACCACTAGGGTCCCCATTTGCAATGGGGCGATGTGTGAAAACGTCACAACAAGACCATGAGGACGTGTCACACTTTGTGATTGGTAATCTTCCAAGGTTGTTTGACAGTGAATGCATAAGTGGGTTTGAGGATGAAGTCTCCACATGGGAAGTGTTGAATCAAGGTGACTTCAACATCTTTGACATCGAGGTGTTGACCAAACATAGTTCGGTAGCTACTAAAGGTTTCATTACAGCAGCAATGAAAGGAGATTTCAGACTTGTTACCTATGAAGCTTGGGAGAAAGAAGGACCAAAACAGGATGTCTACATGTTTGACAATCCATCCCTTGGGTTGAGTGATGTTTTAGCTTATACCATTTCTGTTGGGGATTGGGATTGAAGACAACAATTGCTCCATGCTCCAAAGTTGTCCATGCTTTCATGGATGGGTTGCAAAAAATTACCAAAAGAGTCACAAACTTCCATGATGAGCAAGGTGTTATGAAGGGCATTTGGAGTTGTGATGTACATCTTTCCAGATATGTTGAGGGTCGTTTTTGGTTGGGTATCCATGCTTGGGGTCCTCAACATGGATTGACAGAGCTTATTGGGTATGGTAGGAAGGATCCGTGGAGGGATAAGCATTAAAAATTCAAAATTTATGGTGTTGTTCCCTTCCTTACCAGCCATTTGGTGGTTCCATTTGTTAATCAACAAATAGATTGGAGAGAAATTTTAAGGGATGGAGAAATGAACGGATGGTTACTCTTGGGAGTTTTCCTTGGCATAGAATGGGTCAGATTTCTAGTCTTTAGCTTGTTGTTTGGTTGTAGGCCAGCCACCATATATTTGGAGTTACTCTCATTCAAGGGAGTTGGCACATTATTTCTTGCCAAGGAGGTAAAAGGTTTCAATTAGAGATTGCTTTGCAGTGCTTCTAAGCGATTTTTGAGGTGTTAGTATGCAACGCTATGCTTATCTTACATACTAATGCCTAGGAACTTCATTGGCACTGCTATTATCCCTTGAATAGAGCACTAAAGTCCGATTGTACCTTGCTAATTCCAGCATTGAATAGAAGTGACTATTGGTTACTTCAAATCTTCCAAACTCATAGAGTTCATCTTATGAGGGTTTGTGATGCAAGCTTTGGTAGTCCCCTCTCGTTGTTTGGTTCAGGACAGCGAACTACCACAAGCTTGGTTTAACTATTCAGAGACTCTCGATGTTGGAACAGCCAGAGCTTTCAAGAGTCTTCATGGTTGTGTGAGGTATTATGATGATATGTTTGTTGATCTCTTGCAAGGGATGGCTTTCCTGTTAGCAAGAAGATTTGGGGGAGTCACATTTGCAGTCGTGGCTCTACTTGACACCATGAGGAGATATGTTGAGGAGTACGGTTTTGAGCTGAGCATACTTTCCTTCCTATTACCCAGGATCGTGATTGGCAATGGCATTGCAAATATGGACTCCTCGGAGATGTTGGGCAAGAGATGTTGCATGGTGTAGATTTCTAGCCTCCCAGGGATTTCAGATTGAGTCTTGTGGATGGTATCATTTTGGGGTTACAGGAGAGGATAGTTCAAATTTGGCACAATGGTTTCACAGTTGTGATTAGACTGGTGCAACATCGGCATGGTGGGTCCTTCCTAAGATGGACGTGGGACCCTGAGATCTTGGTTTTATGTGGATTAGTCTATTGTTTATAGAGTTGTGGTGGCATTGCTTGAGGACAAGCAATCTTTGGGAAGGGTGGACTGTAATGTCCCCTTTTTAGCCCTATGTTTTACAATGGCCGATAGCCCATTTTCGGCATCCCGTGGGCTAATCAGAGGCATTTTTAGGGTTTCCTAAATTCTTGGAGCCTTCTTGTCAGCTTTTCAGAGGCTGGTTGCAAGAGATTTCCAAAAGGGTTTCTAGGTCTTTCTGGGTTTTCAGAGAGCTTTAGTGGGTTGTCACATGCATTTTCATTAGTGACTATTTTTGGACTTACTATTTTTAGTAAGTTATGACGACTACCCAAAATGTGCTAAAATGGTGTTAGGAATCACTCACTATTTTTAGTAAGTGCTATTTCTAGCATTGTGGCAATGCAATTTTGGCAGTGGCTTCTCTAGCATTCTTGGAGTTCAGAAAAGGAAAGGTTAATAACTGATGTTATATTTTAATATTGCTTTTTGGACCCCAAGCCTAGGCAAAAGGACTTAAGTTGTATTAAAAATGTCGACTCATGACTTGGACGCCAAGTTGGAGATATTTACAAATTTAAATGTAAATTTGATGCTTGATAAAGTGGACGCCTAGTTTGACAAGTCAAAAAGATTTTAAATGATTATGGTATCATTTTGGGGTTACAAAAGAGGATAGTTCAAATTTGGCACAATGGTTTCACAGTTGTGATTAGAGTGGTGCAACATCGGCATGGTCGGTCCTTCCTGAAGTGGACGTGGCACCCTGAGGTCTTGGTTTTATGTGGATTAGTCTATTGTTTATAGAGTTGTGGTGGCATTGCTTGAGGACAAGCAATCTTTAGGAAGGGAGGACTATAATGTCCCCTTTTTAGCCCTATGTTTTACAATGGCCGATAGCCTATTTTCAGCGTCTCGTGGGCTAATCAAAGGCATTTTTAGGGTTTCCTAAATTCTTCGAGCCTTCTTGTCAGCGTTTCAAAGGCTGGTTGCAAGAGTTTTCCAAAAGGGTTTCTAGGTCTTTCTGGGTTTTCAGAGAGCTTTAGTGGGCTGTCACATGCATTTTCATAAGTGACTATTTTTGGACTTACTATTTTTAGTAAGTTATGATGGCTACCCAGAATGTGCTAAAATGGTGTTAGGAGTCGCTCACTATTTTTAGCAGTACACTATTTTTCGTAAGTGCTATTTCTAGCATTGTGGCAATGCAATTTTGGCAGTGGCTTCTCTAGCATTCTTGGAGTTCAGAAAAGGAAAGGTTAATAACTGAAGTTAAGTTTTAATATTGCATTCTGGACCCCAAGCCTAGGCAAAAGGACTTAAGTTGTATTAAAAATGTGGACTCATGACTTGGACGCCAAGTTGGAGATATTTACAAATTTAAATGTAAATTTGATGCTTGATAAAGTGGATGCCTAGTTTGACAAGTCAAAAAGATTTTAAATGAATATTATATTTGTCCCAGGAATGTGGCATCCCTTTTTCGAGGCAAATTGCATTTAAACTTTTGGGTCTTGGGCTTATAAATAAGCCTCTCTCCCTCTCATTTGGATATGTTAATTTATGATAATGAAATGTTGTCAAAGTGAGGATTGAATCCCCTCAAGGGCTTGGGAGACAAAAACCTTCAAAGTTTCTCTAGTTTCAGAGTTGAGAGATACTCCCTAACTGGACTTTAAGTGGCTTCACTGCAAGAGTCACCGTTGAAGATATTGGTGAAAGATTTTCAATTTGTTTTGGGTTATGGAATGTTCCTATGCTTTCTTGCTATATCTTTTGGTGTGTTGGTGATATTTTGCCTCTTGGAGACCATTTGAAGTGTTCTTATCAAATTTCATGTTGTTGGTTTGTGTATGGCTGAAGCACGTTTTTTCTCGTGTCGATCTGAGGAGACAAGTTATTTTTGTGGGTATTGATTTTGTGGATTCCTAGCACTTCAACGCCCCCTTGCCTAAGTTTTGAGGATTTTTAGCAATGATTGGGATTTTTTTGAGAAGGTCAACCTACCCAGGGAGGTCGTACCACTTCTGGTGGTGCATTGAGATTCCTCAACAAGATTTACTACCTTGTTTGGGGTGTATGGTTGGAGACATATGAGCATTTGATGGGTTGTTAGTTGGTGTATCAGGTTTGTTGTCCATAAAATCAAACTGTTGTCATAACATATCAAACCTGATATGTCCTTGGTATTTGCTTGTTTTATAATGCTTAATTTATTACATGTTGCAGGGATTGATCTATATTGTAATAGGCTTTCATTTTGAGTAGTACTCTTCATTTTATCAAGTATTTGATGATCATTGTAATGCTGATATCGTAGTACCAATCAGCTTTTTACATTAGGTTATTTGTACTACACTCCCGTTGAATAAGTGGTTGAGTTTGCTTTGCTTTCTTGTTGCCCGCTGAAAAGTGGAAGTGGCTTGCTATGCCACCAAGTACTTTACTTTGCTTTACTTTCCTGTAGCTTGCTAAAAAGTGGAAGTGGTTGGCTTTGTCGCCAAGTAGTTTACCTTCTATATTGGCTGACTTGCCGCCAATAGCATACGTGTTACATCCAGCATTTTACATCGTATGTTCTCACCTTGCCCACTCCGGGATCTAGGTAATCAAAAAGTGAAGGGTTGTTTCTACTTTGCTTATCTTTACTTTCGGCTAACGCTAATGAATACAAGTTGTGTGAAGTTTTGGGGAAAAAATAAGGGTGAGATTTTACTTGAAGCCATCCCTCTTGCAATTCAAAATCACGGAAAACAAAGAAGCTGTTGTTAGAAAACCAACTGAAATTTTTGGGAAAAAATTGCAAAACCCGAGCAACAAAGTAAAGAACCCATGATTTTATAAAAAAATCTACAAAAATTCTGGAAATATCTGCAAAAAATTTTAGAAAAAGTCTGCAAAAAAATTCCAAAAAAAATCTACAAAAAATTCCGAAAAAAATCTGCAAAAATTCGAAAAATCTGAATTCTAATCTGCAAAAAATTTGGAAAAATCTGCAAAAATTCGGAAAAACCTGCAAAACTTCCAAAAAAATCTGCAAAAATTGTGGAAAAGAATACAATTTTTCTAAAAATTCGTCAAAAAACATCTGCAAAAATTGTGGAAAAGAATACAATTTTTCTAAAAATTCGTCAAAAAACAGGTATTAAAACCCTGTGTGATTTATAATTGTTAAAAAACCCACGAATTTTGTAAAAAAATCCACCAAAACATTACAAAAACAAGACCCACAAATTTATTTATTTTAAAAATCATCAAAAACCTTTGTATGAATCTGTACAGCTTCCTTTGGCACATTCTTCTATGTCTCTTGCGTGCAATTTGTCACTACCACATTTCGTAAAATTCACGCGTTTACCAATCTCAAGAATTTACAAAACCCAAGCTCTGATACCATATTACAAAAACAACACACAGAAAGTTAACCAAGATTGCATAATAATCTATTAAAAAATAAGGAGCAAAAGCATCCTTATATAAAATTACAAATATCTTATCCTTATATAAAATTACAAATATCTTATCCACAAAGGATAAAGATGACAACTCATAGGAAAAATATCTAAAGTCAACATGACTTTATTAAAGAAGATTCCTAAAGCCTATCCTAAAAGCTAATTGACCATTACAAGATAAAACATTACTTTAATATTATAGAACTTTGTCAAACAAATGAAATATGTTTATTTCATTATACATGCTAAAGAACAAGTTATGTCTGCAGCTTATGAAATGCTTCATAGAATAGCTTTTTTTAAAGTCTGTTTATGGGAAAATCATCCGATTATAACAATTTATTTATAACCATGACTGTAATTTATTATTAACTATTTTGTTGAGTTCTACAATATGCATAAAAAAATATGATGTTTATATCATTTTATTAAAGAAAAAATCGTTCATATCAAAGAATTGGCTTAAAGAAACCTGAGAATAGCCCCTGCAATTGTAAAAGCTCAACAGTCAAGGCAAAAGTAAATAGTCAACAGTAGGAGATAATATGGCATAATATATATGTACCAGCATTCTAAACACAGGAAAATGCATAATGAGCTACACGATACCCATCACTAGGATGTAATGAAATTTGAAGCTTATCAATTCTTCAGTTTCACTGGTCACTCAAAAACACATGTAATAATGTAAATAGGATGTCATCTTCTACATAAGAAATATAGAGAGGTACTCACATTGATCTTAGCACTGGCAGTTCTTCCATGCAATGGCGGTTTCTTCTTTGTTTGCTCTGATTCTGTTCGTGATATCAAGCAACAAACAAGAACCTAAATATTGATTAAGGAAGATAATTAGGGCTATAAATGGAAATAAAAGGAATAGTTTTATGACAAATGTAAAATTTGACATCATTATCTGAGTGTCCAAGCTCAATCTTTTGCAATCAAGAGATATGTATCCATCCAAACCAAGATATAACTTGCTTGTGATACAGAACCATTACCATCAATAAGACTGACATTTACGGGTTGCAATTTCCTCCATGGCTTGCCCACGTGCATAAGGTAAGGATCAATATCAACAAGCTTCTTTTGCTTATAACATTCAGAGATCCACTCCTAAAGTAAAAATTTAAATCAGCACTGTTTTGATGCTTCATTTCAGCTAATATAGTAACTCAAAACATGTAAAAACAAATCATGTAGCATGTTGGCACATTTAATCCATAATGGCTTCAAATTAAATTTTGAACCAGCATAATTCTATTCATTGATCATATCATAATAATTGATTTTATGTGCATCCAATTACAACCTAAAAACAGAGATAAACCAACCAACCAATCTATGCCACTAAATGCAGAAGCCGGTTTCAATCACTTAAAAATAGAACAAAGGAAATGTTCTAACTTGGTACCAATATAGTAACAAGAAAAACACACTGGAAATGATAAACATGAATTAGGTGAATGAGATCTTGGAATTAATAGAACAGGGTGGTGTTTGTTGGCAGATGAAGAAGATAACACTACCTGCTCTTTCCCAATACAGGGATCAACATATATATGGCCTTAGCAGTCATATATACAATGAAACTACCTCATTTTCTTTGAAACTAAGGATGATACTGACTTCTATAGAAGATGGTTGAAAGAGCATCATTTTTAGAATTAAATATTGTCAAGGAAGGGAACTCAGGCAAAACACAAGCCAACCAGCTAGAACATTTCCTAGGATAGAAATTCTTGGTAAACGTTGTACGTGTTGTGGTCCTATAAGCAATGGCTGGAATTTTTATAGAGACATTGGTCACAAGGTGAGATACTTCCCTCTTCAAGAGAACTGTGAGCGTAAAGATATGGACTCATAAAATGACTCCTTCAACGGAATATCGTGAATATAATCATTTAATTTTGCCTTACACTGTTACATAGTTCTTGTATGTGATCAAATCTGTGACATATGCAAACTTTATGGACTAAATCAAGAGTTAAGATCTCTGCTTTCAAGATACAGTTCAAAGTAGCATCAGTTGGTACCAAGGTTACACTAAGTCACTTAGAGTAGGGGAGAATATAATAATGGGCCATGTTTTGCGTATGGCAATGGTGCCTCAAACAATACAGTATGGCACAGGAAATCTCTGTACAATAACTATGAAAAAATCATCTGAAAAATATCATTTTAAGTTACAACACTATAGAAATACAAAATACAAATTGGACAGAGTTGGATGGCTACAAACAGATTGAGGCCACAAGTTTGCACCCAAGGCAAATAGAGTCCCACATTGTGATGCCCTCTCTCTAATTATTTTTCAAACCAGAATGATGCTTAGAAGGAAATAACCATATACTGTGCCACTAAACTAAGTAAATCCTAATAATAACCTTGGAGCTGTATTATATTGATAAAATTTGCCCGAATACATCAATAGAGTAATAATAATAAAATCTATGGGACTACATTAATAGAATAATAATAGTGTAGAACTAGTTAGAACTTAAGCACCTAGTGGAAGATCTCTCCCCATATCAGAACTGATGCTGCTGTATAAAGCTGCTCCATCTCCTGCACAGGTGTAACAATAGAAAAGAGAATGCTTTCAGTTCAATGCAATCTCTACATGGGATTGCCAAAAAGAAACTAGAAGGGTCCATCTTTTGATCTTTGGATGCATGGGCTTTCGTCTCTAAATCGATAGATGAGTGCTGCCTAATCTAGCCACCCTCTCTAGGTTTGAAATATGCAAAAAAAACATAGAATGAATCTCTCAAGGTTAGGCAGCCTCTACTTATTCATTGATGTGCTCCAAATCATAGGTGCCTGGCCAAAGTTTCAATAGAAAATAACAGAGATTATTATTTCTTGATATGACACTAATATTAATTCGAACATGTCATATTTAATGTTAATAATCCTTCTTCTACAAGGGCACATCCCCCAAAAATCCCCGCAATTAGGGACATGGGCATTTCCAAGATGCGGGGACTTTGAGGAAACTTCATCTTGCCATCCCACCACCTCTACCACTAGTCTGTTTTTGGGGCATCCCCCTACTTTGGGGAAGGCTTGGGGACTTTGGGATATCTAGGGAACTCCAAGGAGTCTCCCAACTGTCCCCAAGACTTTCTAGGTATCCCCCATGGTAGAAAAATGAAAAAGTCAACATTTTAAAACAAATCAAAAGGTGTTTTCAATCTATGTGCCACAAACCCTAAGCACTCACAAAAACTTATAAATAACAGGGAAGCCCAGGGACTCGTCCCCCCCTAAAATGGCTCGTCTCTGTCCCCAAGACGTCTCGAGTACAGGGGACGAATAGGGGATGGTCCCCTGGCGTCCCCTTTTATTTGCAAAACCTAGGAAACATCCCCAAACCAGGGGAACGGGCAATGGAGAAAGGGGGAGGGCTTATCGTCCCGGGAATGGCCAGGGGACGCCTGAGCCATCCCTCGACTATCCCGGGGACGACCGGTCATCCCCCACATGTTTGCAAATTTAAAACAAACAAAAAAACACATTTAAAAAAAAAAAACAAAAGCCCAGAATTTGTGGCTTTAGTGGTCCCCATCCTTTTATGCTACCCTTATGAGGAAAAAGTCACTCATTTCATTCATTTGTGCATTCAATTGTGAAAGCAAGGAGGAGGAGCCAAGGGTTTGAAAAGGCAGCCATTGAAGGAGGAAGAACACCAGGTTGAAGGAGGAGAATGAAATATCCCTTGCTAGATATAACCCAAAAAACTCAGTTTTGAACATTTGACATTTTGTCAAATGGTTGGGCATGTAATCTGGTCTAAGACTGATTTCTGAGTGTGTATGTGTTGCTTGAAGCCTTGTTGGAGTGCTTAATGTTGCCAAATTAAAAAGAACATGTATAGAAATGATAAACAAAGATTGCATAAACATATAACATGAATTCCACTTCAAAATTTTCCTTTATTAAATCTATATCAGGTCTGATTTACAATAATAACAGGTCTGATATAAAGTTATCAGAGCTGTAACAGCACTATTACACCCCATACAAATGAAAGATTTATATTCCCAACATGCCAAGAACATACCCGATGATAGTTTGATGGTTTCCTTTGACAATGTTACACCCAAATCAAATTTTTTGCTTCATTAAGGCATTTTGCTTAAAATGGTCTAAACCTTGTAAAAATGATGTCAAAACATAGTTTTTGGGCAATTCAAGTATGGGCTTTGAGTCAGTGTCATGCCACGGAGATACTGGCAAAATTTGAAAAAATTGAAAATTAGGGTTTTTGGACCCCTGTTTTTAGGTCAAAACCCTAAAAATTGAAACTTGTCAAAATTGGTTGAAATTTGTTTTGATTCGGGCTTATTTTGCTTCACGATCACAATGGTGAAGTCGGATTCAGTTAAAACTCAGTTTAAGCCTGGTGGGTAGTTTTCGATTTTTCAAGTGAGAAGTTAGGTTTTCTAAACTCATCAATGGCAGATGGTCAGGTGCCAAGTGTCGACAGCTAAGCTCAAAATGCTTCGGTGATGTATCTATGGCAAGTTTTGTCCAAAAAGTTACTTCGTCTCGGAGGGGTTTTTCGACGAGGTGAAGATGTTGTAAAAATGGCTACGTCTGGAATGAAAAAGCGCAACTCTACGCTAGGGGTGCCCATCATTCTGGAGGCCTAAATCAAGTTTTGGTGACTTGTCTCTTCCAAGATGTCTTCTTCGAATTCCTGATAGCTTCGCGATGAGCCAGCCAGCTAGTCCAAGGGATCAATATATCGCCAAAAACTGGAGATTGAATGCAAAACGAGGGGAATTGAAAATTGACTAACTTTGGAGTCAAAAAGCGCCCCTGGCCAATCTTTTTGAGGCTTCAGATGGAGTTTTCTGATCGAGTGACACCCAGGAGGTTTGTTTCCATTTTGGTCCAGCTTCGCAACGCATCTGTCAGCAGGTGAATCAGAGTTGCCATGTTGTCGTGGTCAAAGGTCAAACTTGTGGTTGTAGACTTGATCAAAACTGTTCAAAAATGTCAAAAAGCGCCCCTGGCCTAAGATTTTGGAGCCTTGAATGAAGTTTGTTTGATGATTTCAGATGCTCGTCTTGTCCGTGTCAACTCCAGCTTTCCGTTGCCTGTCTCAGTCGGGTCAGAGGATGTCTCAATAGCCTGCAGCCAAAAGATTGGTGGTTTTTAGCCAGTTGTAAAAATAGCTAACACTGGTTGGGAAAAGCGCCCCTGGAGGCCAAGGGCGCCCATGATTTAGAAAGGTCAAAAGATGTTTTTATGCAAAGTGCTCTCCAAGAGCTCTTGCTCAAAATTCAGCCTGCTCCGCAATGAGTCAGTCAGCACGTTCTAAAATTTTGCCAGTTTCCGGGAAACATTAAGTGAAATGAGGTCAAATTCACAGTGAAAATAATGGAAAATGCTTGAAAATATTCTAACTCTGAGGTCAAAAACCGCCCCTGGAGGCCAAGGGCGCCCATCTTTTTGAGGCCTCAGATTGATGCATTTTGGATTGTCACCTCAAGGAGTCTTCTTGTCAGATTTGGTCTTGCTCTCCAATGAAACTGTCAGCCAGTTGATACAACGTGGTAGTAATTCAGAATTAGTGGTCAAACGTGAGCTTCATTTGAGGTTTTAGATTCAAATTTTCAGAAAAATGTCTAGTATGGAAGGACACCTAGAGTCAAAAGTTGACTTTTAGATTCAAAAATAGAAGTGCGCATGAGGAGAGTTTGCAATTAACTACATTCAAATCTTCAGTTAAGCTCTTTTCAGTTCGACTTCTACTAAAGCCTATTTTAGTCTGTAACTGGTTAAAATTTGTTTGCATGCATCAGTTAATTGAACTTCTCAAGGTGGCGCCCTAATTAGGGTTTATTCTACATCCAGTTAACTGAGTTTGAAGCCAATTATAGGCCATGCATGAGTTTTGAAGGTCCAGTTGCACTTCAAACGCCATTTCCAACACTTAGCATGCATTTCACACACCTTAGAAGATATTTTTCTATATATTTTGCTTATGGCATCCATTATTCATCATCAAAGTTGACAAGAAACGTCTTTTCTTGAGCATAAAAGTGATCTGAAGGTGCTACAGGTGTCAGATTTCAATGTTCTTCGTAGCTACAGATTCAGAGTGTTCGGGAGAAGATTATTTCAGACTTCGTTTTCCATTTGCATCCAGGTTTCATCAATTCTACTTCAAGCATAGGCAAATTTCTACAGAAAAGGAGAGAAAACAAACAAATAAAAACTTCTATTCTTCTATCTTATTTTCCTCTATTCTCGTCTTAGATTTTCTTCGCATGTCAAAGAAAACGGCAATTTTTTCAGAAAAGCATCATCTAGGTTTGAGTATTTCAGCATCAACGACAATACCCATGTCTTGGATTATTTTGTGAAAATTGCCCCGCTACCTCTTTTCTAGAGCACTGTGCTTTTTTCCAGAATTTTCTTTGCATGTGGGCCTAAAACGCATTTTTTCGCAAATTTGTTGCTCTAGGTTGTCTTAGGATTCGATTCTACACAAAACCCATGTTCCAGATTTTTGCTAGAAAAATTGCCCCCAGTGCCCCTAATTGCCAGTTCAAATCTCAACCGAAAACCTTTTACATACAAGCCTAAATCACATTTTTTCACAATTCTGACGTATTGGGTTGTATTAGAATTTGATTCTGCACAGAAACTATATCTCAGAATTTCTCCAAAAAAATTCACTTCCATTTGCTATTTTTAGCCTATCCCTGAGCTTTTTCAGCATTTTCCAAAGTTGTCCGAACATACCCGACTTTACAGTCAATAATCTAGTTTTTCAAAATGCAGTATAATCCCATAAATTATAAGGCCAAACAGGTCTTTCTTTATAACTTTCTGAAAACTATTGATACCGACTTAAGTCATGTTTTTCCCGTCATCAATCTAAACTCATTGGAGGGTATCAACAGTACTACAATCAGGAACCTTTAGCGTTTTGGGATACTTGCAGCGGCATCCATTCCCAGCTCGGTCTTTGACCTCGAGTTCGTACTTGCTTGTGTCAAGCATTATGACTCGTCTACCAGACAAATCAGGTCGACAGATGGAAGGGTCATTTGTAGCCTTAAACCAAGGGATGTAAAAAAATGATTTTCTATTCCTCCACGCTCAGATCATTTTGTTGAATCCATTCCAGATTGTGATAGAATATGGGAGGAGGACAAGGATAGATCGCAAAAGAAGGTAGCTTAGCAATGGTAAAAAGTTCAGAAAACCGACATGCCAAGGAAAATTGGGCGTGGTGATTTCAAGGATGAGATCGCTATGCAGTTAGTGGGATTTGAACACGCAAGCGTTTTCCGACCATGGATGTTCTACCTCATCTCTCGAGTTATTGATAAGAAAGAAACCTTTGACTGGGCCATGTTTATCAGCGAGTGTCTTCACCAACAGATTACGAAGTTCCTAAAGATGCACGAATTCCACATGGTGACCTCTCTAGTTTACTTGGTTGCATTTCAAGGCAGCTTTAAACTATTGAAGAGCAATGGAGTTTTGGGAATTCAGCGAGTGCAAGAATACTACCTTCAGTTGGAGTTTTCGAAAGTTGAATAGGACTTTAGAGCAATGAATGATCACTTTCTTATGAGGACAGTCAAAGATTTGGATAATGAGATGCATGTTAGAATTTCCACAGAGGCACAATCAGCAATGGAGAGTTGGGCAGATTGGTTCATCCAATTCCCTACTTTCACATATATCCGGGTGTATGGATATAAAGGAGAGCCTCTGATGCTACTGAGGTACCCGTCGGACAAGGTTCTTTTCATGGAGTTCATGAGACAGGCACACAAGATTCACACTTTCCTTCGCAATCGACACAAGCCAGCTTTCACCTTTCCTTTTGAGTTGGGTATTTACAAGTGCAAAACAGCTGCCGATTCCAAGCTAATGGCGAACGAGTTAGAGAAACTCCAGCTTGAGTGTTTTCCTCAGAGGCGTACCAACGATCCGTTGGGTCATTATTCAGCAAGGTTGGAGCAAAACGTTTCACATTTGGCAACGCTTGAAGACTTCTTGGTCAACTGTGAGGATGACTTTGAGGTGCGTCGGTGTCATTATTGTAGGCTTACTATTCCACAAATTGTTGATTTCTTGTCACAGGATGTGGAAGGTTTGTCTAATGATGATGGCGAGATACTTCTTCATTCATTCATTAAAGACCAAGTCCCTCGCCAGCCACTTCGCCAACCTGATTGGTATGTCCCAATGAACACTTCAGTGAAGGACTTGTCCAAGTCAGTTATCAAAATGAGCATGTACTTCCTTGAGAGCAAGCGAAAGTGAAGGGTGATTCCAGTTGCAGAGCTGCCAGCAATGGTGATTTCTTCTTTGCCTTCTACTTCTAGGACGAAGCCTCGAGTTAAGGTTATCTTGAAGCCGCCTAAAGGGGTTAAAATTGGGGTTAATTCAAAAGGGAAGAGCATCACCAAGAGGAAATAAGTTGAGAGAGAGCCAATGCTTCCAGTTGCGGAGCCAGTACTTCCAGTTCTAGCAATTCCAGCAGAGACAATAGTTACGACAGAACCGGTTATTCCAGCAGAACCAGTGATTCAGGTTGAGGGTGGTTCGTCATCTCCGGGTCCACCTTTCTCACCACAGTCGTCTCCTATAGATATTGATTCGAAGCCTGAGTCACCAATACATGAGACCTTTATACCAGTGGATCTGCCAGTAGCTGATACAGTATAAGCAGCTCTGCCTCAAGAGGATAGCATTGCCTATTCATCTTGGCTTGAGAGGTCATTGGGAAGAGAGAAGCATATGCCTTCATATGATCTTGACTTATCTGAGTTCAGTGAACCTTATTAGAACAAGTTGAATAAGAGGGCCAGAAAGCAGATCAACATTGAGAAGAATCTTGAGGCCGAGATCATCATAGAGGTTGTTACACCTCTAGAAGGCAAGAACTTAGATGAAGTTGATGTTGGTGACTTTACCTTCGTCAAAACTAATCTAGGTAAGAGTACTCGACACATCGACGTGAGCCTATTCAGGGTCGTCGCGAGTAATCTGGAGGAACGCATCATGAAGGATGGTGAAGATAAGGCAGCTCTCAAGGCTGAAATCAGGCAACTCCGCATGTACATCTCAAGTTTGCTTCATGGAAACAAGGGGCAGGCACCTTTACTCCCGCAGCTTCGAGAGACCGTCGCAGATCAACAGAGGGTTCGCTACTTGGTTAATCGAGGAAAGTTGTTGGATACCTGGATTGAGGACTTCATCATTGTTTGTCAACACCTCCTTATAGAGCCGTATCAGTTGAGGGTTGACGCACATAGTCTTTGCCAGAGGATTCGGGAGCTCGAGATCTTCATAGCTGAGCATAAGCCAAAGGATCTAATTCTGATATCATAGCTTGTAGGTGCCTATGACGCCATTGAAGCAGCAGAAGATCAAAGGAAGGTCTTCACTTGGAGAGAGTTGTATCTTTGCAGGGTGGAGACATATAACAGAGTATCTGCTAAGATGGGCGTGATTCAGGAGAAGGTTATTGCAACTCTTCGATTTATCAGCGAATACATCACTCATATCCCATGTCATTATCGGCATGAGGATGGTACATACGCCGAGTTGGAGGCAGTTCAAGCTGAGTTCAAAGAGCTAGTTTGAGGTAACCTAGGTGAACCAAAGGCGTCCAAATTGGAGGAGTTCTCAATGTTGACTATCAGTTTCAAGAAGGTGACCACGGAGGTTAGAAACAGTCAAAGGGAAATCTAGGATGGAGATAAGGAGTTAGACACACAATTGATCATCGTGGACAACGTCAGAATGCCAGATGATGATACTATCGATAAATTCCTTGAGGAGATGATAAGCTTGGAGTAGACTTTCAGTTAGATCCTACAGTTGTTTACGAGGATGAGTGAAATATACTCTCAATTTTTTTTATTTTTAAACCAAACATTTACAATGTAACCAAGCACCCGTTAAGGTTAGCATAACCCAAAACGTGCATGAAAGAACTCTAACCAAGAATGCACCCTAAAACCACTTAAGGAGGAGGGGCGTGCATATGGTCAGAGGATCCCTAGGATCTACTGAATCAAGATTACAAGATTATACTGAAAGAGAGAGATTAAACTCAACACCAAGAATGTGCACTCAAGATCCTTTGACAGGCGAGGTGCTAACATATGGTGGAGTACTAATGCTGAAATTGAAATGAACAAAGGTGGATAACCAACCATAAGGAACTTTCCATGCTACCACCAAACAATGGGGGGAAAAGATTACAATATTAATACTTCTTCTGCTGTGGCGGGCATCCACTCAACAGTGGGAATTCACCACTTGAAAGTGGGTATGAAAAGAGATACAAATGTTTATTCTCCACACTGGCGGTAAACCAGCCAGGGGTTAAAGTGTTTGCATTAGGAAATCACAAGTAAATGCAGTAAGAATAATGACTGGATTAGTACTACTAAATCTCAACCTTACAATAAAATAAATCTGCAATTTCCATGTGTTACAATGATATAATCAATGCAAACTACTGAAAAATATTTATTACAATATATAATCTTCTCAATCACCAAGATATAAGCCAAAAATCAGAACTGAAGCAAATCTGATATGACGAACAGCAAACTGAAATTTTGAACCAGCAATCAATGATAATACCAAAATTCTCATAACACCTTTAAAAATACCTACAAATGTTTTGAAATGAATTGCAAATGCATACTAGGAGGATGGCGCCCAAAATCAATCACTGAAACCGCATCAATGGGTCACCAATATTCAAGCACGAACTCCAAGACACCACCAACAATGGTACAGCCTTCTAGGGAGGTCGACCTTGCATTAAATATTCAAATCTGTAACTTGGCCAAGAGGGTCGCCCTTAGCCTAGGAATAGATTGCTTCAATGCCCAGAAGCAAATTAAATTCATACAAAAAGTTGTACATAAAAATCTCCTTCAGCCAAACAATAACCAGCAACTTGAAAACTGGAAATATCTCACCAAAACTCCACAGTAATGCTCAATATGTACTTCTGGATGAAGCACACTCTCAATCCATCATCTAGGGAACCATAGTTTTAGGCCCGAAGAGTGGAATAGAATTGCTAAGCTTTCCCTTAGCCGGATTTTGGATTTCAAACCAGCAACATAACTTTGTTTTCCAAAACATAACATAATCAGCTCTCCACAATGCAGCAATATATAAGTTTCAATGGGCAAATGAAACACTTTAAATTCCAAAAAATTGAATCACTTCAACTTCCCAAGGGACGCACCTTCAACCATTCACTTTATTGTGAAATAATAAAACATTATTCCCCTTCCCTTTAGGCGTCCATTTCTATTTGCAACAATAAAGCATTTAATAAATCATTAAATGCTCAACATGACCCCTTAATGTCCCCTCTTTAAAACAACATGAAGTTATTACTCCTAAGCATGAAATTGACTAAGTATTACACTTAGTCCAAGGAGATAACCAAAACCAATGCCAATACTGAAACTAAAAGATTACCACAAATAGCATGATGACTTGAGCTGAACTGCAGATGATGATACTGCCAAAATTAGACTTACTAAAAATAGCCACTACCAAAAATAGTAAATTCACTTCAACTCAACAGAAAGCCAAACTGATCGGCCACACTAAATTGCAAAAGATTGAATTGCTGCTAGAGTGGTACTTCTATAAATATACTTACCAAAAATAGCATATTGCTATAAATAGTAAGTTTTCCAAAACCACATCTGTATGCCAACTGAGCAGTATCATGACTTACTATAAATAGTAAGTGTTTCCAAATATCTTTTAAGCACAAACTGGACAATCATCATGACTTACTATAAATAGTAAGTGCCCGGAAAGGATGTCAAATTCAGATGCAAGTTACCCCATCCTGAAGCTCTTCAAAAACACAGAAAGCTCCACTAGACATGCGTCAGAAAAACACACATGCAAGCCCTCAAAACTGCATCTGAAACCTCCTATAAAATAGGAAACCCTAATTTACCATTTTGCTTAGCCTACAAGTTTCTGGAAATAGGCTAAAACCAATTGTAGAGAGTAGGGCTAAATCGAGGACATTACAATGAATCACGAGCAGCAATTAACTCAACTTTAGTTCTCGAGTTTTTCTTGTTGACATCAGGCATGCCTATCTCATTCTTGGAGATATCTTCGCAGGAGGAGGGACTCTTAGTTAGTGTTAGTTAACTGATTTTAGTTATCAGTTAGCTTTTCTTTCAATAAGGACGTGCATGTTGCACATTGTCCAGTTAGCATTGTTTGTATCGGCTAATTGATGGTAGCTTTCCAGTTAACTGTATAGTTTCCTTTATTAGGGTTTAGAAATAAGATTTTGCATGCATTGCGAGACTGTAGTTGACTCAAGGTGATTTTAGGGTTGCCTACACCTTTGATGTCTATAAATAAGAGCTTTTAGCTCATTTGTATATAACTTTTGCACGATTAATATATGTTGTGCCCACCTTGCCTGTAATATTGCCTTTTTGTATCTATTCATGAGTATTTGTTTTGATAATGAATTGTTATGCCACTTGGGTTTCATGCAATTATTATGGTGAATGCTTGCTTTAGTTAGATATAGTGGCTAGTTTGATCGTAGATTGTACGTGTGTCTGGCCTATGCAATTTACTGTCCTAGTTGGCTATCTTTTATGTTTTGTTATCAATAAGCCTATTCAAATTGAGCAAATAGGTGTGCCCACCTTGCCTTCATGTTGAGAGTTTGTACTTAAAACTTATCGTGTGATGTGTGTGATAATAAGCCTATTCAGCCAAGCAAATAGTTGTGCCCACCTTGCCTTCATGTTGTGAATCTGTACCCGGCTTATCGTGTAAAAGCATTCCTGCTCCTTTTCCTCATGTTGTCCCCAGACCCCCATCAGATTTATTGGAATTGCCAAATTGCAGTGCCACTAACCATCATAGTACAGGAGCAATTGGCTGCCGAGCAGATGAGAGTTGCAGGTCTCATGAAGAAATAGGCAGAGAGAGATGGAGTATTGGGTGAGAGTGACAATCAGTTGGCAAAGAAGGATCAATTGGCATTCTTGGTTTTCAGTCGTCTGGAAGACGACTACTTTTGGGGGGGATGATGTAGTCGGCCATAGTCGGCCAAGTTATTATAATGCAATAAAACTATAGTCTTGTGAGAATATTTGTTGGCATGTACTTTCGAGTAATTAAGTCCCGATTAGTTCTAGCGGGTTGTTATGGAACGTCATGACGATTGGTTGCTCAACCAACCGTCAAACGTTATATGTACTCAGTTTTGTAGTCGGGAAAAAGACTAGGATTGTCATTATGATTATGATTCCATGATTGATAGCACGGATATACTTGTGATTGTACCTGGTGATATTTACTGGATATGAATACAAACATCTTATGGTTCTAGCATATTGTACTATTTTGTTCTGTATGTTACATATAGTTTCGTTTACTTCCTATGTACGTAGTACGTTGATATAAACACTCCGCGAGGTAAACAATTGCCTTCTAAATCTGTATCTTGTATATGCTCATCATCCACATCAGACACAACCTCGATGAGATGCACCTTGCCTTTCCCAAGGCATTGGTGTCCAGGCTCCCAAGGCTCCTTACATGTGAAGCATAGCTTCTTCCTCCTCAACTCATTATATGTCTCCCGATCCATCCTGGTAGGAGGTGGTACACTCCTGTGCTATGTCGAAGATCTCTGAAAAGGCTTGGGACCCCAGAAAAACTTCTTATTCTACTGATAAGAAGTAGGAGATGGTGAAGTATCAAGGTCTAGGGTAATCTGAATAGCCTCATGTAAAGTCTTAGGCTTAAGAGCCTTGACTAAAGCCCGTAACCTGTCATGTAAACCCTCTATGAAAAGCATCACCACACATTTATCTGGAATCTCAAGAACGATAACAACAATGCGTTGAAACTCATTAATGTAAGTTTCAAAATGTTCAGTCTGTCACAGAAATGCTAAATCCCTATAGTGCAACTCAACATCCTTACAGTCAAATCAGGCAATCAACCGCTCAGAGAACTCCCTATAAGAATAAATAAGTCTATGGTTTTGGGTAACCAAACCATGATACCACCAATCATAAGCCACATCCTCCCAAGTTTAGTACTGCAAACTGAATGGCCTCGTCCTCAAGCATCGGCTTAAGTGAAAGGTAGATGTCAAGCTTGTGCACCCAAGCTCGGGCAGTGATCTTCTCGCTACCATCAAAGGAAGATAAAGTGAGCTTGCTAGTAGCTCGATGGAGGTCACCATTATGTCGTTGTCTAGGCCCTCTATCACCACGATTCCTCATGCTATCTCTACGCTGTGAACAATAGTGATGTAGAGGGAAAGCCTCTCTAACATGCTCTGGGAGACATGCCCACTCATCACTCATTGCCATAACATCCTGAAACTCCACACCCTCAAGTGGGTCAACTAGTGGTGGCTCATCTCTAGGAGGAAAATGGGGCTGCATGGGCCTATCTGTTGTACGTGGATGAGTCCTGTCACACCTAGAAGAACCAAGAGTATTGTCCATCGATGAGGGAGCCCTACTACTCCCACGGCTGCCTATAATTGTAACAGACCTATCTACCCTATCACGTATGTCATGTCTGCCACGCCTATCCCTAAGCTGACCCAAATCCATCTTGTCAAGGGTATTCTCAAGTCTGTCTAAAGCTTGTACAATCAGTGGTTGTGTATTAACAAGAGTTTTAAATAACTCACAATCAGGATCTTCTTGTGGATTTTGTCTCTCCCTCTAATGGGAACTTCTACTGCCATCATGGCTATCTCCCATAGCCGCACCCAAAATAACCCTAAACTGTTTGTGTGCTCTCCTGCGGGTATAATATTTGTGTGACCCTACCTCTCTAGGAAGCATAGAACTAATCGGAGTGCTCTCAAGTTGGCAAGATCATGGCTCTGATACCACTAAAAGGTTCCCAACCCAAATCTGGTCCAATTTTCTAAGTTTAATTTCTGAGTTTGATTTCTGATTTGACTTTGACCAGCGAATAGGGAATTTGTTTTTTTATTTGTTTTTGCTGTTTTATGAGTTTTTGTGTGATTTTGGTGGTTTTCTGATTTTTTTGAGGTTTTATGCTTGATAAGAGCGAAAAAGAAATAGATGCTAAGGAACATAAATGACTGAAATAAAATTACAATTTCTGACTTTCTTAGGACAGCAATTTAGATATTCAATAAATTAAGCGTTGGCTTTCAGGTACGCAAATTTCATGTAATCGATGGTCCAATTTCCTTAATTCTAAAAACTACATTTGCTGTCCTAAGAAAGTCAGAAATTGTAATTTTATTTCAGTCATTTATGTTCCTTAGCATCTATTTCTTTTTCGCTTCTATCAACCACAAAACCTCAAAAAAAATCAGAAAACCACCAAAATCACACAAAAACCCATAAAACAGCAAAAACAAATTCCCTATTCGCTGGTCAAAGTCAAATCGGAAATCAAATTCAGAAAATTGGACCAGATTTGGGTTGGGAACCTTTCAGAGAAGGGGTTGAAGCTAGTGCAGTTGGGAGTGCAAATCCACCAAAGAGGTATGCCTTTCCTCCTCCTTTTTTTCATTTTTTTTGCAAAATCTCAAGCATACAATGTCTGATTTTTTATTTTTCTTTCCATTTTTCAATTGAAACTTGCATTCAAAATATAAAAAACATGAACAATAGGAGTGAGAATGAAAGTGAAAAAAAGAAGTGGAAAATAGAAGAGAGTGGTGAGAGTGTTAGTGGAGTGCAAAGAAACCCATACCAATGCTCTTCAACAATCATGGAATGCTATGCAAAGCACCCTTTAAACAAAAAAAAATCTTTACTTCAATATGTTACACCCGTGGGCCAAAGACAAAAAAATTCAAGGGGGAGTAGGGTGTGGAATTGCCATGTTTGTCATAAAGAATTTAGGGGCAGCTACACAAGGGTAAGGTCTCATTTTTTGGGTGAGGCGGGCCATGGAGTTAGAATGTGTCCTACGTTAAAAGAGCATGAAGCAATAGAGTGCCAAAGATTGCAAATGGAAGTGGATGGGGTTCAAAGTGGATCATCTTTTTTTCCAAGTGCGCAATCAACTATGCCTATGCCTTCCACGATTGGTAGTAGTGAAGTTGCCACAAGAGGAAAGAGGAAGGTGAGTAGTAGTGGGAAGGGAGTTTCAGTTGAGTCTATGTTTAATAACCAAGCACGAGAAGCCACCGAATCTTCCATTGCCAAATTCTTTTTTGCTCATGCCATCCCATTTCATGTGGCCCATTCATCTTATTTCAAACAAATGGTTAAAGATATAGCCACTATTAGTCCTTCATTCATACCCCCTGGAGATCATAAGCTACGCACCACCCTCCTAGACAAAGAGTACTCCACATTTAATGCATTAATGGAGGATATGAGGCAAACGTGGATGAGGACAAGGTGCTCTATAGTGATGGATGGGTGGACTGATGTTAGATATCGACCACTCATCAATGTCATAGTCACATGCCCTACTGGTTCTTATTTTCTTAAAGCCATAGATTGTTCGAGGAGACGTAAGGATGTAAACTTTTAGTTTTCCATTTTGAGAGAAGCCACAGAGGAGGTTGAGGCTACTAATGTGGTGTAGGTGATCGCCGATTCAACACGTGTGTGCCAATCGGCTAGTTTTGATGGTGGAGGGTATTTATAGGCACATATTTTGGACCCCATGTTGTGTTCATGCATTGAACATGTTGGATTAGGTTAAGCAAGTGGTGGCAAAAGCTAGAGATATTCAAATGTTCATTTGCAATCACCACACCTCACTTGCTCTCTTCAAATCATTTTCGAAGGAGTTTCTCGAACCTGTTGAGACAAGGTATGCCACTTCATTTTGTTTCACTTTCAATTTTTTAAATTTTGAAACTTCAAAGTTCAAACATTTCAATTTGTATTCATAATTTGATTTTGTTTTAATAAATCGTTGAATCAATGAATGTAGATATGCCACATACTTCATCTTGTTTGAGAGGATGCTTGAGGTGCATGAGCCTCTACAATTGATGATGGTCAATGCAAAGTGTATAGATGGCCAAATTCAAGTTCTGCTCAAGGAAAGACCATCAAACAAAAGATCCTCGATGACGATTGGTGGTCCAATGTGAGGTAAGACATATTAGATTGCTGATTTTCATATTAAATTTCTGATTTCAATATTTTAATTTTATTGTCCAATGTTCCAACTTTTGAAGTTTCTAACATGTCAATTAACTTGTCAATTAATTATTTTAAACTTTTTGTTTGCATTTTGTACATATATTTGCTCCTTCATCTCGCCTATTGTAGATATCATCCGATATGCTGATACAGACTCTCCTAGTCTAGGAGAGATATATGAGACATATGACAGTATGCTTGGGAAGATCAAGCAAACAATTTTAGCAAAGGATCCCACTTCGGGTTTCTATGAGCACCACATTAGGCCCATTGTGATGTGGAGGTTGAATACAATGAACACCCCGCTTCTTATGAAATTCCAAGGATACAAATTGAACATGGGGATCAAACTGTTGAAATCAGAGTAATGCAACATCAACACGATGGTACTTTTCTAAGACTGATTTGGAATCCTGGAATCATTTGGGATTCAATAGCTATTGAAGATGAATTAACTTATGATGAATTTTGGAAACCTATTCCTATAATGTTAAGATTTGAAATCATCAAAGGGCATTTTTTGGAGGAATTTGCACATCATTGGATTGTTCTTCCTCTTAGCAGTTTTTAGGAGATTAATTTCTCCAATACTCCACAAGATTATGTTTTGAGTAGATGGTGCTACCAACCCTGCGACCCAGGAATTTCTATGATGGATATATGGAATGACATGGAATGCTTCATGGTGTGATGGAGTCTGACAAACTTTGTGTGTTTAATGGCATCAACATGAAGTGATGGATATGTGTTGGGGCATTCTACAAGCTTGTTTGCGACCCTGGTATCGACATGACAATTTATGAATGCTTTCGTGCAAGCATTTCCAAGGAGGGGAGGCTTTCATAACCTTGTCCCATGACTAGATCACATAACAGAGGGTCGACATGAAGAGAATAGACAAGACTATCGCTGATAAAAAAGGCTTTAGTTTGATTGTGATCACCCAAGGGAAAACAACTAAGAGATGTCATGTAAAGGGCAGCGATTAAAATCTCTAAAACAAGGAATAAAGATTACAAGAATCATTATGATATGTTAAAATATGCCAACTCAGAACCAAAGGCAGCAATAACATATAATTGCACTACGTAGGTTACACATCTGCATTGGAGGTTACATTATCAGCATGAATCATATGATGCAATTATATATGTAAAGAAGATCAAAGCCATTCTAATTTCTTACTAGACAATCAATACGTTAGTATTTGTTATCTAAATCCTTGTTGATGAGGTCACTATCAAACTTATTCTTGATTTGCAAAGGTAATCGGTTTTGTTGATGAAATGATTAAATTTTGCTTTTTGTAACTGTCGATCCTCACAAGTAAACAACATCTATTGATTTCCATATCGTTTAAGTGAGGAAGGAGTAGATATTTATATCAAAGTGGGAGACACGTCCCATGAGCGGATGTGTCTCCTCAAAGTGGAGACATGTCGGCTCAAGGGGCATGTCTCTCCATTTAATTAATACTTGTTTCAAATGCAAGATCAAAGTCCTTTATCTGACCGATGCTATTTATTATCAACACTCCCTCTTAGCGATGAGGATAAACTTCAAACAAGTATAAAGTGATGTCACCTAACTCGTGATATCAGAAGATATGGTATGCTTCTCAAGATGTCAAGTCACATGACATTCTTCATAACACATCTTTAATATGCAATACTCCCTCTTAGCTAGGGAAGATAACTTCCATCAAGTAAACGCAATATCACCTAACTCATGATATCAGAAGATATGGTATGCTTCTGAAAGTGTCAAGTCACATGACATTCTCCATAACACATCTTCATTATTCAACACTCCCTCTTTAACTAGGGAAGATAACTTCCATCAAGAAAAGTGATATCACCTAACTCATGATATCAGAAGATATGGTATGCATCTGAAAGTGTCAAGTCACATGACATTCTCCATAACACATCTTCATTATGGTATGTGCATTGACATCAAGTCACATGATGTCTACCATAATTCATGGCATGTCCACGGATATAATTATCCACCATGATTATCTCTTAAGGATCACAATGATCTTTAGATGACATCAAGTCCCATGATATCCATCAAAGTGTCCAAGAGATACTATCATGACATGTCCACAGATATCAAGTCACATGATATCTATCATGATAGTTCAACATTGTAGAGTCATCACTTTACAATGTTACATACACGTGTTCATTATTAGAAAGATCGTCACCTTTCAATAATGTACACAGGGGGAGTAGGCCCATAAGGTCATGGAGTCACACACAAGACAAAAGAGTTTACACATTAAACATCTTTATATATTAGTACAACTTATAAACAATTTTGAATTTCAAACATAATATCAAATTACATTCCAAGTTTTCTTCCCGAAGAGTTCAACCTTAACTCTGGAGAGAAGTTGTTGAGTATGTCCGTTGTTTAAACATTTGAACTAATATACTCCAACTAGATCACTTTCCTTTCCACCATATCTCTTACATAATGATAGGGGATCTCAATGTGCTTAGATCAAGGAGTCCCACAAACAATTTACGAAGCCAAACTGCTTCTCTTGCCCCCATAGAGGCTGCATTGTAATCAGCTTTTGTCGAGCTTTGTGCTACAAAAACCTGTTTTCTGCAGATCCAAGAGATCATAGCCCAATCTGAATCAAAGTATCCAAGTTGATCTAGTTGGTCATTTCTGTAAAGAAGATTGTATCCAATAGTGCCTTTGAAGATATCTCAATATATGTTTTACAACCATAAGGTGAATTTCCTTTGGCTCACACCTGAACTGGTTTAGAACATTAACTAGGAGCTTCCATTTGCAGCAAGAGTGCTCTATCAACTTAGCTACTAGCCCCTTGTGGCCAGCCCATCGTCAGTCCAGGTGTGGCTTATTTCCAACACCCCCCCTTTAAGCCACACTGCGGGTGCTAGGGGCTCTTCTGAAGTTAGATCTTGGGACCTGTCGTCATGGAGTCTCTCAACATGACTTCTCATCTCAGTCTCAAGGATGAGCAAGGGCTTTCACCTCATATCTCTCTATCTCAGAGAATTATGTATTACAACAAGTGAAGATGTGACTCCCTCTGAAGCTCTAATTACATGCATCAGCCTCCTGACCTCCTCGTCCAAAAACGTCTGTAATACTTGCTTTAGAGAAATGGTTTCCAATGCATACCTCTGTAGAGATTTAGGGCTGTCCTCTTCAACCTCATCCTAGAACACTCTATACAAATGAATATCTCAACTGAATATCTTTCCTCAATACACTATCATGAAACACATGGAAAGACAGAAAGCTTCTCCAAGCTTTGATTAACATAAAGGATGATAATTGGCTTCAATGCTTGTTCAACCAATCCTACAAGGAGCTTTCGAAGCCACCCTGCTTCTCGAGCTACCAATGTTAAATCCAGATTGACGTAACTTGAGCAATTCAGAACCCAACTGCAGAAGAGGTACTTCAATAAACTGGCCCTGTAACACTACAATCCTTATTCTCAGTGAGTCATAGAACTCCCTCTTGATCTCGGCTTTAGAGATTGCAAAGAAGACTTTTGGAGGTACACTTCCTCTAGCCACCAACTCAGTCCCTCTAGTGTTCACTCCCTCTTGATCGTTTCTTTGGTTTACATGATGCCTCAAGCTTTTCATCATTAAGTAATCTCTTATCACTTTCTTGCCCCTAAACCTGTCCAGGAAGCATTTTAGATAGAGATTACAACAGTCTATAATTATCCAAAGAAATATTAAGGCTAGAATCATACAAGTTGTACTATCTTAAGTATAGTATGAACACATAAGAATTTATGAACAATATTAAAAACATGAACAAAGAAAAACAACCTATAAGTGAAACATGTCGCAAATATCAAAAAAATCAAATGAAGGGATAAAGAACTTATCTTTATTGGATTTTGATATAACCCTTTCTTCCATCTTTTACTCTTCTCGAGAGTGCTAAACTCAGCACAACAAAAGATAGTCTGCACAACTACAGAATTCTTGAATGCATTATGCAGTTAGCATATACAACATAGAATCGAGCCTCTCAAGGCACCATCATAGTCCATGCACAAAGAGAATGTTATTGGAGTGATCATCCTCCAATCACAACGAAAATTTGCAGTTCTCTTTTCATCTCAGAGTCACACTCAGAGATCTTCACAATTGCAAGGAATAGAGGTAACTCCACAGGATCTTGTCCCAAAGATCACTTATTCAAGAGAAACCACAATTTGACTAAACACACATGATTTAAATAACCAAAGTCAGATTTGCACAACTTAGCAAATTGAAATTTTACCCTAGATTTCAAAAGTATAAACAAAAGAATACTTATCTTGATGGAATCAGAATCTCCTTTTAAGTGCTACATTTAAACAAGAAGTCAGAAAAAACCTCGACATGATGCTTGTTGAATCACCAGCCTGAGTTTATTCCTCTGCTCTAGTCGACAGCCAAGGAGACGTGTTCTCCACAAATGATTCAAGCAGAGATGCACCTCTAATCCTGAAGATATGCACGGGATATCTCAATATATCTTCTTGGACTGTTGCGACAACTTGAAGGGGGACCCATCACAATAGTTGAATAGACATTGATTCATATGAACCACGACAACGATAGAAGAGATTCTCCCATCCTAGCCCAATGATTGCTTAGAATTCACATGATTTTCTTTCCACCGCTTCGCCTTTATCAACCAACACAGAGCTTGCGATATCTAATCACAAAGCAATGTCAGTATCTTTAATTCCAAAAGAACCTGACTCAATGACAGGAGAAAATCTCAATTTCCTAAGGCGGAGTAGTCTGCCACTTCAACACAACTAATAATCAATATCATCGGAATATTGAAGTTATTCTCGACTCCCTTCTATTCCCTGAAGATTTGCCCAACATACATTTCACACCCTCGACTTGGTCAAATACACCACGCTTGCACCATAGCAGTATTTGAGTGTCGCTAAGAACCACGAACTTCACAAGACATACGGTGGCAACAAACGCGACAGAAGAAAATATTTTACAACAATAGAGAATATAGACCCGTCATTACTCAGCAACAGGAATTCCACGAAATTACATTCCCGTGAGTTGGCGGATTCTTCAATACACAGTCTGCTTTATCAACCTACGATGAAGAGCAACACCTTATGTACCCAGATGGTAGAAGCTGCGATTACAGGTGGGATGAAACAAAGAGAGTGCCAGGAGCGATTAACGAGTGGTGGCCGAGCCATAGGCTCTGGCCACTCCGCTTAAGAAGGTTTCTATCCGCCAGCACTAACTACACGCGCTTAGCCTGGGTATTTAGAAGAATCGACAAGGGCACAAGGCGACGAACTTACAACCACACGGACCAGAAGATCTTGATCGAGAACTATATTTTGGACCCGCACATTCAATTCTGGCGATAGTAACTGAGGATAGAATTATTCATACTTTCCGTGTGCAAACAACAGGGAGATCTAAACAGCGATTTGGTCTGCAACGGGTCATTGCGGAGTTCTGGCCCGAACTCTTAGAGTGGCACAGGTTGTCTAGAGGCAAGTCACAACGCCAATCCTCTGTTCTTTAAGTCTCGTGAGAAACATTGTATCAGCCCCCTATTCTATTGGAATACTGTATCACTGTATGCGGGTGTCAAACAACGGATTTCATGATTATCATAATAAACTTTGGTGCACTGATGATCTAATTTATCACAATAGTAGTGCTTGCGTTTATGCTTCTATGCTTACATTGATTGCTCAGATCTGAGTTGAATTTAATCGGATCTTTCCTACCGAAGCTCTAATACCATGTTGATGAAATGATTAAATTCTGCTTTTTGGAACTGTCGATCCTCACAAGTAAACAACATCTATTGATTTCCATATCGTTTAAGTGAGGAAGGAGTAGATATTTATATCAAAGTGGGAGAGACGTCCCATGAGCGGATGTGTCTCCTCAA
This sequence comes from Sequoiadendron giganteum, assembly GCA_007115665.2. Lineage (NCBI taxonomy): Eukaryota > Viridiplantae > Streptophyta > Pinopsida > Cupressales > Cupressaceae > Sequoiadendron > Sequoiadendron giganteum. Next base: position 184,898,719 of record CM021104.1, on the reverse strand, counting down.
AGTGGAGACATGTCGGCTCAAGGGGCATGTCTCTCCATTTAATCAAAGTCCTTTATCTGACCGATGCTATTTATTATCAACAAGTTCATCCATAGAACCAAAAGCTCAACATATCTCTTCAATCTGTTAAGAGGAAAATTCCAAGTTTTCCAATCTATTGCAACCATCACAATGTTATAGGGGGAATTGTATAGCAATATCCTAGAATGTTGGTAGGAATTACTAATCATTGTGGTAGAGATGAAAACTTGAATGGTACTTGTAGAACCTCTCACAATTAGCTCCCAAAAAGCTAGCAATGGTTCAATAACCGCTTGATCATAGACGGATATTTTCACTGTGGAAAAACAATGGAAATAATGACTATTTTGAATAGGGGGTATAGATATAGATATAGTTGAAGTGTCATCCCTTGTTTCAACCAAACTTAAACATTCAATTTATGATTGTTGATAAAAAAAAGGGATCCAATTCATCACCCTACCATGAATTGCAATCTCTTGCAATTTCATTGAAGAGAGGTTCGTGATAGCATTACTTGGGTTTGTCTTGCTACTCCAAGCTTGTTTCCATACTTCACTAATAGGAGATGCACCGAGGTCCCAAGTTCTACGATTCTCTTCAATCTTATCACGACAGTCATGAACAACTTCTTTATTCAACTCAAAGAGCGGGTTGTCATAAGTCTCATTCGCTTCAACTTCAAATAAGGGATTATTAACAATCTGAAAGTTATCCTTAGTTCCTAACTTGGATCCATTTATTTCTAAACTTGAGTCATAGATCTGATCTATGTTGTCCAATTCCTTAACCTCATTTCTTCCTTCGTCTCCTTGCTCCTTCAACTGTTTAGTTACTTCCTTCTAACTTTTTGCATCTCAGAATGCTTGATGATCATATATTAATTTAGCTTTTCTTTGCTTGTATTGATCTAAGGCCTCATGATTTTTAGTTGCTAATCTCTTTGCACTCTCTTCCTTTGGTGTATGAGCCTCCAAAGTCTTCGACATTAGGTGTTGACAATTTTGACTAGGTGGATGGGTGTGTGGAAATCTTGATGCAATATCTAAGTTACAATACTTAGTCTGAAAACTCATCTCGTGTTCATCTATGTGTCCATGCCTTTGCTCAATTTTCTGCAAGTTCTCTCTTGCTCGAGCAGCTACCATCTTGGCAAGCTTAGCTTTCTCATTCCACCATTCACACAGTCATAGAGTCCTCTCCATATCTTCAACAACATTAATGATTACCTTTGTGCAAAAAAACATAATAAATCGTCCAACATCTAGGAGCAAGGTTTAGCAATATAATTGAATTGGATAATTATCGAAACCCCACATTTATTACTGAAGGAGACACAAATTTGGCAATGAACTGCAATCACAAGCTAGGGTGGAATCATTTCACCACCGAAACCCTAAAACCTCAAGCCTAAGAGCTCTCAACAAAATAACTAAATTAAACTCCAATCATGGAAAATGCATTCCCGAATGCACATTTTGTAGCCTCTCGTGAAATAACCGTTCACAAATATTTGAATATTTAACTTTAGGAGTGAAATAGTGGCTTTATAATATTTAAGTCCCACTTTAGTCACTTTACATAAATATTAATTAATTAATATTATTCGTAATATTCGCTTTCAAAGAATAATACTAATTAATCAATAATTAATTCCCTTAGTTTATTTAAAGGCTTACGTACAGGAATCAAATAAGCCACTAAAACATCCAGATTATTAATTGGAGGGGGACATTACAACCCAAGAAAAATGAAAGAGTTGTCATTCATGTCTGTACTTGCTCACCACTAGATAAGTGGAAGAAGTTTGAATTTCATTTTCAATATTGTACAAGCTTTCCCACTAAAAACTGGAATTGCCATTGTAACTCCCATTGAAAAAGTGGATGTTTACCTCTTCAATATTGCACATGCATCTCACTGAATAAGTGGTATCGGTTGGCTTGTCATCTGAAGCTTTCTTTTCAGTTGTTGTTTTTAGTTTAATTGTAATCCTAAACACCGTATGCTCTCTCACCTTGCCTTTTCCAGGATTTGGGTGATCAGAAAGTGGAAAGGAAGTTGTCATGCATCTCATTTGTAGTTCAAGCTAACATTTTCAAAAAAAAAATTAGATATGTATGTTACATATTAGTAGAAATGTTTTGACATTTTAGAAATTTCACATGTCAAAGTATCCAACTATATAGTATCTATTTGACCATGGCATTTAAAATTTTAACCATTATTTTTGGATAAGTTTGAAGTTAGTTGAACACATCATTCAATTGAATCAAACACAATATACAATAGACCTTAATTCATCCACGCATGTGGACAAGTGGAAATAGTGCATGCTTAGGCATTTGCTTTGTTGTAAGACATTCATTTTATATTATATGCCTCTCACTTTTTGTTTTAAGTTTTAAATATCTAATGACTATCTATAGCAGTCTATCTCACTTTAATGAGGCGCCTTGCATCATCAATTGACCGACCTTGTGGTCCCTAATTATTCCCTATTGCCAATTACCACGTAATTTACCACCCCCTCTCCTCACTAGTCCCACAAGATCCATGCATCCACATCTCATGGACCAATGGCTAATTAAGCCATAGTGGACATTTCAAATGTATTAGGTTTTAAAATTATGTATTATCCACTTGGATTTTCATTACCGACTCCCACTGCCAACATGGCTAATATGCGGTCTTTCTTATCACTTGCAGCCAATAGCTTTCTATCACAACCCTATTTCCATTGCCTGTTCATATTCTTTTACCCATCTTTTACCCATTTTGACATTGTTTAGTTTGTTTTACTCATTATGTGATTGAGAATGCAATGTCATGTGGAATGTGAAGAGCACAAGCATGCACATCATCTCTGAATATATATAACCAGACTTAACCAATAGTTATTGACATGCTAATCTCACCTGGTGCCACATAGTGGCTATCAAAAGACCAAATGGGTTGGGAAACTCGTATGAACGTATTTACCAAGGGGAAAACAAGTAGAAATGACAAATGCCATTCTACTCTAAAACCTGCTTTGCCATTCATCTTCTTTCTTTGCCATTGCCTAGCACTATTTGTCTCTACAATAGTCCTCAGGTGTCCAATTGCTGTTTATTTTTTATCATACCCCAATGCCCACTGCATAGTGTCAAAGGGAACCAGCAAATTAAAAAAAAGGCAAACGAAAGAAAAACCGGTGAATAAAAAAAACGAAAAATACACATGTAAAATCGCAATATATTTCATCTTCTTGCACTACACTCAGAGTATGTCAATTGTCAATAAACAAAAATAGCTCATTCTTTCTCATAGAGGGAACACCTTCAGTGTAAAAATAGGGATGATAAAAGGCACTTATGTGTCTGCATTTTTTCCTCTACAATAGAATCTATCTATGGTTAGCTTGACTTGCAGATGAAAGAATTTCAGTGTGGGAAAAGGTGCGATGGGTAGAAGATGCATGCTTAGTCTCAATGCATTGATTCACTATGAAATATTTAGGAAGTTAAGTTAGATATAAGATGTATGATGGTTTGCCTCTCTTCTATTTTAATAAATGAAATGTTGGTGAGCTTTATTCCCTTTGCTCTTCTACTCCTAAATGTCGAACTGCGACAAAGAAGAAAGTTGGTGAGATTAAGTAAATCGAATGTCTAGTGAGAAATATATTAGTGCATTATCTCTACTTGTCTCTTTCATTAATTTCATTCAAATACACAGAATGAGGAGGATGACCTACACCATAGCACCTTGGATGATGGCTTGCAAGACAACTCAACAACCTAAATTGTAAATCACTGAGTTATGATGAACATGCAATCAAAAACACAAAAAACCATTACAAATTCATGTAGACAAAGACATAGCTGAATGTGTTTACCTCGTGGAGTGTTTATATCAACGTACTACGTACACAGGAAGTAAATGGAACTATATGTAATACACAGAACAGAACAATACAATATGCTAGAATCATGAGATGTTTGTATTCATTTCCAATAAATATCACCATGTACAATCACAAAGTATTCTCGTACTATCAATCCTGGAATCCTAATCATAATGACAATAGTAGTCTCCTCTTCCGACTACAAAACTGAGTACATATAGTGTTCGGCGGTTGGTTGAGCAACCAACCGTCGTGACATTCCATAACACCCCGCTACAACTAATCGGGACTTAATTACCTAAATGTACACGCCAATAATTATTCTTACTAAGACTATAGTTTATTGAATTATAATAACTTGGCCAACTACGGCTGACTACACTAAGGATATTTGACCACTTACATCATCCCCCCCACAAAATAGGTCGCCTTCCAGGCGACAAGACAACAAAAAATGGGAAATGATGTTGTACAAAATTTATTGAGAGGAAGGGGGAAATGAGGACGTCCCTGGATGAACTAATGACATGGGAGTAGCAGCAGAAGAGTGTTGGTCCTTCAATCGCTTTACTTCCTCCATGTGTACTCGAAGCTGGCGATCGGCAAGAATTTCTCATTCCCTGGCAGCTTTCACCATGTGTGTTGCCACCATCAGCTGACTCTTGACTTTGTTTGCCTCTAAGCTTGTGGTTGCCAACTGTTCCTCCAATATTTTGATTTTTTCACCCCACATCTATTCTCGCTTCTGAGTCTCTTCCTCCTTCTGCATAAGCTCCTCCTCCTTCTAGCGGTTCCCTTCCTCCAAACTAATCACTCTGGCCTCCAAGTTGGCTATCTGGTTTGCCTGTGCATCCGATACCTGAGCCTGTTTTGCTAGCTGGGTTTGCAGATTCTTCATGGTCATGGCAGATTCCTCCTTCACTTTTTGCAACATGCGATAGGCCTCCACCTTTCTACCGCCAACTCGACAAACAGTATATGCCTCTTCATGTTGTAGAAAACATCCCGAAATGCAAGCTCAATGTGATAGAGGCTTTCTATGACTTTCGCATCCCTTCCTGCCATCCTTGGTGGGTTGCCTCACCAATTTTTGAGCATTGTTGCAGTTTCGCTTGCCAGCCAACCTTGGGTAGTGAAAATGCGAGCGAACTCTGCCTCACACCCCATCTATGCAAACCCTCTGAGGCGTTGCACCTCCTGGCCCACTAATGGGGATCGACCAATCTTGAGGTCCTTCGAAATGTGCCCCACTTGCATCATTACTCGCCCCATGTGTTGGAGCTCCTCCACATACCTCTGCACTGTCCCCAAAGGGTTTGATGGATCTGGTTGTGATATTTCTACCACATATTCGCCAGACTCACTGTCCTCATCATCCTCCTCGTCTGGTGCAACTACTATCTGCTCCTCCACCGGCTCTCCTACTACTTTTATCCCCTCTGTGGTCACTGGTGGCGGCTGGTGCACCTCCTTTGTCCCTAGTTGCTTCCTCTACTGGCTCTTGTGCCACATCCATCCCTTCTGTTGTCTTCGTCGTATCACTCTCCTAGGTCTGAATGGTTGAACCTGCAACATCCGTATCACCAACCAGCCCTTTTGGCGAGTTCTCATCAGGTGTCTCGGCCACCTCCACTCTCAAGTCGTATGCCCCTAGCCAATTATCAATCTGGGCTCCTCCTGGCGCTCCTGGTGATGTAACAAAGGTAACTTGCTCCTGAGGAGTGATGGTTCCCCAAGTCCCTGAGACCTCTGGCGGCTTGGTGGGGGCTACTGGTGATGTCTCTAGCAGACCATCTATTGTCAATCCCGATGCTGTCCCTACTAAAAGTGCCACCCCTGGTCGTGTGGCTGCCAACCCTAGCGGCATAGTTGTGAAGCCTAGCGGTGGTACTGTGTCACCTGAGGTTGCCGAACTCGAGGATATGGTGGTTACTTCTGCTAGTGGTGCCCATCCTAGGAATGCATTGGGTACTAAGGCTGCCACTCTCAATGTCCGTCCGCTACCGTTGGATGATGCTCGCAGGGTGAAAGTGATAGTCGACGAACTCTCCTGACCCGCTGGTGGTGCTGGCAAGGTGAGCCCTACTAGCTGGAAAGGTGGTATTACGGATTCTTCCACTGCCATTCTGGTCTGCACAACTACAGCCACAGATACTTCCTTGTCCTTTGGCGAACTCTCAGCTGATGTCGAGGAAGAAAACTCAATGTGCTCCCCTTCTGCTTCTTCCCCACTTTGTGCTGATGTTTCTTCTTCTACAGATGCTTCTCGGCATTTCCTTTTTTTTCTTGCCATAGGGCCTTCGCCCACCTGCTTGAGTTCTAGTATTGTCCAGTAGAATACCGTTGGCAGGCCTGGGTCCAAATGGGTAAGAGGTTGCAATCGACCCCACCTGCCTTCAGGTACTTGCGTGTGTACAACATCCAAGAATAGAGCAATGGCATGTTGCGTCATATAAAACGCTTTGTGCCATTGGGACAGAAACTCTCGCATCCGCTCTACAAGTAACTGTGCCCAATTATATACTCAGTCAATGCTCAATCCACCATGTAATCTACCATCCATATGGCAATGTCGGATGCTCGGCTGGCACCTATAAGTCGGCACTTCATCAAGTCTAATATGCACTTCCATTCGGCTATAGCCAGATAATGTTTTTGAAGGCCTCTGTTGTTGGCATTCCATATACTATCTTTCTCCCCCGGCGTTAAATTGTTTCGGCACACCTACTTAATTAGGACTTCCTTATGTTGTTGGGTCATCTTCTTTGGCTTATTAACTCCGATCCCTGTGGCTGAAACACCAAAAACTCGTTCAAAATCCTACGGCCAGAATGAAATTGTAACCGGACAACCTCTGTAATCTATTACCGACTTGTTCGTGTGCTTGCAATAATTCTCCACCATGGCCTTCAGCCAAGGTTCAAATTCTCATGAGTTGAAGAATGGCAACAAGACAGCTTTATTCCACCTGAGCGTGTTGTAGTGCAATCTTCAACGCGTGGTCATCGACTGCACTTCGCCACCACTGCTTGCACTCATTGCCAGTTAAATTCTCCCAGGACATCGTTTCAACGTCTGCATCCATTTTCTTTTTCTTCCCTTTCAAGGCTACCTTCGACTTATGCTACACAACTTTCTTTCCCTTGTCCATTGTATTGTCGGTTTGGCGGTTCCAGCCAACTTTATTTGCTTCCAAACGGTTGTCAAAACTGCCTAACTTCAGTAACTGTCGTACTGAGTGAACCTGGAACTCTCGAAATTCTTGAAAAAATTGCAATTGTTGTACGCCCTGAGGAGTTAGGGACTGTCGTACGATCTGGGAAGCCTCTGCCTGTGAAAGCCGTGTGAATTGAATAGACTTTGAAAGTCGTACGATTTGGACAATTGTGGGATGTCGTACGCTTTGAAAATGATATGAGTGTCGTATGCCTTGAAAGCTCTCAAAACGTCGTACGATTTGATTGGATACTGAATGTCGTACGGTTTGAAGAAATGTTGAATGTCGTACGATTTGAAGAGATATTGAGTGTCGTACAATTTGAGAGAATGGTAAATGTCGTACGATTTCAAGATATTCCAAATGTCGTACGATGTGAACTCTTGTACCTCCAACAAATCGTACGATGTGAATAGCAAACCGTACGATGTCAATCTCTATGCCTTCAGTAATTCGTACGATGTGAACAGCCAATCGTACGATGCAAAATTCCAACCTTCCAACAAGCCGTACAATATCAACTTTTATATGTTCAGCACGCCGTACAATTTGAATAATTTGTGAACGTTGTACGATTGAAAGACCTTGTGGATGTCGTACGGTGCAAATGTACTCCCAACGTCGTACAACGTGAAGGTGATCTAAGCATTGTACACCTTGAAGACCTTGGACCTGTCGTACGTTTTGAAAGCTCTACTCATTTCCCCTATGTGAATGTCGTACGCTTTGGACTGCCTTATGAAGTCATACGGCCTCCTCTTTGGCCGTACTTATTATTATTTTTTTCTTAGTCGGCTTTGTTTTTGCTTTTTCATTTTTTTTAATTTCATTTAATAATTCTTTTTGAATTCTTTTATTTTTCTTTTGTTTAATTTTTTCTCCCTTTCCAATTTTTTTAATTTTTTTACTTTTTTTTTTTCCTAATCTTCTCTTTTCCCCTTGGTTGTCCCAGTTTCGTCCCCAGGCTTTATTTTTAATTCAGATGCATAGTACCATTTACACGTATGCGGAAATCTTTTATAACATTCTTCTTCACAACAAGTCCCTATGTATTTTACGTCAAACCATTTATCAAGCAAGGGAGTAGGACCAGTACCTTTATATCCGCTGTCAACATACCTACCTCCGTACTACTAGTACCACGTAACATCTTCGCCTTCTACTGTCAGAGGTCCGGTTGGGTTGGGTATTACCTTCCAGAGTCCATCCTTCGTCGCTATTTTCCTTACTCTTGGCACCTTCCTTCTCTCTCTTCTCATTTGTTTAAGTATTTCTTCCGTGTACCCGTCAACATGTGATAAGAATTTGTCTTCTGTCATGACCACTGTTTTAAAACAAGGGGTTGTTTTTTCAAAGTATGCCTCCCATTGCTCGTTGTCCCATTCATCCTTTTCTTCGTCATTATCTTCTGGTTGGGGTTCTCTTGCCGCTTGTTCCTCCTCCATTTGTGCCTCTTCATCCAATTCTTTTGCCAGATATCCCTTTCGTATGCCTTCGTATGGCACGACGTAAGTCCAATGTCCACCCATTCATTTCCAGAGTGTCGGTGTCCCGAACACTGCATTGGTCAGATGTTTATGTATCTGTGGTACTGCAATTCCTTTATACTTTCTTTTCTACTAGTCTCTCTTCTATGATTTGGTTTCTACTTGATTCCGTCCAGACTCCCTCTGCTACGTATCCGGGGCCTCCCAAGCCCAATTCTTGCTCCCTCGGTGCCTCCATCTACACAGGCCAATCTTCCTTGGTGGCGTAGCCGAGCATATTGATGGCTATTGTGTGTTTGGCCTCCTTTCTCTCCTCGTATACTTTCAGCTTTGATCTGTTGATTGCACTGGGCAGGAATGATCCATCCAAGTTCTCTAGTTTTATAGAGCCATTGTCGCATACTTCTTTGATTTTAAACGGTCCTAACCACCGTACTTTGAACTTCCCCGGTTTGATCTCGTTACAACCGTTATACTTCAAAACTAATTGTCCTGGCCAGAAGTTCATTCGCCGAAGGTGTTTGTTGTGCCATTGTTTCCTTCTCCGTTGCATATTTTTCATGACCCATTGTGCCATCACTCTCTGCTCATCCAATTTGTTGAGTTCGTACAGCCATTCCTTCAAACTCTTTGTATCTCTTAACCGGTTCTCTACGGCTATCCTTAGGCTAGGTACCATGTATTCCATTGGTACCACTGCTTCCTGGCCGTACATCAACTGGAAAGGTGTCTTGTTACTTTATACGTTGTACAATATGCCCACAAGACGGCTGGTAACCGCTCTTCCCAATCCGCTTCCTCTACACCACATGACTTGTGAATAATTGACACTGGCACCTTATTCGTAGACTCTGCTTGACCATTGGCTCGCGGGTAGTATGGGCTAGATAGGTTGTGAAATATCCGAAACTCCGTTGTCATCAGTCGAATGACATGATTCACAAAGTGTCCTCCTCGATCACTCGTAACTTGGATTGGGATCCTGTACCGTGTCACTATCTGTTCATAGATGAATCTGGTTGTGCTCTGGGCTATGTTATATGGCAATGCTCGTGCTTCAACCCACTTCGTGAGATATTATGTTGCCACCACAATGTATCGGCACCAGTGTAGGTGACTCACTTTTAGTGGTCCGATAAAGTCCAATCCCCATTGCTCAAACAACTCCTGAGGCTGGGATGGATGGAGTGGCATAAAATCCCGCTTCAGAGGTTTTCCCACTCGTTGGCAGGTATCACATCCTAGCATGCACTCTCGTGCGTCTGCGTGCATCGTCGGCCACCATAGTCCTACCAGGAGAAGTTTTCTTGCCGTGGCATCTGGTCCCATATGTCCACCAGCCAGACCCTCGTGTGCTTCCTTCAGTACCCCTAGTATTTCTTCTTCTGACACATCTTCGGAGGATCTGGTCGGACCCCATCTTGTGTAGCAAGCCATTAATTAGCTGAAATGTCTTGCTTTTTAGTACAAGCTTCCTCCTCTCCGTCAATGCCATTTCCTTTGGAAACGTGGATGTGGACAAGTATTCTTCGATCTGTACATACCATGACGGAAATACTGCAATCTTAAACAGGTGTGCATCAGGAAAATCTTCATTTACTCCTTCTGCAGGTTCGCCCGACCGTATCCTTGACAACTGGTCGACAATCAAATGGCTCTTCCGCAGTCGCACTATGATAGTGAATGTGAACTCCTGAAGCAATAGCAGCCACCTACTCACTCTTCCTTGGATTATAGGCTTGTTCACCAAATACATTAGGGCTTGATGGTCTACATAGAAGGTGAATGGTGTGGCCAACAAATAATGCCTGAATTTATGTACGGAGTACACCATCCCCAGTGCTTTGTGCTCAGTCGTATTGTAGTTCTTTTCCACCTTCAAGAGTAGACGACTGGCAAAGAATACTAGGTGGTCCAGGCCGTGTGTTCCGACTTGTTCGAGTGTTGTTCCAATGGCGAAGTTTGAGGCATCCACATGTACATGGAATTCCTTGTCCCAGTCCGAGTACGTCAGGATGGATGAGCTGATTAGCCAGTCCTTTAGTTCCTTCAATGCTTTTTCTTGTTCTTCTGTCCATATGAAAGGTTGTCCCTTCCTTGTCAATAAGTCGAGAGGGCACGATACTTGTGCAAAATTCTTGATGAACCTCCGATAGTAACCAACATGGCCGAAAAAGGACTTTACACCTGTGACGTTTTCTAGAGCCTCCATATGCACAATGACCCTTATTTTATCAAAATTGGTCTTTAGCCTGGCTTTGCACACAATATGTCCCAGTAACTTTCCTTGTGGTACCATGAACTTGCACTTCTTTGGGTTCAATGCGAGGTGTGTTGCTCGGCACCTTTCCATGCATTCTACAAGAGCCTTGGGATGTTTTTCCTTGTCACTGAAAAATGGACCAATCATCTAGGAATGCCTTGAAGTTGCCCATCGACATCTTGTCAAATATGTGCAAAATTATCCTTTGGAACGTGGCCGGTGCGTTACACAACCCGAATGGCATCCGGTGGTACACGTATACTCCATCCTCAACCACAAAAGTTGTCTTCAACTTGTCTTCTTTGGCAATACAAATTTGGCTATATCCGGAGAACTCGTCCAAAAACGAGTACATTTCATGCCCAGCGACCTCCTCCAAGATGGTGTCCGTGAAGGGGATTGGAAACGGGTCCTTGACTGTTACTGCGTTCAAACACCAGAAGTCGACACATATCTGTATTTGCCCTGATTCTTTCTTCAAGGAAATGACAATCAGTGACACCCACTCGCTGACATTTACTTTGAAAATGATGCCCACCTCCAACATCTTCTCGATCTTCTCTTGTACCTTCACGGCATAGTTCTTATTCATCCTATAGGGTCTCTTCCATACGGGTTGGGCTCCTAGTACGAGCGGAATCCTATGCACGCATAGTTCTGGTGGTACGCCTCTCAAAACCTTGTACGTCCAGGCGAAGGTGTCCTTGTACTCCATGAATATTTTAAATGCCATTGCCTTCAGTACGGGGTCCCAGTCATCACCGACGAGAATCTCCCTAGGCTTCTCTTGCTCCCCAAGATTCACCCTTTTGAGTGTTGGTTCCTCGTACTTGATGAGTTTATCTTATTCAAGCTTCTAGGCTAGCATCTTGTCTAATTCTGTCGTACCTTCCTTATATTCGCCATACTCTGGCGGGAATGTCTCACAAACCAGGCCCTTATCTTCACCTTGCAGCATGTTGCACTCCGGGTGGAAAACTTCATAATCCTCCATCTGCCAGTGAAACAACCCGTTTAGTGAACTGGTTTCATCTTCCGAACAACTTCCTATTTCCAATACGCCTTCCTCGTTTGGCTCCATTGTTCTCCTTTCTTCATCGCCATCCGATCCTTCGTCAGATTCTGAAGACGCCCAATCCTCACTGACCGCCTAATTCTTCAAATCGATAATATACTTCTTCCCATGGCTCTCAATCGAGAGGGTATTCTTCTTCCAGTTATGGTTCGCCTTGGCCGCAATCAGCCATCCTCGTCCCAGTAGTGCATCGTACGCTCTTCTCTCTAGTGGGATAACGACAAAATTCAATAGGAATTGTTGCATACCTATCACCACTTTTTGTGCCATCAACGTGCCGATTGGTTTGATATTATGTTGATCGGCGCCAACCAGTTGGAACGTCAACGGCCAGAGTGTGGGCTTCCCAAGGCTCTTCCATGTATCCTCAAGTAGTATGTTAACTTCCGATCCTCCGTCAACAATGGTATTAGAGAGTTTCATCCCCAGGATTTCCATTTGTACGACAACCAATTTCCTCCCACCACTTATTGCGAGTAACATTGGATCCGTGGTTGCTCCTGTCGGTTTTGTGGGGTCTTCGCTCGGACCCATCTGAGTATTGTCTGTCATGATATTTGTGAGTGCTACTCTTAGTTGCGGCATGGTTTGCAGAAGGTCTGTTACCTTGACTGGTATAGTTGTGTGAAGTACTTGTCGTCCGATGTTCTTTTCCAACTCTAACTGCAACGGCATTCTAGCCGCTTTGGTAGTTCTCCATTCATTTGCCATTGCTTCTTCCACTTCCGCCCTGGCTTCTCGAAGTCGTTATTTCTCCGTACAGGGGTCCGGATAGTTGGCCTTCTTCGTCTGTGCTCTTGTAAGTGCCAGGACTTCTTCGTCGGCTACTTCCAATATGTTGATACCTTTCTGTTTCAGGCAATCAGTTGCTTCGTGATTGCCCAGACCACACCACTTGCACAGCTTCCCTCCAGCGCCTTGGCCGCTCTGGCATTTCTTGGCAAAGTGGCCCCATTCGCTACATCTTCGGCACTGGATCATGGGCCGACCTTTGCTATCATATTTGATTTTGCTTCTTGGCGTGTTATTTCTCCGATTGTTGTGATAGCCGCCAAGGGGATGCGTTGTTATTCTGATGTTTCGGTAGTGTGGTCGGAGGGGTGGATTGTTCCCCGTGTGTGAAGAACACTTGCGCACTCCGTGTTTTCAAATTGTACGGGCATTCTTTGATGGAGTGTCCCATAACTTGGCAAATGTCACAAAACATCTTCAAACAGTTTGCCTTTGTATGGCCTTCCATTTTGCATTTCGTACACCATAGTTCGGTCGCTTCCTTGGACCCTTCTTTGTTCGCTTTTAGTTCCTTCATCATTCTCAGCATGTCGCGACGGAGCACTTGCAAGGTTTTTGATTCATCCTCGCTCTCCCCCGCGCTTTCTTCATCATCACGCTTCTTCCCTCTGGAGGATGTCTGTTCTCGCTTTCAATATCCATCGCACAGTTGTATGCTTTCGTGTTTGAGGATGGAGGTACTACCTTCATGTTCTTACGTAGCAAGGCCAACAACCCTTTGATAAACCATCTCATTTTTAAGCCATCTGCTGACTGTGAATCTAGTTTCCCCAGCAGGTCCTTTTATTTCCGGTTGTAAGTTCATACACTTTCATTCTTCCCTTGTTTGGTGTTATAAATCTCGGCCACAATTTCACTGTCGTCCCTCAACAATTTGAATTCATCTTGAAATGCTTGCTTCAGCACCCTCCATGAGGCTTTCTGTGTTTGGTCCAACTCCGAGTACCATTCAATGGCACTGTCTCTGAGTGTTGTCGGAAACGCTTTCAGCCAGTTATCCGGGTCATCTTCTCCACTCGCTATCCAAATTGTCTCACACGTCTTGCAGTGTCGTACTGGATCCTCTGACCCATTCCCCGTAAACTTCGGCAACTTTTGTCGTTCTAGAGTCACCATCCTGCCCCGTTGTCCTCCTCGTGTATTGAACCCGATTGGAAGGGTTTCCCTGTTACGTTCTGGTGTGTCACTTGCACTCTCGGCCACATACGAGTCACTCTTTTGTCCTCCGTCAGTGTCCTCTACACCTTGGGTTTCCTGGGCTCTGGTTCGGTGCTCCCTCTGCCAAGGGGTCTTGGGCCCAGATCTCCCTGTCCTCCGCCCTTCGTCATCGTCCGATATGGACAACTCCCGAAAGCATTGGATGATGTTCTCAAGTTCACCACTCAAGTCTTCCTCATTTCCTTGGTTTTTATGTTTTTCTACGTACGGGGTGACGAATGGTTCCCCATCCCGCCTTTCCACAAAACTCTGATGTGCTCTACTGATAGATTGATCTATCTGCTCAAGATTTGCATTTGTTCTTTCTATACACTGATTTATCTCAATTAAATCTTCGTTCCACTCCTTGTCCACTGCCTTAATCGTCGTCGCCGGTTTTCTTGCTCCTGCACTCTTAATGATCGCTGAACTCTCTCCTCCTCCGCTTCATGCCCGAATGGTATCCGGTTCTTGTCCTTGTTCGACCATACGGGCATTACCGGTCTTTCACGCGATCATTGTTGGTTGCCAAGGGTACGTCTCCGGCTAGTGTCTCGTTCTTCTTCTTCTCGTTTGGTTCATTCTTTGTACCGTTGCAAGATTTGTTGCCTTCGGCATTCCTATTCCTCCTCCTCCCGAAGGTCTTGTAGGATGATAGAGTGGCGGGCCAACAACCTTGGCATGCAGTGGAGAAGGTGATCAACCTCGTCGTTCACTTCGAGTTGATCCCAAACTACTGCCTCAAGGATTTCTCGCTTGAGGGCTTGCCTACGTACGTGATCTCGTAGGGATATGTTCCAGCGATTTGTCAAATCGCGTGTCAAGTTGTCCTCTCTTTCTTCATTCGTTACTATGGGTTCTTCCGCCGATCGGCCCATTACGCTACCATTGTAACGAGTGCTTCCCTGGTCCGTTTAGGCAACGGCACCAAATGTTTGCCTCGCGGAGTGTTTATATCAACATACTACGTACACAAGAAGTAAACAGAACTATATGTAATACACAGAACAGAACAATACAATATGCTAGAATCATGAGATGTTTGTATTCATTTCCAATAAATATCACCATGTACAATCACAAAGTATTCCCATACTATCAATCTTGGAATCCTAATCATAATGAAAATAGTAGTCTCCTCTCCCGACTACAAAACTGAATACATATAATGTTCGGCGGTTGGTTGAGCAACCAACTGTCGTGACGTTCCATAACACCCCGCTACAACTAATCGGGACTTAATTACCTGAATGTACATGCCAATAATTATTCTTACTAAGACTATAGTTTATTGAATTATAATAACTTGGCCGACTACGGCCGACTACACTAAGGATATTTGACCACTTACAGAATGCTGCTCTTTTTTTAAATGAGAATGATAGCTATGGTACATACCTGCAAAAAAGAGAACAAGGAGGGCAATAAGGCTAGAAATGAAGACTCCCACGATCAGAGAACAAGGGTGACAAGCTTACTGGCTGATTTGCCTAACTGAAACATCAATGTAACTCTTCATCTGACCTCCAAGGACCAATCACAAAGTATAAGTACAATTACAAGAGACATTACCGAACAGTTCTATAATGGTTTACAGTTCAATTTATTTTTTATGTAATGGTTCATCTTCCAGGTGGATGTTGCACATGCAGTTATGCTGATGTAGCATAAGCCTTGGAAATGCATTTCAACACATGTAAAGTGGCACAAAGGTTCAATGTTGTGCCTGAGCTACACAAAAATTTAGGCACTGCATGCCAACTTGGGATGAGCCAACCAAGTGGGGTTCTTGCTAAAGAACTACTGAAAATGGGGTCAGTAGTTGAAATTGTGCCGCTAAAGTGTAATGCCATAGAACATGGCACGGTAAAACATGTCACGGAGCTGCACATCATTGTTACCACAATATAATTGAGAGCATAGCTGAAATCTGATCAGAGGGTGTAAAGAAGAAAGGTCAGAGAACATTTATATTCTGTTAGAGAAGAGATTTAATTCTGAAGGTTATGGTTCCAGTCTTCGTATATGTGAATTTCTATTTTGATATTATGCTAACAAAGGGTGTGAGAGGGATATGAAGTGCTGAACAGAAGTCAAGGAGGCACTTTTTGTTCCAGAAACTAGTAGGTTGCATAAGGGAGAGGTCCTTGGTCTTCATGTGCCAAGGAAAGTCTATATCTCCTGTCAAGATCCAAGTGCAGGATGCTTTGGAAGGTTCCTACGGGTGGTGAATTTGAAGAATTTTGTTCATGGGATTCTGGAAGTGTATGAAGTGAAGAATGAGAGATAGAAGCTCTCCATCAGTATTCTGTAAGATATTTTGTAGTCTACAAGGATGAATTCTCTATCTTCCTTGCTATAGACAGATTTGGTTAGCAGTTCTTGCTTTGGTGCAAAATGAAGAAGAGTATGATCTTTGATAGATAGATAGTAATGTAAGTGCATTCTAAATGTGTATTATCTTTCATAATTAATGGGGGAACCAATTTGATTGCTCGTTAATCAGAGGCTAAAGTTGTGACTATTATTTGCAAGTGTAGGATCCTGAACCCTAATTATCTTTAGCTCAAAAAAAATAGCAGCATTTTCTAATCAAGTTCACATCAGAAAGCACTGCTTCTTAACCCACCTATCTCAAAATTAGGGTATAATTTTGTAGCTTACTTTGAATACAGTTATTCCAAAATTTTAGCCCATAAGGCTATTGTAACCTCAAAAAGAATTTTTGATAAACAAAGATAAATTTGTGAAGCTTAATGTTATGGTTAAATTTGAATTAAAAGTCAAAAAAATTATTTCCCCATCAACAGGCAAGTATCATTGCTTAAAAATATATCTACAAGATATGGAGCAAAGAAATACAACCTTGGAAACAATAGTTCCACCATCTCCCTTCACCTGCATATACTTGGGAGTATTTGGGAATGCACAAACAAGAAGAGTGCAATTAAGATTCCAGTCAGGTTGATATTCTGCACCCATCTGCAGGCCTTGTGATCGTAAATTCCCTCGTTCAGGATTCACCAAACCAGATATGGCAAAGACCACACCATCCTGTCATTATTGTGGTTTATTGCAATCATCAGCCCAACTAGTCAAGAAATTAATGGAAGCAATCCATTTAAACGTGCATAAGTGAACCAAGCATGTAAATGTGACTTCACTAGTGTACAGTCAACCATGATTGGACTGGAACAGTTGGGAAGCAATACAATAATATAATATACTGATCACTAAGAAATAACCCAAACCTTTTCAATGCTACCTTACCAAAAGGGCCGAAAACGATCCAAGATCTGGTTTACTTTGACTTTGATCTTTGTTTTTGTCTACTTCACTAGAACCAGACAAAATGGGACCATGACTAGAACTGGCTGCAAACACATTACTTGCAGGGTCTTTCATATTACTTGATATTTTTTGTTTTTTATCTTGCACAGTAGTCTTGGGAGAACTTAAAGTATTAATTTCACTCACATCTCTCAACAGAATATTGCCTTTAGATTCAATATGTCCACCCTTTCCAGTATGGTCACCTGTAGCATCTTTTGCATTGCCTTCTGAATTTTCTGATATTTGTTTAATCTTCCTCCCTTCACTTGGACCAGCATTACCCCCAGGGTTTCCATTAGAATCTTCTGCAGAGTTCTCTGTGGCAACATTCCAAACTGGGAGCTTCCGCTTTTTAACACCGCCTTTGCCATCCTGTAATCAGTTGATTGGTAATTAGTACTGCAAGAATCACTGCCATTCACTCCAGGTGGCTTATTAGTGGAGCATTCTTTCAGTTTCCTTACCTCTTGTGGCATAGAAGTTTCAACAATAGGTTGTGAACCTGAACCACTGGCCTCAGTGTTGCAAGAAGTTACATCTATTCTTGACAACCCGATGCAGGCTCTATGTTCTCTAGTACCAAATGGCTGGCGACATATAACGCGTAGCTGTTTCCACCTGGTCATCACAAATCAACTTCCACTCTTTAGAAGATAGCTTATTGAGGCTTAAAAGTTATACTCTGATTTTAACTGATATGACCTTTGACCTTTCTAGATTCAGATGAGATTTCAAAACCAACAAAATTTCTACAGAAATATATAGAACAGTGTGAAACTGTCTATGGTAACTCGTTTAACCATATATATTGGACATGAAGAAACTAATTGAGCCCTTAAATAGAAGAAAGATGTGACCATCCTTCATGAAATTTGTGGAACAACAATGAAAGTAAAAACTTCGCACAGGAAGGAAAGAAATGAAATAAGTACATGTTTTACGTCTGAGAAATAGAACAAGCATTAAAAACAAGATACCAAAAGGATATGGGCATGGATAATTATAACCCATGGATGCTGAAAGTGAATATCGGGGAATTAGATAGTCAATAAACCTTTGCAATGAAAATCAGAAATTAGTTGGTGAACAGAAAATGCAGAACGATATGCCTAAGATCCCAGAAATTGTTTGTTGGTCAAACGTATTATTAAATGATGACAATGCCATTTATCAACAAACCACCTACACAGAATAGAAATGTATTACAAGCCAAGTAAACAAAACAGTACAAATCAGTTGGCCATAAAACATCAGCTATGATTTATAGTTCATCTACTTGATAATCTCAACTCCAGAAACGCCCCATCATAACCATCAGTTTGTGATTGTTCCGCAACTAACAAAATGATGTAGCATCCACAAGATGTCATTTCAGAGGTTAAAGAATGTATAGATGTAAACGCTCATGCTCTTACTTTTTGTTAAAATGAAATATCTTTATAGTAGGAAATTTACAAACCCAGATGAGCTGCATGCCAGACCTGCCAGATAGAAAGGTAGCTAAGGCAAGAACTCGATCCACACCATTCACAGTGCTGATAATATTTATTGTCAGTCTTTGAAACATCAGTCCTAACCTACAAACAAGCATAACCATACTATAACAAGGAATATATATCTTCAGGACACAAGCACATCATTCTTGGCAGAGGCCCAAAGAGAGATAGTAGCCTTTCTACTTTTCTGACTCGCTGCCATCTGAAAGCTTGTTTAGCCAGCCCACAGTTATCCATCAACCCCCTCCTTCCTGGCTGAAAGTCTTCATGCTGGTTAAAGGATGTGACGGAAGTAATGGGTGGCCAGCTGATCCTATTGTTTGTGAGGAGAGGGAATCCATCCAGGATTATAACACAGCTGGGAAGATGAGAATAGGGTGAAAAACTGGGAAAAGGGCAAAAGACCATCTAAAAAGAGGCTGTGATCACCTTTTGAACAAAGGACAAATCTTCCCCCAGCTCACCAATTGCCAGTTCCATGGTGGCAATCTGTGCATTAATAGTATTATCCAAACCAACAAGAATTTGCAGAAAAATAGCTTCCAAGCGTGATCTTGCACGCATTTGCAAAACCTTGTTCAAGAGAGAGATTGCAAGATGGACCTTGACGTATCATGTTACTGGCAAAATGCATGTCCTCTACAACAAGAAGAATGTAGTTTTGGGTATCTTTGTCACCTCCCTCTGGTCCCACTTGGCCTTTCCACAGATGGGTTGAGAGATTATATCTCAAATCAAATTTCCCATCACATGGGATATGAAAGAATCCACTGAGCATGAAAGAGAAAGTAATGACCCCCTCCTAGGAATAGGAGCAGAGAGACAAACCAATGAAGAATTCTGAAGCATTATAAGATTTATCATTCCACTTGAGAGATTTCAACTGCTCTACTTATTTCCTACTATTTTGAAATCCACAGGAGATAGATCCAGCTGGTTTCCTTGTCTCCTCTAAGGTCTGAATGCTCCTGCCCTTATTTACAAAGGCAGCTGGATGCCCTTGCTTGTTTGAGAGATTTGGAAGCTAGTCATTAGCCTAAATAAAACTAAGGTTATGATCCATAATACCTCCAGAGATGTTATTTCCACTATCCATTTCTTTCAAGCTTATGGAGACAATAACAGAGATACATTTTGGATTTCAGTTTGCTGGCATGCCTCTTAATCTGAATCTTGCCTCTTAGTGTCATTTTGCAAGGGATATACCTCACTTTTTGTCTAGATGGTGTGCTGGTGCTTTTAGAAATATTTCCAAGATATCCCTTTGGAGATGCACCTCTTCAACACAGTCACTAAACCTACGGTTCTATACACTTCAAAGATTTGGGACCCCATTTTAGGATCTTTTAATTATGCACATGTTAAGAGCATTCGAACCCCATGCTCTAATATCCAATGCATTGCAAACGGATTGTTGCCTAGCATATTTCCAAGTTGATTTCACTGCTAAACCATGCTTTGCAGAATTTTGTGCTAAAGAGGGTTTTGATCTTCAGCATGCATTTCCATACAGTCCACAATAGAATGGGATTGCAGAACAGAACTGAACCTTGAAAGAAATGGCCAGGTGCATGATCCACTTTTGATCGCTTGCACCATAGTACTAGGTCGAGGCTATAAAGTGTGCCAACTATATCCAAAATCATATTCCCAACAAGGCTCTGAAAAGCATCACACTCCTTTAGAAGCATCACTCCTTCAGAGTTTTTGGCTCTTCTACACAGAACCATATTCCCATAGACAAATGCATGACCTTAGAACCACAAAGCAAGCTTTACATCTTTGTGGACAATCCAAATGGTGTCAAAGGATATCAATTGCTCCATTTTGATACTCACAAGTTCATCATTGTGAGGAGTGTAAGATTTCAGGAAAGCTCTCTAAGCTTAGAGTCTATCTCTTCTCCTTCTTCCTTCTCTTTGGATTCCTTGCTTGTTGGCAATGCTTCAGAGGACTCACTTCCTCCTTTGACTCGTAAATTTGAGATAGAGCACTCTCTTCCTTTGTCTTTGACTCATAAATCTGAGATAGAGGACTCTCCTACTCCTTCACCTTCTCCAACTCATGAGCCTGCTTCTCTTCCACTCACAGTCTACAAGACTCTACTGGATGCAGGTTCAATAGTTAATGATACTTCTAACACTCAAAGGATAATATCATTACATTAGGATATTCCCCATGTATACATTGTCACCACTTGAAGTCCGCAATCTTTACGAGAAGCATCTAGAATTGCTGAATGAGATTCAACAATGGAGGAAGAATACAATTCCTTGCTTAAGAATAGTACTTGGGACTCGATCAAACTTGCCAAGGAAATAAAAAATGGTTTTGATGCAAGTGGATCTATCATACCAAAAGTATGTTGTGTAAGTTTAAAGCACTATTCATGGCAAAAGGTTTCTCTCGAGTTCTAAGCATTGATTACACTAAGACTTTGTCTCCACTGCCAAAATGAACTTCCATTTTGACTCTTGCAATAGCCATTATGTTCCAGATGGCAACATTGATAAGTTTAAAGCACCATTCATGGCAAAAGGTTTCTCTGAAGTTCTAGGTATTGATTACACTAAGATCTTTGTCTCCATTGCCAAAATGGACTTCCATTTTGACTCTTGCAATAGCCACTACTAACCATTGGCTAATACATCAAATGGATGTGAAGAATGCCTTTTTGGATGAGGATCTTTAGGAGGAGATATATGAGGAGCAACCACAAGAATTCTCTTTCATATGCAAACTACAGAAATCTCTAGATAGTCTCAAATAAACCCCTTGGGCTCAATATGGAAAGATGGAGTCCTTCCTTCTTTAAGCAAGGTTCTCTTAGTGTCACTCACATCGAATGTCTATATTTTGCGACAAGATGATGCATTTCCAAACTTAATTATCCCATCGTCACAAGGAGTTGCTCATCCATCATTGGTATGAATAACTTGGATTTCTTGCACTACTTCCTTGGGATTGAGGTCCCTCGATCCAATTTCAAGATAAATGTCTTTAATCTCTTGGCTCATTTTAACATGCTTGACTATAAACCTACTACCACTCGCTTTCTTTCTAGTTCAAACTTGAGGCCAAGAATTCCATCATTTGGTTGATGCTAGAGTCTATTGATAGCTTGTCGGTAGCCTCGTCTATTTGATCCACACATGCCCTGGCATCTCCTATGTCATTGATATGGTCTCTCACATTCGACAAGAGCCACATGAGCTTCACTAGAAAGTCGCCAAATGTATGTTGCACTATGTCAAGGGCACATACACATATAGGATTCACTATTAAATGGGTGATGCTACTGATTGATAGGGTGTACAAATCCTGATTTGACTGGTGATTCTAAGGATTGCAAATCCACTTCTAGCTATAACTTTCATCTTAGTTATGATCTAGTATTTTGGTCTAGCAAAAAGCAACAAGCTAATGCTTTAGCATCTATAGAGGCTAAGTGGCTTAGTATCAAGAGATTGTTAATGCTACCACTAAGGCCATCTAACTTCAGCAAGTTCTCATAGAATTTGGTGTTCCTTTCACACAGCCTTCAATCATTCGGTGCAACCATCAAAGTGTTATACATATCTCTCAAAACCTAGTCCAATATCAACAAACCAAACACGTTGAGTACATATATACTACATTTGGGATCAATCCGAGAGTTGATCATCAATATGTAGTTTTGTCCTACTTGGG
The DNA here is from genome assembly GCA_007115665.2 of Sequoiadendron giganteum. NCBI lineage: Eukaryota > Viridiplantae > Streptophyta > Pinopsida > Cupressales > Cupressaceae > Sequoiadendron > Sequoiadendron giganteum. Next base: position 184,876,259 of record CM021104.1, on the reverse strand, counting down.
AGCAGGCTGTAAAAATCTTCACCAAGCCCTCCACAAAAAGCAAGTATTTTCATCTATCAAATCTATTGAAGATTCATGATGTTGTACCTTTGGAGGCTTCCTAGTACTTCCTATTGTCTCTTTTTTAAGTGGGGGAACTTCCTAGTCCTTCCTTTTCTTTGTTTTTTTTTTTTGGTGGGGGACGGGGGAGGAGGTTGTCTCTCTCTTTTGTGGGGGTTGGTCTCTCTCTCTTTGGGGGAAAGAGTTTTTGTACATGGTACCTAACATGGCACTATCTTGCTAAATACATTTTACCCACCTTAATTGCACTTAAGGGGAGTGTTGATGTATTTATGCATTCATTACACATAATTATTATGCATTTACCATGTTTTAGATTAAGCTTACTTAGGTAGTTTACTTAGGTTTAGAAATGCTTCTTTCTTTACAAAATGAGGTGTCAACTTATTCCTTTTTAGACAATGAGGTGTCAACTTATTCCTTTTTGGACAATGAGGTGTTAACCAATTCCTTAGGAGAATAACTCTATTTTAGGAGAGTATCATCCTTGTCTACTCCTTGTATTCTATAAATGCAACTTCATTGCATTTATTGCACACATGTTATGAATGGAATAGATGAGTTTTGTTCATTGTATACGAAGTCTATGTTAGTTCTATGAGCAACAAGTTTATTTGTGAGTAGCTTCAAATCATTTGTTTATGTGAAAAGATTTCATGCAATTATCTGAAATCTTACACAACCAAGTGTAATGAAAAAAGGATCCACTTTTCTCCACACTACCTCAGGAAGCCAAGAAAACCCTAAATTGAGCTCTCCAAGAATGTTGGAACTCTCCCAACTCAAGTGGAAACCTTCGGAAAACCTTGAAAGTTGGCCAACGCTCACAAAAAAGTATGACGTAAAAATGGGGACATTACAATTTGAGCTTTTCAACCCCGCTACCTTTGATGGAGGTTTGCCTATAAGGCTACAATCTCATAAAAACCATATCCCCAACTTCAAATGACCTCTTTGTGCAATTCTAATTTGCATAGAATTTTTATGAATTTTGGGCTTGTTGGAGGTGATCTTTGAGTGATCTCAATATGTCTTGGCTATACTTCACCTTGTCACTAGTTGTTGGCACTTTACTATCTGTCAATTACTAAATCAACAAAGGTTCATGCATCATAACCATATAATGCCATAAATGAAGAATACCAATGAACTTATGATGGCGAGTGTTGTAACAATATTCTTCCAAATTTAACCACTTAATCCAAGTTGATTACTAGTTTAAAACATAATCCTTTAAGCAGCCTTCAACCCATTTATTTACAATTTCTATTTGTCCATCTCTTTGTGGACAATAATGTAATGTCCCCTTTTCAGTAATAACCTTGTTGTGAACTGTTAGCCTATTTCCGGAAACCTGTAGCCTATTCAGTTAAGCAAATTAGGAATTCCAATGTTTCCTGCTCAGCTTGGTTTACTGTGGTTTTGATGTGATCTTACTATTTTTAGTAAGTCTATTTTTGGCAGTGTCTTCATCAGCAATGTTGTGCAGTTCATTATCTAGATTTTGGTAATGTTTCAGTTTTCAGTTTGGTGATGGTTTTCTCCTTGGACTAAGTTTCATACTTAGTTAAAATTGTGTTTTGAAGTTGTACCCCACGCCTAGCTTAATGACTTTAAGTTGTTTTTAAGTTGGGGCCATAAAGTAGATACATTTAATATTTTATTAAATATTATTTCTCATATAAAGTGGGACGACTTGAAGAGTTGAATGAAGAGTTTATTTTTATATTTTAAATGGTGTATTTTTGGAGATAGGCGTCCCTTTTGGGAAGAGGAAGAGTTTTCTTTGGGAGTTACAAATGTTTCATCTCCTCTTGGTAAAGCTTATATATTGGTGTTGCTCTTTGTATCGCATCTTGGAAAATTGAGAGTAAAGTTATGTTGTTGGTTTGAATCCAGAACCTGGCTAAGGGGGAGCTTAGCGAATTCAATCCGTCCTTCGGGCCTGAAACTATGGCTTCCTAGGTGGATCATCGTGACTGTACTTCACCTTGGAATGGAGATGGAGCTTCAAATTGATGATATCGAACAAGTTGCTGATGTAAAGCCTGTTTTATGACTTGTTGATTTGCCATGGCTGGAGCTATTTTCTGCTCATAGCTTCATCATGGAATTTTATTTCATTCTAGGTGTTCGTCCATGCTGTTCTACTGTGAAGGGCGCCCCTTTCTGGAAAGTTTCGGATTTTTTGGTTGAGTATTTATTTTTTAAGAGAAGGTCGACCCTCTTGGCAGGCCGTACCATCTCATTGTGCTTGCATTGCGAAATGTGCCTCTTGTTGCTGTTGTAATTGGCTCGTTCTCTCCTTGAAGATTGGGCGCATATCTTCTAACTGTCCTTTGGCTGTGGTTTGGGAGCTTTCCGAGTTGATTCGGGAAAGATACATCCATTTTGGTGAATTCATAGCTTGCTGGTCTGATTTTTTGTACCTTCTATTTCTGATCAGATTAGTTAAGTTTTATTATCATGATGTTTTGAGCTTCAATTGTTCATCTATTCTAGTTGTAAATGTTAGAGGAAGTGATACTCTAACCATTGCTTGTTTAAAAAGCTTATCTTTGACATATTGCAGCTGTTTGACAATTGTTTGTAAGCTGCTTAGTAGTACTAACAGCAATAATTTACTTTGCCGCAATTTATTTTGTTGTATTCCCCCCACAAAAACTAAGTGGTTGTGTGGATTGTATACCCCCCACAGTTTAAGTGGAAGTGAGGTTAATTGGTTGGCTTGCCGCCTTCAAATAATTGTAATAATCACACCCACTAAATAAGTGGAGTATTCCCACCGCTTGTGGATGTCTGCATCAACAGAAGAAGTTTTATTTCAGTTTAATATCTAGCACTCCACCATATGTTAGCACCTCGCCTTGCAAAGGATCTTGCGTGCACATTCTTGGTGTCGAGTTTAGCTCTTTATTTTCAGTTGTTATCAAGTTATTAGATCCTAGGGATCCTCTGATCATATGCCTGCCCCTCCTCAAGTGGTTTTAGAGTGCATTCTTAGTTAGAGTTGTTTTAGCTGTGTTTTGGTTTGGAGCTAATTTTTAACGAGTGCATGATTGCATTGTTGTGAACTGAAAACAAAACAAAAAATTAAGGGGAACATTTCAAATAACTTGTGCTAGAAGCGGATTTTGTACCACCAAATGAAATAATTCCTACCAAAAGGAGCTATCTCTATCGCTAGTAATATTTTTAGGCAATCCATGCAATCTAAACACTTCTTTGAAGAATAAATATGCCACCTAATGGACTTTAAATTTTGAAGAAATAGCAAAGAAATGTGCATACTTAATTAACCTATCCACAATGACATAAATGCAATCTTTTCTCTATTCATTGGGGAGGCTGCTAGAAAAACATGTCTTGTTTTGTTTTGTTGATAGGTTATGCATTCTCTATTGTGTTTGATGATAACCCCCATTGAGACTCTTCCATGAGAACCTGTCTCTAATTTGTGTGCAGGTCTTGTATTATCGTGGGTGTCATGCTAGTAATGCATCATGAAAATCCCTTAAAAAAATTTCCTTCAGTCTAGATTTTGGCACCAAAAATATGTTGTTTTTATAAAGAATGAGACCATCTACTACTACAAATCTGTCATCTTTCACATTCCCATCAAGGAGATCAATAGCAAATGCATTTTTAACACATTCTACAATAATAGAGACCTTCCAATCAGCGAAGAAAACAAAAATAATACATAGAGTACGCTTCCTAGAAAGAGTATCAACAGCTATATTCCTTTTTCCTTTCGATTACTCTAAGTTAAATTAATGAGTTTGGAGCTTACTCACCCATTTTTGTTGCCTATCATTCAAGTCATGTTGGCTAAAGAAATACTTCAAGTTGTTATGATCTATCTTCACAACAAATCTTCCACAAACCACATATTGTCAAAACTTGGCCAAAGCATACATGAGAGCCAACATCTCTTTGTCATGAATAAAGAATTATTTATTTGATTCTTCAAATTGCTTGCTTCCAAACACTATGAAATGCCCATTTTGTACTAAAACAGCTCAAATTCCCTCTCTTGAAGCATCACATACTACAACAAATGGATGTAAAAAAACCTAGAATAGCATAAATAGGACATGAACTCATCACCTCTTTAAGCTTTTCAAAACTTCTTGGGTTGTTTCTATCCATGCAAAAGCTAATTTCTTTGTCATATTAGTTGAAGATGTTGTTAGCTATGAAAACCCCTTAGCAAATCTCATGTAATAGTTGCAAAAGGCCAAAGAATCATCTCAACTATGTCAATGTGATAGGAGGGGGCTAGTACAAGATGGCTTGGATCTTCTCTTGATCCACCTTAACACTTGAATAGTAATGGCATGGCCCAATTAAAAGTTTTCTATCACCCCAAACTCACATTTGGATTCTTTCGCAAGGAGGCTTGTTTCTCTAATATTCCAAGGACTTTATCTAGATGCTTCAAATGATCTTCCCAAGTCTTGTCGTAATCAAAATGTCATCAAAGAAAACCAAAACAAATTTTATTAATTGACCATTGATACATGATTCAAGCATGACTAGAAAATAGCTAGAGCATTTGTCAAACCAAAAGGCATGACCAAGAATTCAAAATTCCCAAAATGGCATCTAAAGGTTGTTTTGTGCACATCCTCATCTCTCACCCAGATCTGCTAATAACCTAACCTCTAATCAATCTTTGAAAAATATACAATACCATGCAATTCATCAATTAGTTCGTCGAACCTAGGAATGGTATACCTATTTTTTAAGGTCTTCTTGTTCAAGGCTCTATAATCAACACACATCTAGGTAGTGCCATCATTTTTCTTCAAAAGGACCCACAAATGAAGTATATGGGCTAGAACTAGGCCTAATGTGACACATCTCTAAGAGCTCTTTTATTGTATTTCCTTCTTGTACATTCTTGGGTGGTGGTAAGGAGTGGTCATGAAAAGCTTAGGACATGGTTCCACTTATATGATATGCTTGAATCATCTATCATGCGGTAGTCCTAGCGGCAAATCTATTAAACACCCAACTATACTTGTCCAAAATATTTTGAATGTCAACATGGTAAGTGCACTGCTTACCCATGGATAAATTTGTAGGCATAATCAAATAGCTTGCCACCCAAGCAACTTGTCCCTTATAAAATGTCTTCTTTGTTCTTTTAAATATAACCACCAACGATGCTCCACCAAAAATTCCTCTAAGTACATCTTTCCCTTTAGATTTAAACTTGGGCTCCATGGATTGATAGTTCTATGAAAACTCACCAAGAGAGTGCAACTATTATACACCCATAACCATGTTAGTCTCTCCTAAACCCACAACATAGAAATCATCACATACCTTATGATCTTCCATGGTTATGTTGAGCTATCGAATTATTTTGGTGCATGGAATGGTGAATCCATTAGTAACAATGATATTATATCCTTAAAAACCCTCAAATTCCAATAATCCATTGACCATCAAGCCTTCATTAATGAAATTGTGGGTGGCCCCACTATCAATAAACACCATGATCCACTACCTAGATAGCACTCCTCAAACTCTGAAATAATGATGTCTACATGCTCCTAAAAAAGATACAAATGTGCGTCCATCTTTTCAGGTTCACGCTCCTCTATATATGGTTAGGGCTTTGGTTATGTGGGATCTAAATCATCATCAAATATTACCTAAATATAATGGACTTGGCTTTTGCCAAGGCAACTAGACCAGATTCCCATTGCTTCTTCCAAGAAAAGCATAACCTCTTCCTTCTAAGTTCATTTTTTATATAATCATTTGCCTTCTTTGTTGAGGGTGATTGAGGTGTGATCTTTTGTGGATGTGAATATGATCCCCCTTTCTCGAAATTTCCATATGTTGCACCATTGTGGATGCCTTGGATTGAGATAGAAATTTTCCCTCAAGTGCAGATAGCTCAAGTGTTTAGAACTTTTTTGATTGCATCTTATAGAGTAGTAGGTGCAAAACAAGATCTTTGAGGCATTCAAACAAGCTCTAAAACAAATAGAAAAGCAATTATCCTTTCAAAATTGTCAAGTACAATCACTACAACTCACTAAAATTCAAGAACACAAGATTCCACTTAGTATTGTTGTCTAACTCCAACAAGTTCTCTGAAATACTCATCCTCGTCTTTCCACTCAAAGCAGTCCAAAATCCTTTAACTAAATTTATCAAATGTTTGCACAAGGTTATGCCCTTGTGAAATTAGACCATGGTGCCACCAATCATAGGCAACCCCTTCCAAGTGCAATGTGGCAAACTAGATTGCATTTTCTTCCATCATGAGTTGAAGGATGATGTAAATTTGTAGTTTATGCAGCCAAGCCCAAGCAAATATCTTGTCAGTGCCATCAAAAAGTGATGTAGTTAGCTTTCTCACCTTATGCTTTAGGGGAAAGGACCCAGTAGTTGTGCACCCTAACTTCGGGCTTCTCAAAATCCTCCATGAAAATTTCAAATCACTCCCAAATTTTTACAGTAGCTTATTTGGCAAGTCCCCTGCTTATAACTTTCGTTTCAGGGCCACATCATCAAATATGATGCCACATCAGCATGCTTTTAGTCAAGGTGTCCAAAAAGGTCCAAAAAAAAAGTGAGACCAATACTTGTGCATTCACAACATGGGTAGTTGAGCGCTAATGTGGCATCACATGATTGGTTGCTTTTTAAATCAAAGGAATACATTTTGTTTAATTATGGGTAGTCAAGTCACAACTATTGGGCATTATATAAACAACTACTATCACAACTATTGAAACATGCTCAACTATTGAATCCTCTCCCCTAATTGTTTCCCACTGTTATTCTGGTTACTCCCTTGACCTCTTTTATGTAATAACCACCCCAATTTTTCCCACAAACTTCACCTATTAGCGTTAGCCAAAATGCAAAGATAAACAGCTGAATAAGCAACCCTCCACTTCTTGATCACCCAGATCCCAATGTGGGCAAGGTGAGAGCATACGGTGAAAGGGGATCTTACAATTACTGGAAATACAAGCTAACTGGAAATAAACACCTTCCACTTTTGATTACCCAGATCCCGATATGGGCAAGGTGAGAGCATACGGTGGTTGGCTTACAATATTTGAAATCCTCTATGCTACCACTTCTTCATTGGGGTGAGTAATCAAAAACCAAGTGCGTGAAAGTAAACGTCCGCTTATTCAACAGGAAGTACAACAAAGAAAATAGCACTTGCCGTCAAGCTGACCAATCACACAATTCTCCGCTTGTTCGGCGAGCATAACAAGAAAGCAATAAAGAACTCAACCACTTATTCAGCGGGAGTAGCAAGTAACATAAAGAATGGCTCAACCACTTATTTAGTGGGAGTAGCAAGTAACATAAAGAATGGCTCAACCGTTTATTCGATGGGAGCAACCACTTGTTCAGTGGGGTGAGTATCAAATGCAAATACAAGAGCATTCACCAACGATACTACCGATAGCGTTACAATGAGCTCAACATAAATTATATCAACCATTATATACTGCTATTATGAGAGGTAAATGACAGAAATATGAAGTAAAACTCCCTCCCAAAATGCTACAATGTAAGTATGAGAACACCCACACAAACTATAACAAGTATACCTCAAGATATGTCCACCAGAGGTCAATAGAAGGTCACATAAGCTGATGCAACAGGTCTGATACGCTGGACAGAAGTCTGATATGCACAAACAGCAGTCCTAAAACCACAACCAGTGACCATCAAATGAGCATAACTCCTCCGATACTCAGTAGAATTATCCCAAATCACTTGCAAATGATCAAACAATGCTAGGCGTCCAAGTAAAGGTAGTTAGCAGCCACCAACAATGTCATGTGACAAAACAACCTCCAGCCAAGTTGTACAACCTCAACCTGCTCACAAAAATCAAAATCTCAACCAAAAATCACCAAAACTAGAGCAAAGTGGCACCCAAGCATGAGGAATGCAATGAACCAACACCCACAAAATGATATTAGCTTCTCCGACCAGCGTGAGCAAAAAGATGGGTCTGCCAGGCTCGAACCAGCAACACCCAAGTCTGATAAAACACACCAAAAATGCCTCCAAAGCTGCAAATCATCACACACATACCAAAATATATCTAGAAGACATCAAAACTGTTACATCCCAAATTGTGAGGTTAATATTTACTATTACTATATAGGGTAAATATGAATGTAATGTGAAATCTAGAGATGCTTATACCTTGTTATCAATGTGTATGTTATCTCATTTGACGTTGTTTCATTTGATGTTATCTCAATTGATACTTATGCTCAAAATGGATATAATGCGATAGTGAGGACACTTGAAGCAAGGTCTAGGAAGGACAAGGTTACTACATAAGATGAAAGTTTTGTAAATCTTATGTATTTTTGTGAATTGTAAGTAAAAATTTATTTGACTTTAATTGCATGTTAAAAAGCTATAGATCATCGGGGATGATGATTCACAAGGGGGGAAGTATGTTACATCCCAAATTGTGAGGTTACTATTTACTATTACTATATAAGGTAAATATGAATGTAATGTGAAATCTGGAGATGCTTATACCTTGTTATCAATATGTATGTTATCTCATTTGACATTGTTTCATTTGATGTTATCTCAATTGATGTTATTCATAGTGAAATACTGCATATATGTGAATAGAAGGTTATTGAAGTATTGTTACTCTAACTTTTAAAAATATGTGTATATATATGTTGCTTATTGTTGTGAACAAAAGACTGCTAAGGTATGTGCTAGTGATTGCAGGAAAACGTTCATTCTCCAGGTGGAGGGGAAGTATCACTTGGGAGAGGAGCTTGGTCGGTTAACCGGTAATGTGAACTATCTGAGCATACACACATCTTTGTTGAGTGAGTAAACTAAGTTAGTTATGTTAGTTCTAGATAAGTCATTCGTAGCTTGTATATTGGCAATAGGAGTCGTGTCTACTTCTTTACGCTTTATGAGTGATGTTTATCTGTTTATCTGTCTTGTGGTTTTGCGATCATTATGATGGTAACGTGAATGAATGTAAGTGAATAGGGAGAGAACATATATACATGTATATAGTATATAAACGTATCCATATCTATATACATATCGATACAAACGTATGTTGGCAGATGGATATGCTCGTACGAATGCATCGATATGGTATACCTACATATTATTGCACATAGAGGAATATATACGGACATATATATTTGTATATATGCACACAACTTATTATATGTGGATATTAATAATATTATATTATTATTGCCTGACAATTTTACATATACAAATATATGTATATATGTACATATCGGATATGCTGACTGGCTCACGATATAAATATATATTTGTTAAATATATATATATATACATAATCATATATTAAAGGTTATATAAATATATTATAGTTATATTAAAATATAAATATATATATATATATATATTAATACTTGCGTGTTTAAATATATATATATATGTTTAATATATTTAAGAACTATAATTATATTTATATAATAAAATATATAATTACTTCCTAAATTTAATGAAAATCAATCTTTGATTTATTTATCATCTCATATATGGAAAATTGAATTATTTTCCCAAGTATTGATACTGCATAAGAAATTGACTTTTTCTTATTTCATCATGAGGAATCGGGTTTATGATAACTAGTCGAACATTTAAAAATACTATCAACCTTGGAAAATCGAATGCCATAAAGTAATGTGTTTGGCAAGACATCATTCTTCATAAAGTTTAAATCGAAATATTTGGCAAGATATTGGAACTTTGCTGTGAAATATGAATTCCACGGCTGAGAAGAAATTCACGCCTATGGAAGTGCACGGCCATGACCGGGTCTCAAAGATTTGGACGCAACTTGCATTGTGTCAATTTCTACCTGAAAGTAGGGAATGTGGAGAGCAAACAGAGAGGGACTTTTTCCCTGAAAATATCAACAAATTGCCTTTACCTGTTGAATCACGCCATTACCTGTAGGTGTCGATTCTTCCTCATTTGAACATGTGCAAGTTTGAAACTTTTTATAATTGTTGTCAATATGGAGGTCGATTCATCTTCTTAAACGCTAAGTATGGGGTTCACAATCCGCCACTTATCATTTGAATTATTCGAAGAACAGACCTATCACTTAACATGCCATTTTTTGTGGAATACGTTGGGCAAGAGGCCTCTGTATATAGCCGCCATTCTTCTAGATTTATTATCCATTGCAATTCATATTTCAGTATAATCATCTTTGATTTCACTCATACAAATTATTCAATTATGTTCATTTATTCTGTCAAGAGTAATTTTATCATTTCCATGAGAGCTGAATTAACCAGAAAGTTAATTTTGTGCATCAATTTCACCTGAGAATTCATATCTTTTGTAAAGCTGAAACCATTAATTAGTTTGGATTACCATTTTCTGAGTTTAGCATTGTGAAAGCCATTTCTAAGTTTAGCATTGTGGAAGCAATTTCTGAGTTGAGTTTAATATTCTGAGAGCACTTTCTGAGTTAATTACCTGAGACTGAGAGTTAATTCCTGTATGTGAATACTGAGATTCATTGAGAAATTCAATTGTTGTATTCTTCATATTTGAGAGGGCAGATTCTACCCAAGGAATCTATCATTTACTTGAGAGAATGTCTAAGAGGAAAGTGGGGAAATCAACATTCATTGAAGAGCTGGAATAAGGTCTGGAATAGCAGCTTTGTCATCTTGTTTGGGAAAAGTGTAATCAGGCATGAGATATTCTTCTACTACCTATTCTAGTTATTCATTTAACACTTCTGGATTGATATTATCTATCTATGAATAGGAAAAGAGTTATCTCCTGTATGTTTTCTGTTGTCTGTGCACAGATAGGGAATTGCCTTATGAACTGTACTTTTGTTGTGTATAGAAAGTGAGTTGTTCTATGAACTATATATCTATTTGCACCTAGGAAGATAAATGTTTAAGGGATTAAAGATGCATACTTGTTGTGTTTGCATTAACTATATGATTTCCATATAAGGAGAGTAATGTTTGTAACAGTAGCTATATACTAGGACCGAGATGAGGACAAAAGTCAAGTAAATTCTACCAGCTTAAGTTATTAGGTTAACTGAGATAAGCTAGAGTTACTCCTGTTAGTGTTTTAAAGATTAGATAAACAACTGAAAGCACTCAGAAAATAATATAAGGAGAGTAATGTTTGTAACGGTAGCTATATACTAGGACCGAGATAAGGATAGGAGTCAAGTAAATTCTACCAGCTTAAGTTATTAGGTTAACTGAGATAAGCTAGAGTTACTCCTGTTCGTGTTTTAAAGATCAGATAAACAACTGAAAGCACTCAGAAAATTGCAACACATAAGACAATAAACACAGCAAGATACCCTGGGAAAACCCTCCTCTTGAGGGAGAAAAACCAAGCAGATATGTCTCTTATATAATGATAAAATAAGAGCAGAAATCTGCTTACAACTCAGGCCCAGCACATAGCCGAATTTGATATAATGAATAATAGCACCTCTCCTAGATGCAAAGATACAATCGAATATGTTTCTCCTTGAATTGGGCCTGCTGCTGCAAGATGAAATGGTGTTGCTCAAGTGCGAACTTCTGCTAGGAATGCGAATTATGCTTGATGAACTTGATGATGAAATGAACAAAGTCGACCTTGTATTTATACAAAATGAGGTACCTCCTCAATTAGGTCGGCCACCTTAGGAGAATAAATAAATTACAATAAATGCCAAGGAGGTCGGCCCAATACAAATAATATTCATGAACTTAAATAGGGTCGGCCCTCATAAGTTAAATCAAGCAAGTATAAATTAAATAGCCGATCGGCTATCATTTAATTTGAATCATCTCGAAGTTTGTGCGCTGGACGAAGCAACCCAATGCTGCTTAATAACATCAACACTTCCTCTCAGCTAGGGATGATACTTTCAGCTGCACAAAACATATCACCTCATAGTGATACAGGAGCTTATTACCTCATCATGAAAGCATGTAAGATATCACCTCATCGTGATATCAACCATCATGGCTACCTCCATAGATGGTATGTACAAGTGCTCATCACTCAATGTGATGTTGTCACCTCACTGTGACTTTCACCATGGCTCTCCCAAAGGGTGAAACACAAGTACAAGAAACTCATCACGGACTCCCTCACGTGATTTTGTCATGGAGTCACACACATGACATCCACCATAGCTCTCCCAGAGGGTGGAACAAGGGCTTTCACCTCAAATTTCTCTTCAAGAGAAGAATGCATTAACGAGGGATTTCACCTCGAACTTCTCCTAAGAGAAGAACTCATTAAAGAGGATCACTGATACTGAGACTCCTTCTCAGTCGAGGTTGCATTCTCCACCATACCAAGCTTTTCTCGAAAGTACACAAACTTGATCCTGGAGAGGGGCTTGGTGAGAATGTCTGTCGTCTGCTCATCAATGCTGATATACCTCAACTGTATAGCTTTCCTCAATACCATATCTCTGATATAATGTTACTTGATCTCAACATGCTTTGTTTTGTCATGAAACACAAGATTGACAGAAGGTTCCAATTTTGTTCTCTTTTCCTTCAGAATATGAACATACACTGGACAACCAAAGATCCTCAGATGACTAACTTCAGGCTTAACCCCTGAGAATGCTTCTTCAGGAGTTTTATTCTCCAAGATTTTGTGAGGACTTATATTCTGAACATAGACGGTTGTCCTGGATGCCTCAGTCCAAAGTGAGATTTGCAAGTCTTGATCATGTCTCATTGTAATGTCCCCAATTTTGCCCTACGCTCTTCATTTGGATTTAGCCTATTTCCAGAAATCCGTAGGCTACTCAGATGTGCAGATTAGGGTTTCCTATTTTATAGGGGTTCTAAAGAAGGTTTGCATGAATAAGGATTGTGGATTCTTTCTGGGTTTTCAGAGAGCTTCGCAGTGGTATGACCTGCAAAGGCATTGGGCATCTTTTCAGAATTTACTATTTTTAGTAAGTTTTATTTCCTAGCAATGCCATCTTGGGCAGTAGCATCAGCAGTCAGCTCAGTTTCCATTTTGGGCAGTACAGTTTGGAGCATAATTGGCTTTTAGCATTTTGAGGCCATTTTGGTGAAATAATATATTTCAAGGCATTAATGTTTTATTTTCAAGTTGACCCCTTGGCCTAGCTCATTAACTTTAAGTTGTGTTTAAAAGGTGGCCATGAAGGGGGACGCCTTCATGAAGGAAATATTAAACATTTAATAAAGTTTATTTATGCCTTGAAGTGGACGTCATTCTAAGAGGGATTAAATATTTGTGAATTATAAAATATTTCAAAAAGGGAACTTTTGGTGTCCCATTCTTGGAGGAGTTTTGGGAATTTGTAAAGTCGTCTCAATTCTATAAAAGAGAAGTCTTGCTCCAACTTTTGATATCTTTGGAAAATATTGTAAAGTTATGTTGCTGGTTTGAAATCCAGAATCCGGCTAAGGGAAAGCTTAGCAAGTTTACTCCAATCTTCAGGCTTGAAACTATGGTTCCCTAGATGGTGATCTGAGAGTGTATTTCATCCAGAAGCACATATTGAGCATTATTGTGGAGTTTTGGTGAGATATTTCCAGTTTTCATGTTCCTGGTTATAGTTTGGCTGAAGGAGATTTTCATATACAGCTTTTGGTATGATTTTTGTTTGCTTATGGGTATTGTTTCTATCCATCTATATGCTAGAGGCGCCCCTTTTGGTGCAAGGACAGAATTTAATATGAAGTGGCTGATTTTATAAGTGAGATCGACCCTCTCCTAGGGCCGTACCATTCAATTATTACTTTGGAATGTGTGCTGGTTGTCTTTGCTGAGTTTGAAGGTTGGAAAGTGGTGGTTTTTTGGTCACCTAGCTATAGAAGAGAGACACTTTCAGTTTGGTTCAAATCCGTGGAGTGTGGTAAGAGATTTGACATTTTTGGTGAGTTGATGTTTGCTGATTCAAACTTTCAGTTTGCTGATTTTATATCAGAATTATTTCAGTCTTTGATTTCAGTTTATTCCTTCAATAATTGAGAGAAATCTAGAGTGGGAGATCTTCTATTTCTTGGTGCTTCAAAACTATTGTAATTCTCATGTAATTTGCAGCTCTTCCTCATTTTGTAAGTTGATAACAGTAGTATTGTTTCAATCTGTTTAATTGCTGCTTATTTGTGTTTAATTATCACATTGTAACCCCTAGATGATTTACCGCCAGTGTGGAAAAAAGAACTTGCTAATTCTCTCATTGTACCCACTGGAAAAGTGGTGAATTCCCACTCATGAGTGGATGTCTGCCGCAGCGGATGAATTGTTTTATTTGTAATTTCATTCCCCCCATTGTTTAGTGGAAGTGTGGAAAATCTTTTATGGTTGGTTATACGCCTAAGTTCATTTTAGTTTTGTAATAAGTACTTTGCCATATGTTAACACCTCGCCTTCTAAAGGATCTTGTGTGCACATTCTTCGTGTTGAATTTAATTCCTCTCATTCAATTGTAATCATTTCAGATATTGATTAATTAGATCATAGGGATCCTCTGACCATATGCCCGCTCCTCCTCCTTAAGTGGTTTTAGGGCGCATTCTTGGTTAGAGTTCTTTTCCGCATTGTTTTGGTTTAAAGCTAACCTTAACGGGTGCATGATTACATTGTAATTGTCATTGAAAAAATCAAAAAATTGAGAGGGTATCTTTCAATCATTGCTTTAACTGCTTCCACAATAGACTTGTTCTTCCTTTCAGCAATACCGTTCTGTTGAGGATTATAAGGAACACTGAACTCCCTCTTAATCCCTGCTTCAATGCAGAAATCACGGAAGGTACCAAAGGTGTACTCTCCTTCGTTGTCAGATCTCAAAACCATGATCTTTTTCCCGGACAAGTTTTCCACCTGTGCTTTGAATTCTCTGAATCTTTCTAATACCTCCTCAAATTCTTTAGATCTCAAGAAATAAATCCAAGTCTTTCTAGAGTAATCATCAATAAAAATAATGTAGTACAAGAAACCACTAGAAGATGCGACAAACATTGGACCACATAAATCAAAATGAATGAGATCAAGAATACATTTAGATCTACTTTCACTACTATGAAACGTACCATTTGTATTCTTACCTAGGGCGCAACCTTTGCATGTACCTTCATGTTCTTGGGTTGAATTTCGGAAGGTCAGTGACCATCTTCTCCATGATAGGTAACGCTCGAAAGTGAATGTGAGCCAATCTTCGATGCCAAAGGTCACACACGCTTGAAGAATCATGCACAAGAGCCTGAAGGGGACGAGTGCATAACCTGTAGAGACACTCATGTCTAGCTCCAATTACCCGAGCAGACTTGATGTTGGAGTTCTTTGCCCATATAAGAACTTTACCTTCTGAAAATACAACTTGATAACCCTTGTCTTCCAATGCTGAAATGGAGACAAGATTTCTCTTATATGCCTAGAACGAATAGCACATCATTCAACTCCAATGAAATGTCGGAATCCAAGTGAAGAGAGGAGTTCCCAACTCCTTTCACAAAGTACCTAGCATCATCTCCAATAATGACTTGATCAATGGAATTTGTCTTGATCAAATCAGATAGATGCTCCCTAAATCCAATGATGTGACGAGAGGCACCACTATCTATCAGCCAAGTGTTGGTGTTGGTGTCGGTGGTGACATTGCTTGACAAGGTTGAATAGAACAAGTAATCACTCGAGTCCTTCTGCGGAGAGACTTCTTCAACATTTGCAATGGCA
Source organism: Sequoiadendron giganteum (assembly GCA_007115665.2). NCBI lineage: Eukaryota > Viridiplantae > Streptophyta > Pinopsida > Cupressales > Cupressaceae > Sequoiadendron > Sequoiadendron giganteum. The sequence goes on along the minus strand of CM021104.1, from coordinate 184,860,458 downwards.
ACCTGCTGCTTAGGCCTGAGAGGACATTCCTTTGCAAAGTGACCATACTTGTCACAACGGAAACATTGAACTTTTAAGTCTCTCTTCTTCTTGAAGGTTGGAGCACCATCATTTCCATTATCTCGATTCCCCTTGAAGAATCCTTTCTTCCAAACTTTTCCTTTCTTCGACGAATGAGAGGCGAGAACATGTATATCTTCATTCTTTAAACTTTGACCAACGCCTCTAGCCACCAACCTCAACTCCTCTTGAATGCAGTCGACCCTCAACCGATCAAACTTGGGAAGTTTAGATCTTGCACTGATTCCTTGAATATACGACTCCCATGATAGCGGAAGACCATTGAGAGCAAGCATGGTCAAGTCTTTGTCATCAATCATGTGACCAATTGTAGAGAGCTGGTCTCTCAATTCTGAAATCCTCATGAAATAAGAAATCACTGATTCTCCTTTCACCATCTTGCTGATTGATATTATCTATCTATGAATAGGAAAAGAGTTATTTCCTGAATGTTTTCTATTATCTATGCATAGATAGGGAATTGCCTTATGAACTGTACTTTTGTTGTGTATAGAAAGTGAGTTGTTCTATGAACTATATATCTATTTGCACCTAGGAAGATAAATGTTTAAGGCATTAAAGATGCATACTTGTTGTGTTTACAGTAATTGTATGATCTCCATATAAGGAGAGTAATGTTTGTAACAGTAGCTATATACTAGGACCGAGATGAGGGCAAGAGTCAAGTAAATTCTACCAGCTTAAGTTATTAGGTTAACTAAGATAAGCTAGAGTTACTCCTAGGATAAAGATTTCTAGTATAGGAGGGATTATGTGAATTACTTGATTATGTTGATTCATTTCTAGTAGATTAGTATGTTGTAGGAAGTTTGGGATACGGATTATCCAGTGAAGGACAAAACCTACGCGTAGTGTAAGATAGCCCTAAGTCAAACCAACCCTGAGTAGTGTATGTGATAGATGACTTCATTCGAAGTACTAAATGAGAACTCTTTGATCAAAGTAGTGAAATGTACGACATCCACTTAGACTATGTGATGCTTGAGACTATACTGTCAACTCATCGTAATCCTTGTACTAGTTTGAGATTGTGAAATAGCAAGGTTCTAGTTGTGTAGAACACAACACTATGCTCAGTTGGTTTACAGTAACTGTTACCCAACCAATCTTTTCGTTGAAGGGAGGGTCATCTATCAAATGATAGATGTGCAGGGGACCACATTATAAGTCTACGGTTGGCGGAAAAGCGCCTAAGTGATGCTTCTCCTCCTCTGAAGGCTACTAGTGCACCAAGATTTGAAAGGACGGGTTCCTGGACCTTCTTACTACTATTTGTTCAAAAGCTCATTGGAGCTATGATAGTTAAGGTATGTTTTCTCGTTACTTGAACTTGTGAAGTTATTGTAATGAAACAGAATCTTTATTGTAATTTTAATATGATATCTTGTTCATATATTATCAATAAAGGAAAGAAAAATTATATTGCAATGACTTGTTAGCACATTTATTTACTCATTGATGTAAATTTGGAATATTTTATTTTACCGAAGGGTTGGGTCATTACAAAAACTAGCAAGAACTGAAAGAAACAAGATAGCCATCACCAATATAAGCCCAACTGCAACCCCTGAGATGGAGCTACAACACTATTCAGCTAGGAGATATCTTGCAATCTTCACTTCAAGGGATTTCGTCCTCAAAGCCCAAGGAGATCTCTCTGCATTTTGGTAGCACTTCGTTATCACCAATTTGCATATCCAAATAAGAGCAATGAGAGTGTATATATAGACTCTTAAGACCTAGAAGTTTGAATTGTTTTTCCCTCCCAAAATGGGATGCCACATTTGGGGAATAAAATACTTTATTAAAATCACCTAATATTTTCACTTTGGCGTCCACCTTGATTATGCATAAAATTTACTTTTAAAACAACTTAAGTCTCCCATCTTGGTGTCCAAGCTCAAGTCCACCATTTAAAAACAACTTAAGTTATGCATCCTAGGCGTGGGGTTCAAAAGGTGACTTTAACTTTATAAAATAAACTTAAGTTGCAAAACTTTCCATTTTCAAACTCCAAAGATCATGGAGAAGCCAACTACAATAGGATGCCAACCTCTGCTAAATAGGCGTTACACAAGACATATCTAAATAGGCATTACACAAGACATAGCTAAAATAGGCGTTAGAATCGCATAAAATAGGAGTTACACAAGACAACTAAATTTTTGACCATTTAAAATCCAACTTTGCAATTTTAAAAAAAAAGAATGTTGACAAAGAAAGCAAGCAGCTAAATTAGACAAGCAGGTAGCTGAAGTAGACAAGCAAGTAAGTGAAGTAGAAAAGCAAGCACCTCAAGTAAGCAAGCATGCAAACAACTCAAGCACGCAGGAAAGTAGCTTAAACACACAGGCAAGTAGCTCAACCATCTTAACATCAATGACAAAATACTCAACAATCTCCCCCTTTGTCATTGATGGCAACACCTCCTGAAACCAAACTGCACTGAAACCAACCTGCAACATCTCCTAAAAAAACAACTGCACTACTCCCCCTAACTCACTACTCCCCCTTTAACATCAATGACTGATACAAAACTACAAAACTGAAACGGGGATGATATAATATGACAATGAAAGCTCCCCCTGAGTGTAATCAGCAGCTCAAAGATGGAGCGAAATCACTCCTAGCTTCTCCCTCAAGTACTCAAGTGTTTCCTTTGGTAGGGGCTTAGAAAACAAATCTGCAATCTACTCTTTAGTAGAAACAAATTCCAGCTTAACTTGCTGGTCACTAACCTGTTCTCTCAAAAAATGATACTTTATGGAATGTGTTTAGTCCTAGAGTGCATAACTAGATTCTTAGAAATATTAATAGCACTCATGTTGTTGCAAAAGATAGATATAGGATGCTCAAACTCTACCTTGATGTCCTTCAACGTTTACTTCATCCACAGGACTTGTGTGCAACAAGACACTGCTGCAATATACTCCACTTCAATTGTAGATAATGAAATAGAAGCTTGTTTTTTTCTCAACAAAGATACAAGGCAGCCACCTAGAAAGAATGCAACTCCACTCGTGCTCTTTCTATCATCAACAGAACCACCCCAATCTGCATCTATATAAGTTGTGAGTGTAAAATCATTACCTTTAAGATACCAAAACCCATAATCCATAGTACCCTTAAGATACTTGAAGATCCTCTTAACTACATGAACATGAGTATCCTTAGGAGTAGCCTGAAATCTAGCAACATAACCAACTGCTTGCATAATGTCAGGTCTAGTAGTTGTAACATATAATAAACTCCCTATCTTAGACCTGTACAAAGTTTGATTAGCATCAGGAGACTCGTCACTTTTACTTAACTTGCATCCTGTCACCATTGGAGTCACAGGATTGCAATCCTCCATTCTAAACCTTTTTAACATTTCCCTAATATACTTTGTTTGAGAAATGAAAATGCCTCTACTAGATTGATGAATTTGCAAACCAAGAAAAAATGACAGCTTACCAGGCATGGACATTTTGAACTCTTTCATATTAGTAGCAAAAACTTGACACATCTCTTCTAAATTGCTACCAAAAATTAGATTATCAACATAAACTACAACAATCAGCATATGATTATCTTCTTTCACATATAAATTGCTGCCCACTATCCCTCTTCTAAATCCTTGCTGCTACAAATAACTATCTAATCTAGCATACCAAGCACGAGGGACTTGTTTAAGACCATCGATAGCCTTTTTCAACTTGCATACATAGTTCTGATTTTTTGATATAACAAACCCATCTGGCTGCTCCATATAAATTTCTTCATTCAGATTACCATTCAAAAAAGCAGATTTCACATCCATTTGAAAAAATTTAAAATCTTTGAAACAAGCAAAGGCTAAGAACATTCTAATAGCTTCTAAAGGTGCAACAGGATCAAAAGTTTCTTCAAAATCAGTACCTTCAACTTGTGCATAACCTTTGCATACAAGTCTTGCTTTCTTTCTCACCACTTGACCATCTTCATTCAACTTATTTCTGTACACCCACTTTGTGCCAATCACGTTCTTGTCTTTTCGGCTTGGGACAAGTTCCCAAGTTTCATTTTTCTCAATTTGATCAAGCTCTTTTTCCATGGCTGCCACCCAATGTTTGTCTTCAGCTGCTTCCTCAAAACTCTTAGGCTCAATCTTGGACAGCAAGGAGATATCTTCATCTTCAGAATAGTTGACATCTCTTCTTGTGGCTATTGGTCTATCCTCTTGCAAAATCTGATCAATAGGATGATTTTTTTGAACAAACTTTGAAGAAGTCTTCAAACAGTCCTAGATGTGTTCTCACCTTGGTCATTTGTAGGTGTATTTTCTGTAGTTACATCTGTTGTCCCATTTTGAACGCTTAAAGGTGTATTTCCAGAATTTATAACTGCTGTCCCATGTTGTGCATTTGAAGGTGTTTGTTGAACAGCACTTTTTTCTTCATCTTTTTGACGAAAACCATCATCATCTTGCATCTTGTTATGACTATTAGTGTCTTCATGAACCTTCACATTAGCACTTTCAACAATCTTGTGTAATCTTTTGTTAAAACATTTATAAGCTTTACTTTTAGAAGAGTCTCCTAAGAAAATCCCTTCATCAGCCCTAGGATCAAAATTCCCAAGATTGTCTTCTGAAATATTTAACAGAAGCAGGCTTACCTTTCCATAACTCATAAGGTGTCTTGTTATACTTTGCTCTAATCAGCCCCCTATTCTGAATATAAACAACAATATGGACAGCCTCTCTCCAAACAGAATCATTCACCTTTGACTCATTCAACATGCTACGAGCCATTTCTTGGATTGGTCTATTCTTCCTTTCAACAACACCATTTTGTTGTGGTGTCCTTGCAGCTGAGTATTGTCTTTTTATACCATGTTTCTCGTAGAAATTTACAAACTCATTTGATGTAAACTCTCCTCCATTGTCTGAACATAAGCATTTAATTTACAAACCCTTCTCATTCTCCACTAAGGCTTTGAAATCCTTAAACTTCTCAAGTGCTTCTGATTTTTCCTTCAAAAATGCAACCCAAGTCATTCTTGAAAAATCATCAATTAAAAGCACAAAATACTACTCACCTTGCATACTTCTAGTTCTTGTAAGCCCACATAAATCGGCGTGAATCAACTCAAGAGGCTTTGTGTTAGAATACTCCTTTGACTTGAAGCTCTTCCATGTTTACTTTCCCAATTGACATTCTCTACACACAATGTCTGAAGGTTTAGTGAGCTTTGGCATGTCTCTAACAGCTTCTTTTCTGCTGATCTGAACAAGACTATCAAAATTCATGTGCCCCATCCTCCTATGCCATGGCCAACCTTCATCTACCTAACTCAAACAGCACTTTTCACTTTTGACATCATCAAGAATGTACAGATTGTTAGCAGCCCTACTTGCATCAGCAATATGTTTACCATCTTTACTAATTTCACAACAATCTGATTTGAAAACTAAAGTGTCCTTGATCACACATTTGACTCACGTTTAATAGGTTATGTTTAAGACCTTCTACATATAAAACATTCTCAACTTTGGTCTTACCATCATTCAAAACAAGTGTACCTTTACCTGAGCCTTATGCAGATGTATAATCACCAAATCTTACTTTACCTCCATTAGTCCTTTTGAGAGTGAGAAACTTGCTCTTGTCTCCAGTCATATGCCTAGAACAGCCAATGTCAATATACCATTTGTCTCTTTCATTTTGCGCATGAAAGGTTGTTTGCACAATCAAACTCCACTAAAACTTATTTTTCTTTCTTCCTCCAAACCTTAGCAAACTCTTTTGCTTTGTCCTCTTTCTCAACCTTCTTGTTCTGCATAGTGAAATCTGCCATACCACTTCTACAAACTTTTGCAGTGTGACCAAAGTTATTGCACTTAAAACATATAACATTGTAATTTCTCAAGGGAGCAAAGGAATTCCTACTCATAAGTCTGAAATCATTTCTTGGAAACACTCTACAATTTGTTGCTCTATGTCCAAAACGATTGCAAGAGAAACAAGAACCGTAAAAGAAAGTGTTGCTAAACCTAGTCATATGAGCTTGGCTTGAGATAGGACGTCCCTTAAATGTACTATTTCTGATTTTTGATGATGAATCCTTTGAGAAATCAGCGTTACCTTTCTGTTTTTCTTCTTTTGTAGACATGGAACATTGACCTTTTTCAAATCCAACTCCACCTTTGTTACCAGGAGATTTTTGTGCACTAATGATCTTGTCCAATGACATAGAACTTTTCTGATTTATCTTCTCATTACTCAGCTGCATCGATGATTTGTCTCAATTTCTAAATGAAAAAACTTCAGCTTCAAGTCTCTCTATATTCTCTTTTTTTACCTTAAGTTGATTTTTGAGTTCTTCTTCTATTCTCTTTGCCTCTTCAATCTGAACTTTCAAATCAACTATCAATTTTTTTGCTTCTCCTAGAGCTTGAGATGTCTTGGTTTTTGCCTCATTCTCTTCTTGTAGCAGCAACTTCAAGTTCTGATTTTTCTTTCTGATCCTCTTCATTTCACTTAGAGCACTTATCAATTCTTCTTCAAGGTCCACCTCTCCTTCTTCATCAATATGATCTTGATGTTCTTGATTTTCAGCATGTACTTCTTCTTTGGCCATGAACAAGATTTCTTCACCTGAAGATTCTTCATCACTGACATCGGATGAACTATTTTCATCCTATGAATAGAGAGTCTTTTGAATTTCTGAAATTTCTTCTCTTTTCCCTTATACTTCTTTTTGTTGAACTTTAGGCTTCTTTTCATAGTTGTTGTCCTCACTTTTTGCATATGGACATTTGGTTGCAAAATGTCCTACCTTACGACAATTAAAGCACTTGAAACGCAACTTTCCTTTATATTTACCTAAACCTTTCTTCAACTTCCCCATAAAAATGTGCCTCTTCAAAATTAGAACCTCCATCAAAACTCTCACTAGATACAAACTCCTTTCCCTTATACTTCTTTTTGTTGAACTTTAGGCTTCTTTTCATAGTTGTTGTCCTCACTTTTTGCATATGGACATTTGGCTGCAAAATGTCCTACCTTACAACAATTAAAGCACTTGAAACGCAACTTTCCTTTATATTTACCTAAACCTTTCTTCAACTTCCCCATAAAAATGTGCCTCTTCAAAATTAGAACCTCCATCAAAACTCTCACTAGATACAAACTCCTTTCCCTTATACTTCTTTTTGTTGAACTTTAGGCTTCTTTTCAGAGTTGTTGTCCTCACTTTTTGCATATGGACATTTGGCTGCAAAATGTCCTACCTTACGACAATTAAAGCACTTGAAACACAACTTTCCTTTATATTTACCTAAACCTTTCTTCAACTTCCCCATAAAAATGTGCCTCTTCAGAATTAGAACCTCCATCAAAACTCTCACTAGATACAAACTCCTTGTCTTTACCTTTCTTTGAAACTTTGAAGGCTGCCTCCCTTTTGGATGAAGTATAAGAGTTTGTCCTCATCTCATAGGCTGTTAGAATGCCATGAAGCTCATCAACAGCCAACTTATTAAGTTCCTTCATCTCTTAAATCGCTAAAACCTTTGCATCAAAACGCAAAGGAAGAGACCTTAAAATTTTCTAAACCACAGTGGACTCCTCAACCTTTTCTCCTAGACCCTTGATAGTGTTAACAACTTCATCAACATGCAGAAAATAAGCAGCAACGTTTTCCTCTTCCAGCATCCTGAGACTCTCAAACTGTCTTCTATGAGTCTGAAGCTTTGCTTTCTTAACTTTGTCATCTCCTTCATATGTTTTCTGAAGTTTCTCCCAAATCTCATGAGTTGTATCACAATGCATCACCTTCACAAACCACATAAGATTGCATTGTTTTCAAGAGCCTTCTTTCCATTTGTATCCGAAGGAGGAGTTGAAAGAATTGTATAACCAAACACCAAACTTTTCCAAACATCAAAACCAAGAGACAATAGATAAGTACACATTCTAACACTCCAGAATGCATAGTTGGAACCATCAAATAAGGGTGCTCTATTCGTAGTAAAACCTTCATAAGAACCCATGTGTGCAATCAAGATCAACCTCAAAGCATTTTTGCTCTTTTCTGAAGGAACACCGCTCTAATACCGATTGAAGAGCACACAGAAAATACTGAGAGGGGGGGTGAATCAGTATTTCAAAACTTTTAAACTTAAATCATCAAGATTAATAGAAGAAACTGTGAAAGCAACCATCAAAATGAAGAACACCAAATTTCACGTGTAAAACCTATTGAACATGTTTGTCATTGATGTCAAAGGTATAGTGTTTTGTTTATTGAAAAGAGAATTGGAATGAAATATCACTGCTGATTATTCATCAGATCATCATTATTTTTTAAATGATGTTTAGCCGAGGTGCTTACTTGCTTGCTTGACCTACTTGAGCTTCTTGCCTGTGAGCTTGAGCTACTTGCTTGTGTCTTGAGCTAGCTAGTTGCCTGGTTGAGCTACTTGGTTGCCTAGTTGAGCTAGTTGGTTGTATAGTTGAGCAGGTTGCTTGTATGTTTCAGCTCCTTGTCAGCATTTATGCAATTTCAGCATGCTTTGTCAGCAGGTTGAAAATTCTTCAAAGGATATTCTTTTTGTGGGGTCCATCTATGAAGAGCGGCATTTTATTTACCTCTTTGCATCGATGGCTTCAGGTTTATATCTTTTTTTATTTTAGAGGCAAAATTTCTTCATGAAACGGCTTAATGAGAATTCTTTACTTGAGGCGGCTTCAAGATTCCTTTTGCGTCAGCTTGATTCCCCTTTTGTGACGATTTCAAACTTTATTAATTGTTGTAGCTCGATATTGTTAAAGCATCTCTTGAATGCATTGAGGGTGGCTATTTTAAAATTCGCATATCTATTATGGTGTTTGAACATTTTTTTTACTCTGCCATATCATTTCTTATGATGTATGTAAAAATTGGAGTTCGCATATTTTTATCGAAGCGTTTTTAGAAGGCTCGATGGTTTCTGCAGGTGAACTCTTATTGATTTTGGATAAACAAGTCGTAGTGGTGAAGAGGACGTGTTTCTTAATGGTCATCGCTATCCTTTTTTTAGCACAGGTTCGAGTATGGTGTGGGCGGCTTCTTATTGCATGCCTTCATGGCATCTATTTTATGCATCTTTCAACGGATCTCTTAATTTTTTCTATTATCAAGCTATGTCTACATTTGTAATTCAAGGCATCACTACATTTTATTAAATATTTGGGCTTTCTTTTCTCTGTTTGGTTTTTCTGACAGTAATATGAATGATTCTCATTATGTTGAAGATGAAAAAGGCGTATAGTTCTGAGTTTATTATGTGAAGAATGAGCCGTGAGTAAAAAATATATGAAAGCGGAGAGCATACTTCAGTATCGTTGAGTTTACTTGTGTTGAGGGCTGTGTTTGAAAGACATCTGACTTCACGATATTTTCAGTTCTAAATGGCTGTGCAAAGTCGGGTGATATATGATGTTTGTCGTTTTCAAGCCTGGTGATGGTCTTCAATATTTCTGAGCAAAACACACGATATAAAGTGGATTTCAGATTTTGTGAGAAATGTTGTTCCTTTCTTCTGGAGATGAATTCCTAAATCTGAGCAGCTACATTAAAAATATGCAATGGTGATTGCTTTAGTTCTTCTGGGTGACTCGACATGTTGGCGTCTTGAGTATTGATGATTATCTTTTATCTCTTTGCCAAGGTTTTTGCTTATGTTTTGCAGACCTCTGATTATTGCAATGGTCTTTGGTTCGATGAGAGATGATCTTATAGTCAAATAGTGTAATAGCTCAGTTTATTTTTGGAGATGTTTTTGTTTGAAGCCGAGTGAAGATATATGGGTTTGAGTTTAAGGTGAGCTGTTCAGAAGATTGTGTTTTGGGAGTGAGATAAATCTTAACAAAGTAAGGTGTAGTCTCAGTTTGTTCTGCTGGACAGTTTCAGAAGTGCCTCAAATTATTACCAATTTGATGAATGAATCCACAAAGGGTGTCTTCCTTATCTTTCTTTTGACATGGGTTGTAGGGAAACTGTTTAATCTTATTGATTGCTGGCTGGATTCACCAAACTGATGTGAATTTCTAAAAGGAGTGAACCTTCATATTGAATTTGTGATTAAGTGCAGGTGGAAGAAGTTTTGTGTTCAGTCTCAAGAATTCTTTAATTCTGAAGTTGGTGCTTCAGCATCTCTGAAGTTGGTGCTCCTGCAATAAGAAGTTGGTGCTTCGGGGAGTTGGTGCTCACTTATGTAAATTGGGTCGGTGCCCATTTTGTTAATATAAGCTTTTGATCTGCCATGGTTTTTTACCCGAAAAAGTTTTCCACGTGAAAATTGGTGTTTCATCTTGCTTAATGTTTGCTCTTATTGTTCTGATTTCTGTTACTTAACTTTCAAGTGTTAAAAGTTTGAAATACTGATTCACCCCCCGCCCCTCTCAGTATTTCTTGTGTGCTCTTCAAAACCCTTTCAGGTTAAAAACCACGGCAGAACTATGCTTTTATTAACTTTGAAAAGGCACCAACCCAAGAGACTGCAATCTCCTAATTACAAAAGTGAGCACCAACTCATTGGAAGCATCAAATTCCTGAAGCACCAATTTCGTATAACTGAAGCAGCTACTCCAGTGTGAGCACCAACTCACTCAATCTGCAAACTCTAGCTTCTGCTCAAAATTCGAATAACAATCTGCATTTGTTCACGACTCAGGAACTCTGAATTCTAGGCACCAAAACAGAAACTGCATACATCAGAACTTCTTCATGCTCTGTCCAACAATAGCAATGATCTGATAAAGTACAGCAGCAACTGATACACAAGTTTAGTATACTGAAAAATGTTCAGAACCGGCTTCTGGAATCTCACGCAGGGGTCATTATCACACAGCAGCCTCTAAGAATGTGATGCTAGGCCTGTATATAATCACGATTGAGCCAAAATCCTTCCCTCATCACACTTACATAGCACTAACAAATCATACCATCTCATATAGACATACAACGCTCAAAAAAATAGGATTGATGGCTGAACATGGAGGTTTTCTGGAATGAAAGACTACTAAATGCTGATTGAACAATACATAAACATAGCATTCAGCCCAAACAAGCTACCACCGAATACATTCTTGGTCAACAAAGACCCACAATATGCTTTCCAAAATAGACTCGCACCCCACTACCAGTAATTGCAAATAGTATCTAAGTCGCACTCTCCAGAAAAAGCTCACACGACTTGAATAAGGTGTAGTAATGGTTAACAAACGGTCCTCAGGAAATCTTAGCCACACGTCTTAGATGCTCTACTCAAAACGCCTCTAATCAAATTAAATTAGCATCCTATCCTTACACGCAGGTCCCAAAAAATGAGCCACATGAAATAAAATGATTTCTTAACACAGCTTGACTTCATCATCGACCCCTTTGAATATTCAAATCCTTGTTAAAAATAAGAATTCAAGGTTAACTTGAGTAACAGAAGCGGCATCTTATTCAGCTCGAGACTTTCACCCAATTTTTAAATAAATGCCATCATAAAAAGAAACTCCGATGGCCCAGCATGTAGTGCATGATATAAATGAATAACCACGCCTTTACAAAAGTACAACTAGCAAATCCAAGAGGAAGAGTCAACATATGCACTCGATTCAATTCATCTCAGCTCAAAAAAGAAAGCAATGTTATATTAAACAAACACCCACACGAACAAAGGACCTGTCACACCATACAAGGAGAATATTAGCCACCCCATACTAAAATAGGTCTGAAGCCATTAACAAGCCGTCTTCAACAGAAATAAAGATGTCAGACCAAGGAAGCCATCTCACAAATGAAGCCGCCCACTATAAAGGAATCGCATAAAATAGGCATTACACAAGACATAGCTGAATATTCGACCATTTAAAATCTGACTTGGCAATTTTTAAAAAAAAGAATGCCAACAAAGAAAGCAGGTAAGCAGCTGAATTAGACAAGCAAGTAGGTGAAGTAGACAAGCAAGCACCTCAAGTAAGCAAGCAACCAGCTCAAGCAACTTGACATCAATGACAAATACTCAACAGTAATTTCTGAGCAGTCCCTATCACATACGAACTTTCCTAACAGCAAGAGATCTGAACACCAAGTGGTGTCCGACAAAGCAAAAGAGAGCTATTATAGCAAGATCAGCTAGAGGAAGCAAACATTTGGAGCCACACTCATGTTTAATGCTTAATTTGTATTGTAATCTAAGACTGAGGTCTATTCCAATTGTCAGCCCTATAGGCAGAAACTATTGATGTAATTCAGATTGTTGAGTATTAATATATTGATTCCAATTCATTTCATATGACTGTATTCATAATTGAGATTCAATGTGCATTGGTTGTGAGTAATTGTGTTAAGGCTGCATGATTGGATAATCTTTCACCATCCATGACTGCACACTGCACTAACCACTATTGTTCTCAAAAAATATTGGAAGATTTCTTCGTGTGTCTGTTGCTACTAATATATCAATACTAACATGCTCACAACTGGACATATGAAATTCTGAACAGAATTGTAATGACAAGAAATTAATCTGGAAACGTCTATAAAACAAAAGAATTCCATCATATATCACCAATTGTGCTTGACCATTGCTATTGACTCTATGTAAATCATAGTGATGAATAGAACAGCTAATAACAATCCAAAAGAAACCACAGACCTAAGTTTATGAAGCTTTTAAACAATTTTCAAAGAATGGAAGAAACTATATTAATGTTCACAAATGACCAAATCCCAAGTGCAAAGGAAACTCCAAAAAGCAAGAAGTAAAAAATCTAGACAAAACCTAGAGGAAAAAAGAAAAGCCTAATAAGAGGGGAGTTAACCTGAATTGGCATACCCTAGAAAAAGTGCCAAATATAAAACCCTGTAATACAAGCAAAATAACCGTGGAAAGCAACGGTTTAAAGAAACAAAATTAAATTTTCAATAGAACCGAGAGGAGGAGGCTGATGAAGAACAAGGACTTGGTTTGCATCGGAGTTGGGAGCACAAGAAAGGCTAGCATCCTCATCAGTCACCGTGAAAGGGCCAATTTCTGAGGATGACCTAGGATAAGAGGGCCTGTCTGAACAATCCTAGAAGCTCTTGAAAAGCATAAAGATTCCAAAATCAATCGTTATAAAGAAAAAAAAGCAGGCTGTGGTCTAGCAGTAAATTTAGAACATGGGAGTCGCTTATTGCTACAATGACTCGGGATCAAAATCTAGTAGGCATCCCCCGGAATCCAGGATCGAAATAAGTAGGACCACTCTGACGTAAAGTTCAGTTTGGATAGATGATATAGAAATCTGAGACGCTGAAACCCATATGGAATATCCCTCAGCCCTGGTGTGCTCCTCCTAAATGAATCAACCATTAAATAACAAAATTGTATTCGTTATACCTCAATTCCAATTCAAGCATGTTAAACACAAACGCTCGCATACCTCATCCCTAACGCAAATTGTTTCAACATTTAAATAATTAGGGTTTCTCCACAGTGTTGCCTTTGCGTTAGAGAATTCTCTGATTGAAGCCTAACGTATTAAAAAAAAAGTAAATGCATTCTTCTGCACATAAAAAAAATAACGTGAACATATGACATAGACAAAAATGAATTGTAACAAAATAAAATACAAAGATATATATTCAAATCCCACTTCAATGTGATGTGAAAAAATGGGCTATAAGAAATTCTGGTGAGCTTTATATTATGGATCACTAGCTTTTTCACTCAATTTTTTCTTGGTCTATGGTCTCCAACCCTAGTATGTATGAAGAGCAAAGAAGAGAAAGAAAACGCCACTTTAAATGGGCAAAGATTTTGAACTGGGCAGTTTTAAAAATTGATAATATTACCTCTTTTGTGCAGCAATGGGAGAAAGTTTTTGGGGAATGGCATAGGTAAAACTCCTGGTCCTATTAGTCTTGTTGGTGAGATCCTTAAGTGTCATCACCTGCTGTGTTGATAATAGTAATTCTTCTTCGTCCCCATCTTCAGGCAAACCATAAAGCTCTATAAGAGATGCCCCTGCATTCACTATTTCCAACCGCTCAAAAGCCTTTGGAGGGTCTGTTTGAAGAACAAGCCATGCTTCCTCTGAAGGTTCCTCAGTCTGCCAAATTCTGTAAAGTTCTTCTCGCACTACATTGTCTGCCTTGTGTACAGGCGACTCTGATGAACATGATTGCACTTTCCATTCTCCACCCATTGCAGAATTTTATGTCATGTTGCTCTCATCACTATTTTTCTTATTCACAGACTTGCAAATTTCAAAAACACCACCGTTCCTCTTTGCAAATTACACAAAGGTCGAAGAATTTTTTTGGTTATATTATAAAGAAGAAGAAATTACTTCACCGACAAAGTTTAATGGAAGACCAATATTTCTGCTATAATAATAATCTAGTATTAACATCTACGGGGAGAATTTCATATTTTAAGGTGGTTATGAGGAAATAATATTCAATATAGATTAAGACGTCATATTGGATTACGTAAAGATGGATGTTTTGTGATTTTCGCACACCTGCATTGTTCACTGTTAGTCCGAGGGGAGAGCTTTAAAGCTTTTTAATTATATAATTTGTGTATATTTTAATGTAAAATTGTAACGGTAAATTTGTGTATATTTTTAATGTAAAATTGTAACGGTAAATTTGTGTATATTTTATTTAAATTTATTTTTTTTAATTTAAATTATATATATTTTTATTCATGTATATTTTCACATATTCAATCTTATTTGATTTTCTATATATTTGGTATCTATTATATTCCTCATGTCCAGATAATTATTTCCTAAAATTAAATATTGATTAAAGATATAATTTTACTTAAACTATATATTTTTATTCATGTACATTTTCACATATTCAATCTTATTTGATTCGTTTGTACATATATTTCTATATATTTGGTATTTATTACATTCCTTGTGTCCAAATATTTATTTCCTACATCAAAATTAATATTTTGTTGTTTTGGGTCAATCCCATAGTACCATGTCATAGGGGGTCAATTTTAAATTTTAAATTTCAAATTTCAAATTTTGTCAACTCCTATCTATTTAATTCCTATCGTGAGTTATCTTGGTACATTTTTTGTATAATTTATTGATATGTATTGTATTTAAAAGCATTTAATGTGCATTATTTTATATTCAAGCATTAAAGATGAATCATTCACATTCCTAAGTATTTAAACCTAAGTATTACTTAAATATTATAATAGAATACGTGTTCTCAATACAAAAGAACTTAGGACCTTAATTCTAATCAAATCTCACAAAAGGAACAAAAAAGATATACTCAAACCTTAAGAAATTATATTTTTGGTCAAAGATAAAGAAAGATATAGTTATTTACGTGATGAAATGTTTGGAGTGCCAAAGGGTTAAAGTTAACATAATCATCTAGTTGGGTTGTTATATCCACATGACATACCACATCATGAGTGGAAAATCATTAATATGGATTTTGTATAAAGATTATCAATGACCCTATACAAACATTATACAATATTGGTGGCAATGGATAAACTTATTAAGTTAGTCTATTTCATACCAAGGAATTTAATCAATAGTGCCCCGACGTTGGAAAAAAATAGTGAAAGAAATATTTAGGTTACATGGGGTCCCTATAAAGATCATATCAAACAGGGATGTTAGGTTTACCTCAAGATTTGTGACAACTTTGTAGTCAACTTTGAAAACTTAATCAAACTTTAGTACAATCTATCATCCTAAAATAGATGGATAAATAGAAAGAAGAAATTAAATAACTAGTGGAAGATCTTTTTATGTATGTATTGTATCAATCAACACTCAAAGTGGAAAGAACATCTTCTACAAGTAGAATTTGTTAATAATAATTATTTTATATCTACCTTGGGAATGATTTTGTTTGAAGCATTATGTGGAAGAAAGTGTTTAACTCCTTTAACTTGGGATAGTCTAGAGGAAAGAATTATAATCAATCATGAAATGTTAAAGTATATGAAAAAGTAGATTAAGGTCATAAGGTAAAGGTTAAAGGTCCAAGCATCTAACAAGTAAAAGAGGTATGCAAACAAAAATAAGTCTCTAAGAAATTTTTAGTTGGAGAGAAAAGAGACTTTAAGAGTCAAATCCCATAAAAGCTCCATATCATTTGGAAAAAAAAATAAGTTAGCAACCTATTATGTAGGTCCATTCGAAATAGAAAATTTCAATCTAGTGGCTTATCGACTAGCTTTACCTTAAAGATTGAGTCGAGTACATGATGGTTTTCATGTGTCACTCTTTAAGAAGTATGTTCCTAATATTACACATATCTTAAATTTGCATGCCTTACAAGTTCAAGAACTAAGAATGATAATAGTAGAGCCTTGCAAAATCTTGGAGAAGCATCAATATCAATTGTACAATAGAATGACCATAAAATAGTGTAAAGTTCAATGGGATTGGTATGATATAGAAAATACAACATGAAAAGACACGGCTAAGATGCAATACTTATATTCTCATTTATTTTGAAACTTTACAAAAACATGATATTGTATAATTTCAACTTATTTGACTAAAAATATTGTTTTGATGCAACCAAGGGGAGTAAGATGTCACAACTCCTTTCTTTTCAAATATTAAAACATTACAATATTCAAAATAATTATTATAGAACTATTTATCATTAATAAAAATTAACTAATTAATTATTTAAAATAATAATAAAACATAAAATTGTTTTACTCATTTAAAAAATAAAATAAAATCTACAAGATTGATTTAAAAGAAATAAAAATGTTTTCTTTATGAATTATTTTTATATAAAATATATTAAATTATAATTAATTATATTTTTTATCAATTATTGATTTGAAATGATTTAGCATTGTATATTTATCTTTGTATTCTTAATTTACATTATCCATATAACAATCTTTAAAATAGAATAAAGAAAAAAAATGAATAATATAAGAATTTAAAACAAAATAAAAGAAGACAAAAAAATATCCTCTTATGGCTATAAATAAGGCGAGGAGTGTGAGATAGATCAAGAGAACAAGATTAAAAAATTGCAAATAGAATTAGAGTATTTACATGTATATAATTTTATGTTATCACTTTAATTGTATATTTGAATCTAATTTTGAATCAATTATTAGAATCAAATCTAAGATTTGAATTTATGTTTAAAATTTAATTAACTTCTTAATGTTTTAGTTTGGTTTAAAATTAATATTGTATATGGTAGTTGAATGGGTAGATTTTTTTTCCATTGTTAATTTTTTGTATAGGATGGTTAAAAGAATTGCTTTCATTTAAATAAATTTTGTGATGGTACCAAAATTAATCTTCAAAATAAAATACTAGATATAGTAAGATTGAATGCTTTCTTGACACATAATGTTTATGTGAAGCCAATTTAATTTGGAATAGTATTTATACTTAAATATGTAGAGCCATCATGTTTTAATAAAGAATGAGGTTGTGTTAATAGTCATGGATTTTTTTCTAATTTACTATGTAACTCAACTCTTGAGTGATATCTAACTTTGATTTACTATTTTATTTTATTTTTATGCATAATATTTTTTCATTATATTAAAATAAAGGTCCATATGACAAATGTTTGTAGCACGAAATAGAGAATTTACAGAGGATACAAAAAAACCAGCCCTTCATAGCCATCAAAATCGATCGTACTGTGAGTCTCCAAAACACTGCCAATATCAGAACCAACGACTGAAACTACTGCTAAACTAAATATACATGCCATTAATACTTTAGAAAGATGGTAGAGCATCCCTAACCTGACCTGCCAAAACTACCCGTTTCCTGAGAAAACTAACCCCCACTTACAAAAATTTATTTAAAACTGTGAAACCCTCGAACTCCTCCTTCCAGTCTTCTTTGTCCACCGCCATCAGCCCAAAGTACTTTTTCAGGAAGATAATGGCCACGACCGCAATAGCCCTATGTCTCATCAGTCCCAAACCCTGCAAATCCAGAAATGGATAATTTTTTATCGTGTCCTCTAGCCGGACCCGTTCCACGTGACATGGGCGAGGACACCCTCTTCCTTCTATCACCACTCGCAATACCTCATCAACACCTACAACCAGGTCCTTCTTGAACAACTTTACCAACAGCATCTTAGCCTTGGCCTTCGGCTCCAAATTGTCAAGCAGCAAGGTGAGAAACCTGGAAGAAATATGAATATTGTCTCTTCCATATTCCACAGCCTCGACGTGACCCATTCCTAGCACCATCTTCACCGCCACAAGCACCAAAGAGTCATACTTCACCAAAATCTGTTTCAAACGTTGGTCTGTGATTTTCCTAAAGGAATTCTTCCCCTCCAACAAACCCAGAGAAATTGATGTGTCTGCTCTGAAACGAGCCAAGCCCGCAATCGACACTTCCACAACAAACTTCGAGCTTCTCGCCATCCTCCACCTTCAATCAGAGACTTAATGGAAGAGAGGGCATGTACCAAAGGCTTCTCACATCTGCACACAAAAATAATGCGTAGGAAAGGCAAGCAAATGGTTAAAACCTAAATTCCAATAGCACCGCCACCTAAGCAAATTGTACCTACTTGCTTAAGGTGAAATGTCAATCAAAAGAGGCAGGCTCAATAAACATTAAGGCTCATCATGAAGAAAAATGTCGCCAACTCGAGAAGTGTCAGCCCGTACGCTCGCCTTTAAGGCTTCACCTGCACTTGCCAACGTAGCCGCCAAGTTGTCATCACCATCTTTGCCCCCACCTAACTCCCTCCTCCATGGCATGCATGCCACCTTCCTCCGCCAACCTGGAGGACCACCCTCCCTGCCACCCACAGAAGATCTACGTGTCTTAACCCACCTCCCTAATTTTTGGACCCATTACACCGATGTTAGACAAAAGATCTACATCAGAATTGCCTTCTCTTAACACATGATTAAACATCACCCAATGGAACTTATCTACCTTTACCAATGCCACGTCCATAAATTCTCTTAGCCTCCAATTCTGAGTTTGTTTAGATCTTAATGTGTTAATTACCAAAGATGAATCCCCTTCAATTACCACACACTTCGCCCCCAAGTTCACGCACAAATCCATTCCCAGAAGAAGAGCTTGGAACTTCGTTGCATTTTTTGTACTAGATGGCAGAGATTTTGATAACCTCCCCAAAGTAACCCCTTTGAAGTCTCTGATAATGCACCCTTCCCCAGATGGTCCAGGATTTCCTTTAGAGACACCGTCGAAATTCAATTTTACCCAACTTGGATCTGGAGGTGCCCATTTTACCTTCTTTCTCTCTTTTGTTGATGTAGTTTTTCCTGTGTTTCCTAGAGCTAGAGTTCTCAAACCCGACCAGTTCTTCAAAATCCAAGCATCCCATTCAGAGAAATTACCTAACTTTGGGTTTCATTCTACCAATTTAGCGTTAAACAATTCAATTATGCTTGCCTCAATTTTACTCTGAAGCCTGGGGATTGATATCTCCTTCCCCTAGAAGATGTGTCTATTTCTCTCTTTTCATACCTCCCATAAAACAATCGATGGACTCAGGATCCATAAATCCTTAAAGAGAGAATGCTTTCCACTTGCTAGCCATGCCTTTAATCAATCAAATAGCTTAAGAGGAATTGTCGATTTCCATCTGAGCTTGGAACATAACCATTGCCAAATCACTTGTGTGTATTTTCAATTTAATAATAGATGATCCACTGTTTCTACATCTACGATACAAAGAGGGCAACGAGATGGGCCTTGAAATCCTAACTTGGTGAAATGCTCGCTTGTTAAAATCCTACCCTGAGTTGCCGCCCAAGTAAACATACCAACTTTTGGTAAACATGTCATGTTCCAACAGAGATGAGTTGGGAGAGATGAAGCCTCAACTCCAGCCGAGGCTAGAATTGAATAACCATGTTTTACAAAGTATTCCCCTGTTGGCGAAGCGTTCCATCTCAATTTATCCCCACCTCCTCTTCTCCAAATGTACCTTATAGCTAAATACTTCTTAATCAACTCCACCTCTTACTTAGTTAAACCAAGCTACCTCAAAGACTTCCACTTGATGATTCCACCTATTTTTGTTGAAGAATTGTCAACATAGTCCTTAACCTTTGAACCCCACACTTGTTTGGCTTTTTCCTTGACTCTGCCCAGCTAAGGAGGCTCATCAAGCTTAGGGAATCCTTCCCAAGAATCTTCCCAGAAAATAACATCGTCACCATCTCTCACTTCCCAAGTTAAATAATCTAGACTAAGGTCCCTAGAATTACAAATAAAGTTCCAAATTCTGGAACCCTTAGGGAGGGACACTACCGTAAAAAAACAAATTGGATCCGCTTCCAAGTATTTCGCCCTTACAATTTTAACCCATTTGAGATTTGGCTAAAAATGAATTTTTCATTCTAACTTCGTCCCCAAAGCCTTATTCTGCAACAAAATATTTTTCAGACTTGCCCCATCTACCTCTTTTTTTGCGTAAATCTTTTGCCATTTAACTAGTGGGAACTTCTTCTGGTATGAGTTTCCTTTCCAAAAGAAGTCTTTTATTATTTTGTTCAGGGATTTGCTAATACTAGTCACTAAGGGTTGGCAAGACATCATGTAAACTGGCAAAGCCGAAATAACTAATTTCAACAATGAGAGTCTACTTGCCCAAGAGAGCCATTTGTTTTTCCAAGAAAAAAATATTTCCTTAAAACGAGCTACCATTGAATTCCATGTGCCCTCGCATTTGACACCCTTCTCAAGTGGGAGACCCAAATAATTGCAAAGAAATTGACCTTTTTTTAAAACCTAATATCCTTAAAATGTGCATTTTGTTCACACAAGAGGTGTTGAAAAAGAAAACTTTTGACTTTTCTACATTTACCTCTTGCCTCGAAGCCCTAAAATAAATGTCCAAGATACTCTTCAATTTCTTGGCTTCCCCAAATGATGCCACTCCAAACAACATCGTATCGTCTACAAACTATTGATGTGTAATTGAGGTAAAGCTACTTGTTACTTGAATACCTTTTACCTGACCTGAGATCTTGGAATTCTCAATTGCCCTTCCCAGGGCATCAACCATAATGATGAACAAGAATTGAGAGAGGGGATCTCCTTGCCTCATACCTCTTGATGCAGCAAAAAAACCCTCTGGGAACCCATTCACAAGAACTGAGTATCGAGGCGACGCTACCCAACCAAAGAGCCAGTTCAACCACTCTTTCTAGAAACTGAAAGCTTCCAGAACTTTAAACAAGAATCTCAAGTCCACTCTGTCGTAGGCCTTCCTTATGTCCAATTTTAATAATATGTTTGGTTTCTTCATTTTTTGGACCGAATGAATAGTTTCCTATCCTATATTTACTCCATCAAATATTGATCTTCCCGGCACAAATCCCATTTGCTCTTCTGAAATGATGCTTGGGAGTAGTTTTTTCAACCTATTCGCTATTGCCTTTGCCAAAATTTTGTAAATTGTATTGCAAAAGGGAATTGGTCAGAACTCATCCCACATTTCAGGTTTTTCCTTTTTGGGGATTAACACTATTAAATTATTATTCATCTCCTTTAGAACCCTACCCGAACTCCTTGAATCTTTAATCGCCTCAATCACTTATGGACCTACAATCTCCCAACATTTTGAAAGAAGATCATAGGAAAACCATCTAGACCCAGCGCCTTCTCCGGGTGAAGGTCAAAAACTACTGCCTTTATTTCCTCCATGAAACTCGTGTTTAGATGATCCATCTGCTCTATAGAAATTATCCCTGGTATACCTCTTAAACACTCTGCCTGCACTCCTAGGTGTGAACCTTCCCAATCATTTAGTAAATTCTGAAAGAATTCGACTGCAAAAACCTTTATCTCCACTAGATCTTCAAGAAGTTGACCCTCTGCCCCTTTAATACAAGAGATCTGATTCAATTCCCTTCTTCTTTTTGTAGAGTTATGAAATAATTTTGTGTTTCTGTCCCCCGCTTGCAACCAAATTTCTCTGGATTTTTGTCTCCAGAAGATTTCCTCCTTTACTAGTATGTCATTCAAATTTTTGGTTAACTCCTTTTCTTTTTCAAAACTCACATTGTCCATACCTTCCTGAATCACCACCTCTTTTAAAGATTCTAGCTCTTCTCCAAGCCTTAGCATCTCTGCAAAGATATCTTTGAAGTTGTCCTTGTTCCATTACTTAATCTTCTGCAATAAGAATTTCAATTTAGTAACAAGATTGAACATTTTTTAGCCACCTGGGTTACAATCTTTCCACTAGGAGTCTACCAAACCCAAAAATCTAGGCTCCTTAAACCACATCATTTCGAACTTAAAAGGGCAACGAGTCAGCCCTCTTTCTCCATCTATACTTAACAAAACTAGAAAGTGATCCGAATCACTTCCAGAAAGCACCTTGCAATCCAAACTAAATGGGAACAAACACAAATCACCTTTGAAGAAAAACTTATCAAGCTTCTCATAAATACTACAAAAACCCTTCTTGCAATTAGTCTAGGTGAAACCACCATTCCCCATGAAGATTTCCAACAATACATTACACGCAACAAAATTTTGAAAATCGATTTGAGATTGCAAAACCCTACCCACTCCACCTTTCTTGTCCTCAGGCCGCAAAATCGCATTGAAATCTCCTCCCACAAAACAAAACTCTTGTGTTATATTATTGAGAAAGAGATCTAACTCTAACCAAACTACCCTTTTGAGAGCACACAAGGACGGGCCATATACATTGATAATATGAAATTCAAATTAGAAGAAAGACTTCTTACCCTACATGCGTACCAATGCCTCCTCACCGCCAATTCTTCTATTACCACAGATTAAGGTTTCCACATGGTCAATAATCCACCTGAGGCACCATCAACACCCACCCCCAGCCACCTCCAGTGTTTTAGCTTTCTACCAACCTTAGGGATATCATCAGTATCCAACTTTGTTTCCTGAAACAGACAAATTTCCGCTTGGTTTAATTCCATCGCATGCCTTACCAGGATCAATTTGTTAGGGGCATTTAAGCCCCTAACATTCCACGTTAAGATCCTCATTGTTGTTCAAGAAGAGCATCGCTCTTCCTTACTTTCATCATTGAGTCAATTTTTTGTTGGCCATTTGCTTCCCCATCCCATTTCCTCTTCTCTTGGTTAGATATTTTGCCTCGCTTTTTGTTATCCCCACAATCCGGTGATGATTTAGCGATTTCTTTCTAGTGAATCCCTAACTTGAATCTTTCCTCTGCCAAACTTTGTGGAAATTTTTTCTTTCTAGCTGATTGTGGACTCCTAGTCGCCTACCCTGGCGATAGCCCACCCATGAAATCCTCTTCATCCTTATTTTCTTGATCCATTTCTTCCTCAAAAAACCACGCATTTGCCTTTGCTTCTTCAGCCAAAACCACTAGCTCTTTACCTACTACTATGAGCGAATCCAACTCCACATTCGAGCAGTCTTCCCCAAGAACTTCCAACAACTCTAAAATCTTTCCATCCAAAAGGACATCCTGATCTTGACACTTGTCTTCCTCTGCTCCCGCCTTTACCTCTTCAACCTGCTTCTAGGCTTCACCATTTTCCTTCTTTTGAGCAATAGGAAGAGAGCCCAAATTTGGGCCAGGATCCTTCCCTTGAGGTTCTTTTTCCCTAAAATGGCTTGGGGAATAATTATTTTCCTTGCCATTCGCCTTTAAGCTAAAGCCTTCTTCTCCAGCAACCTCTTTCTCCGAATGTGCCTTAACTGCCTCCACAGCGTTCGAGCACTCAATCTTGTCCTTTGAGGACCTACTACCTAAAGTCCTCACTAAACTATCATTTGTAAAGGAATCTCCTACCAGCTTCTGAATCCAACTCCCATAGTATGAGATCAGTTCAATCTCATCATAGATATGATGCACTAAATTTTTTTCCACACAAATCCTCACATGAGATTGAAGTTGCCCCAGTTTTCTCCTTTCTTCAGCACAAACAAAATTTCCCAGTCGATTTCCTATCTCTTCAATAATGCTCGGTTCCCAAAACTCAACTGGGAGATTTACAAGGCTATACCATTCTTAAATCGTCTCCATTATATGCACAACTGGATTAAAGCCTACCTTCTAGTGTCGTAGATAAAAATCACTTCCATCTAGAACCCATACACCTTTTACTATTTCTTCCCTCCTTTCCCTAGTCGGGCCGATCACCAAGAAAGAATCATTTTGCAGAGGTATGAAATGCAAATTGTTTCCCCAATGGGATTTCCACCATGTCGTCAAGAAATCCCAGTTTAAACCCTTGCCATACCACTTTCCAATTAGACCCATGTTCTCCAAGCGCAGGACTTCAAATTGAAGCTTCCTATTGTTGACCACCAATGTGGCCTTGCCACCATGAATATCCTTCATAATTTTTACCATTGGTCTCTCAAACCCATTTCCCTGATCCACTTCCCTAACCTCCTCCCATTCCTTCTCAATCTTTTTCCTTTGCTAAATTTCCTTGGTGAAACTTTTCTTTCTACTTGGATTTTTGTCTCGACCCTCGGTTTCCACCCTCATCCGACAACCATCTCCTCAACTACCTCCTTCAAATTGCCTTAGCTTATGAAAAGCTTCATTCCTATATCCTTCTTTTCTTTGACATCCCCTAAAACCTTGTCTGTCATTTTCCAGTCTTCTTCCCTTGCGAGCCCACCCCTCAGGATGAGCATCTTTTTGGGATTCCATCACTAGCCTAGCCCATCTTTCTAGTTGCCAAAGCTCACCAGGATCCACCTGTCGGTTTCCTCTGTGACCATCTTGCATTCCCCTGAAATGACGACTTGCAAGTGACCGTTGCAGACCCATAGCTAGCAAAGTGTTCTTTGGAATTGGTTTTTTATACTTTTGATTTACTATTGTTTAACCTGGCATTGTTTAAGCAATTATTGTATTCCTGTATAAAATAATAGTTCTAAATGGTGCATACTTGAAATCTCAAAAACTATTACTTTATCCTCTAATTCATTCAAGATACAAATTTGAATAACTATTTGATTCATAGAATAAAGACCTAGGAGTCTTTGTTAGTAAAATATTTAGATAGTAAAACTCAGTGAGGGGCTTGTGCAACAAGTTGCTAACTAAATTAATTTGCATCAATTAAAGGGTATGGCCATCACTTCTATCAGTATTATTATACAAGGGATGATGGGAAATTAGTAAGAAGAGTATTATTGTCCATCACGATCATAAATAAAAAGGGAACGAGAATTAGTCATTATTTCTATTTGAATAAATTAGGTTAACAAATCTTGATCTCACAAGAGTTAATCTTGGAGTGTCCCACAAGCTATAAAGATTATAGTGTTTAGTTTATAAGGGAAACTTGCTCTAGAATTCATATTTTAGAATACCCTTAAATTTATAGTGAAAATTCAACCTAAAACTCACATCCAAATTTTAAAGTTTGGAATTAATCAAGGAATTTAAATGTTAAAGAGCTTAAGACATGTACTATAAAGGAGATTTACGCTATTTGCCTCATGTCTATGTGTGCATTTTTGTATAGATTTTTTGTTTGAAATTTATATTTTTAAAATTTATCATGATCCATGACGATTTCAACTTTGTAGCTTATCTATCTCAAACATTACAATGATTCCATTTCACTATTATTCATGCAATTGATAGGATGGTAGAAAAATTAGACTCTTAATATCTAGTTTCCTAAAAAAAATCTTAATAAGTTATAAATTTGATGCCTAATGTATGATTGGAAGATTTGTAGGTTACCTATAGTTTATAGACATGATCAAGAGTTGTCATGTCAAACTTTAGATAATATTAACAAAACTCAATTAAAATTGATTAGGAAGTTGACAAGGTAGGTATATGAGATTATTTTGATGGATTTGATTACCAAAATTGTACTACTATCTCATGGGATTAGTTGCAAACTAATTAGTTAGCTAATAAATTGAGTCAAATTATTAATTGAGACCAAGACACAAGTCAAATAAATAGGAGATAGTTGTTTCAATTGAATTATAGAGGGGAAAATAAGTTCTTCCACGATGAAAATTTAATAATTCATTTATTAAGTATCAATAGAAAAATTGCTAGTTATACTCAAATTTGGGTTAGTAATGTATTTTATAATTTTTGTATCTTCACTAGTGTTTCACACAAGCTCACTATTTTCTATGAAAATTATGTTTTTTTATGGTTAATTAACAAGTTATTTTAAGATATGATTATAAATTAATGACCCCAACAACAATTGGCACTTTAAGGGCTTTGTTGCATGAATCAACCCATTATTTTATTTATAAAATATTATTATATTTATTATCCTATTAGCAATGGGGTCCTTGGTAATGTAGTTTTTAGGTATAAGCGAGAAATTACATCTAGGAACCAACTCATATATGAATCCAATAAATTAAATTACAAGGACACCCAAATAATTACAATCTTCATGATACTAAAAACAAGTCTATGAAAGAAAATCCATATAATATGAACTACATAAATGTTCTGACCCATTAGTAATATTTGTATATGTCATTAGCACAAGGTTAGTAAGTGTGTGGCTAACTTTAATAGACAGGGTCATTGTTGAGGTAGTTCTAGGTAGGATTTCTTATATATTTACTTTTAAATTTTTTAGGTGTTGTGATTAAGTTTAGTTAATTATTGAGTTCAATATTAATGATCCTTTCTCTTTGATGGTGCTTCCAAATGATATTTTCCATGAAGGGAAGAGTCGTATTTATTTCATGAATGGCATACAAAATTAATCTTTAAATTGATTCAATTTAGATTTTTCTAAGTTAAATATGCGAGCATATCATTTAATGATAAATAGTTTTTTCTAAACTTTAATCATGTTTCATTGTTATACCATCGATCTTTTTATTTGTGTTTTATTGAATGTTCATTAAATATTATTATTTTTATTCTTTAACATTTTAAACAAGTTATGTAGACCAAAATAATTTATAGTGTTTGGTATTAATGATGTCTTTGATTCACATCTATGGTTCAATTCATCCCGATTGAATTAATCCATCTATAGCCCAACATAGTTGCAAGAATGACATGTGTGGGTTTGTCCCTTCAAATCATGAAGGAGTAATAAGTACGTCTTATTATTTTTTATAAATTTGAGTGAATAATCTAGATCTTCTTTGGATAAATAAACTAATCATAACTTAGTACTAAGTAGATCATCGTCATAGAATTTTAAATAATTTTACTTAATTAGGATTAAGTATTTAAGATAAAATAGTTAACAAGTCTTTGTCTAAATGATAAAGAACTCAGTGAATCAATTCTTCCCTTAGTGAGTAGAAATCAAAGAGGAATTATCTAGGGAAAAGGGGTCCTAGAATGGGTTGCATATCTATTCTTTACAATTCACATCAAAATTTAGACAAAATAGAACTACAAATATTATACCTTGAGCGCTTGGATATGAGTATGTAGGAAATATGGGTAAATGAATGAGGTTCCCAATACTTATGTTTTCTAGAGTGAGGTTGATATTTTTCTAAATATTGGATAGACCAAAATGTGTTATCATTTAAAGAAACTTAATTATTTAAGATAATGTTAAGATTCATTATATACTTTAAAGAATTTTGAATAATTATTTTGCATCCTCAAGGCTTTAGGTTTAATTCAGAGGTGAGGTACAAATTTTATTTTATGTCTTGATAGATGACAACCTCAATGTTTTTCCAAAATGAAAAGGTACTCTATCAAGAAGACTTAGGACATACTATCTTGATGAGACAAATTCTCTACCCAAAGCAAGAATACATGTCCCGTATGGATAAATGAATACATATCATGTATGGATAGATGAATACATGTCTCATATGGATTGTTGAATACCTATCTTGTATGGATAGAAGAATGTGTGTCATGTATGGATAGAATAATGTTTTGAGTATTATTACCTAATTATACAAATGAAAGAACATGTAAAAAAATTGGTATGATTGATAATAAATAAATAAAATTATACCTATCAAGTTGTTAAAAAGAAACCAAATAGTACATCATTATTCTAGACCATTTGCATAATTAAAGACTATTGTCTTCATTTATGTTTATAACTATGAAATTGATTTAACAAAGGGAGTTGACTTAGAAGTACACAAACCTTACAATTCAATAATATTTTCAAGGAATTTTCGATGCTACAAACCCATCATCACTATAAAAAATGAAATTCAATGAATGAGAAATCAAAAGTACATAATTATTTAAATCAAATATATAGGTCCTATGACAAATTTGTCTCTATAGAGTAATCCTAAGTTACAAGATTGATCCACAATAGAGTTGACCAATTTTCCAATTAAGGGATAAAGTACAAATAAAATATTATTTTTTAGTCTTAGGATAGGCATAATTTTAATATGACATTAAACTTACTCATTCATATTAATCTTAGAACTAGGTATTTTAACACCTTTTGCATTTAATTTCTTAAAATAGTAACTTAAATGATTCTAATGTATATAAACCTAGTTAGTTTTTTATTAAAAAGTAAGGACCTTGGTCCCAATAGTTTAAAATATCATAAGAAAAAATGAATAAATAATTGGAGGGCACATAGGCCCGAACAAATAACTAAAGGACACACATGCCCAACAAAACATTAAAACTAAGGAAATGAATAAGAGAGAAAACAACAAACTATAGCAACCAGACAAGCAGATCAATCTCCAATCTTTGAGGAGGGAATTTAAGGATGCTTCCTAATCCTCATTATCCTTCTATTCTTCATCGTCTTGCCATTTACTTTCTACTCCTTGTCACCTTTAGCCTCTTTTTTCTTTTATTTGATGATTTTGGAGTGGTCAGAAATGGTCCCCATAATATTTTTGTTCATAATGCCATTAGTGAGCATTATGATTTGGAAATGGTATTTTTTAAATGTGTAATCTTATCATTACTACTACTGGAATCAATATTCTTCTCCAGCTCCTCCACCTTAGCCTAGAGGTCCTTAATTTCAACATTGTCTTTATTTTTAGTGTCTTGGTCCATGATAGGCGTAGGACCTTTATCCTTAATTTTATCCAAGGTTTATAGAAACCCGGGGGAATGAGGAGCTAAAAACTCAATTTCCATCACCTCTATATCCACGACCTCATTTTTCTCATTCTTCTTATCCATCTCTTCTTCATTTTCATCTATTTATTTTTCCTCAATTTATTCATCTTCCTACATATCCTTCCCAAAATCATTCTTTGAGTCTTCCTCCTCCCAACCATCCTCAATTTAAGGAAGAAATTCTTCGTCAATATTCTCTTCTTCTTCAGACTCCTCCAAAATGATTTTTCCTTTATTTCTTTTAGGGGGTTCTCAACACTCAAAGCTTTAGCTACTCTAGAAGACCTGCAACCACCCAACCCTTTTTTTTCATATTGTTTAGTCCCCACATTATCCTCATTTTCCCATCAACATCAAAGATGCCAATAGCCTCACCCTCAACAAGGAGTGGAATGGGGCATTTATATTTTTTTCTTATTTTTATCCTTATTTTCCTCATGCACACTCAGGATCACAACCTTCCTTTTTTTAGTAGGAGAA
This sequence comes from Sequoiadendron giganteum, assembly GCA_007115665.2. NCBI lineage: Eukaryota > Viridiplantae > Streptophyta > Pinopsida > Cupressales > Cupressaceae > Sequoiadendron > Sequoiadendron giganteum. The sequence continues at coordinate 184,830,848 of CM021104.1, read as the reverse complement.
ATCACCAACAACTCATCCTGGGGGGGAGTGTTAACCTCCACACTCACCTTTCCCTTTTTCCTTGGACCCACCTTGCCCACAAGCTAAGGCTAGGGTTATTCTTAATCAGAGAAACAAAAGGGGCCTTAAAGGCTTTGACATCCAGAAGTTTAATTTTAGTGTCGCTCTTAGCCTTAGGGTTGATGGAGGGGGACATGGTAAGGAAATACTTATAGAGGGCCATAATAAGGCCTTGGTGTAGGGGATACACACCTTCAAGAATACAAGCCTCCAAGGATGAGAACATATCAAAAGGAAGGCTCATTTTTTACCATGTCACAAAATGTTAAGTATGGGGAAATGGTAACCATGGATGGTCTTGAACTAATCTTCAAGAGCAAAATATCTTATACAATTCAAACTTACCAACACCCAAGGAGTCGAAAGATTTTCCATGTTGTAATCATTCTAAAAATAGATCAATTTCTCTGATCCAATGAAGAAGGTGACAATAAACTTTTTATATTCCCCTTTTCTCTTCTTCTCCACCTTAAGGCCCTCACAATCCAACCCAATAGCCTTAGAAATAAACTCATCGGAGACACAGAAACACACCCCACCAATAGTGACCTCACCTTGAGACCATATGTTCACAAACTTAAAGGTTATTTTATCATTGTATCCCTTCATAGCTTGGAAGAAAGGAGATGTCAAACAACTCCCAAAGCTCCAGATTCCATTTGAGAGCTTCACAAGAGATAGGTTTGGTCCTAAGCCACAAGCCACCCATAGTAATTGTTCTGCCAAGAAGCATAAGAGCCACCCAGGCCACAAGAAGTCCAAGGCAGCCAAGAACCAAAGAGAATAATGATAACAAAGGAACTTCTAATAACTTTTTTGAAATGCATCCACTTCTAATGTTGTTATAAAAAGAGAAATACCAAATTAACTTGCCCCATTTGACAAAGTCCCCAACTTTGATGGTACTAGAGTCATAATTATTTAGAACCTATGTCATCTTTAGGCTAGTGATTGTAATCTTACCATTAATGATCTTATGAGGGAAAAGACCACCCTTGTAAGTGAGGAGTAAAATTCACACGAACGGGGATGAAGTTTCCATATCAAGCATCACAATTATCTGTCAAGTGTATTGAAAGAAGATTGCATCACTATCAAAACCATAACCTTAAGATATTCCCTACTTCCTTTACTATAACATGTCAGTTGTGAAATAAATTATCATGATGAAAAATGATGTAAGCCCTTGTGGGAAACTTTCTATCAAAATTATTGCAATCCTTATTCTAACTTTCTAATGGATCCATACTTGGCCATATTGTATGGTATGTGAAGGTGTTAATCACTGTAGGGCACCATGGGTGGAATATTCAAAGAATTGACATATTCTATAAAGAATATTCTCTGCATAAGTTATCAAATCATCTAGTCATACCTTGTTCTATCGTGCTTGGAAAAAATGGGTTTTAAATCGATGTTAAGTATGATTTATTTTGGAAATTTTATTAAATAAAAAAATTGTTTTAATTTATAACTACTTCCATTTGGTTTTTGTATCTGTTGATCATGGGTTACATAGGCTCATAGGGGGGCTATGCCCCCAACAACCTCGCCCCAATGACATTGTTGTCGCTAGGGGTGATGGTATTTTTTTTAAAATATTTTTTTCCTACAGTCCTATGGGTGCCCGAGGGCTTAATGCTTAGGGGCCCGAATTTTGCCCCTTAATGCCCAAATTGGGCATTTTTTTAAAATGCCATAACTTGCAATCTAAGAGACATTTTTGAAAATGAGATATTTTCGGAAAGCTAGATCCATGAATTTTATAGTGGTGCAAGTTATTTTCCAAAATTTTATTGTTTGGAGGTATTTATTGTTGATTAAAGTCAAATCTCTATTTTTGGCTCCCGAGCTCATAAGTTTTTTCCATGATCTCTGATTTTTGTAATTCTTACGATGTTAGAAAGATATTAAGGAGTTTTATCATGTCATCCATGTACTTTTTTGGGTTTATCCCCAGGTATCTTTTATTCAGATTTATGTGTATTCATATTCTAATTGATCTCTTGGACATACTACCACTTGGGAAGGTGCAATTTTGATATTTACACTTCATTTCGGTTTTAGAGTGATGTTCTATATCTTGTTCCTTCATTCAAATTGTAGTGTTGCTCCATATTGAGAGTGTTCTAATATTCCTTGGCATCGGGACTGTTGTTTCTTTATCATAATTTTTCCAAAGACATTCAAAGGTTTCTAGCATCAAAATTATCTTTCCTTTGTTGCTTGGATTAAGGTTCGAATGTTACTCCACTAGTGTGCTTCTAATTTTTCATTGCAACATGTTATCTCATTGAAGGGGAGTTGAATGGTCTCTCTTCATCTCTCATATGGGGGACATGGATCTTTTTCCTCTCATGGGGTTTTTTCCTCTCATTCATCATTGAGAGAATTTAATATTTCATCTCTTTCAAGGAGGAGTTTTGTCCCACTAGGTTTTCTCCTTTTCTTTGTTTATGAGAGATTGCATTACATATGTACATGGGTACCTATCATGGCCTCGTAATCGGGACCCATCTTTACATATTTGCATAATAATCTACTCCCTAAGTTTTACTTAAGCGGGGTGTTGGTGTAAATATGTGTTTTACCTATCAAGACCTTTCCTATTTACATGTTAAATCCACTTAGGTCCTAGGAGGGAATCTTTGTAGATAGTGTTAGTTGTCACTAGATCTTATCTTATCTTTTAGAATTTAATTCTTGTTTCCTAAGTTATTTAATATTTGTTGAGGTAGTTTTCTCATTGTAAATTATTAAGACACATATCAAGATCTTGTCTAATCCTATCTCACAACTTGCCTTAATAAGCAAGACATCATATGTGCACCATATATTCAATCTAGAAATCTTACATCCATAGTCATAACAAGCTATTCTTTCCAGTTTCTCTCTTATAGAAGATATTTTGGTCTTAGAACTATTGTTGGGGGTGTTGAGGAGTTCACCATTAACTCCTACATGAAGGAGGTTAACAATTATGTGAGAGTCACCTTCGATTTACACGACAAGAAACCCCAACCTCAAAAGTATTTTCACCCCCCACCATATCATCATTGCCTCATCAACATTGTTTGATTTACATCCAATAGCTTGATCATATCCTTCAAAGAGGTTTCCTTTATCATCCCTTATTATGCCTCCCACCACCGCTTCACCAAGGTTTCCCTTAGAACATCCATCAAAATTGAGCTTAACTCACCCATTTTTAGGGGGGTTCCATTACTATATAAACCTAGCTAGTTATTATTACAATATAAGTTTATTTCTATCATTCAAGGTGTTTACATTTGATTTGATGAGCCTAGAATAGGCATAGAGATAGTTTAATATCCTTTGATAATATGTTGTTGAAAATGTTTTCTTAATTTTAGTTATCATTATTTTTTATAGTTTTATTAAAATTACAAGTGCTATTTCGTGGCTAGCATCTATTTTGTCATTGTCATTTGTTTAGTTTATGCTAATAAGTATCTTGTAGAAATAACACTGCAATAATATCATTACTTGTATGTATCCATTAAATACATCTATCTAAAATACACCAAGAAATAAATTATCTAGGCACATATATTAAAATTGCTAGATAGATAAGATAGGTGCCTCAAGATTGTTATCTCTCAACATCTTTTAGACAAATGTATTTAAGATATCAATGCTAATTTATATTAACCATGTGTGTTTAAAATAATAATTATAAATACATAAATAATCTAGGCTAAGTAACTTAATATAGTTAATAATTACACAATTAACCTAAATTAAGTTTAGCTTGGCTAATAAATGAATAGTAATAACTATGATAATTAGATGAGAGTATTGTTGATTAGCAAGGTAAAAAACATGATCATAATATTATCATGATAGAGATTTAATCTAGTAAAGCATGTGATTAGGCTAAAATACAAAGTTGTGTGATATGTTCTGTCAACCAAACAATTCTTATCGAACTATTTCCAACTAGAAAGGATTTGGCCAAGAGGGTTTCAACCGAAACCATGTGGCGGTGACATGGCACCAACATGGTGGCAATTTTTTGTTTGAAAAGGTTTCAGCCGAAAACTTTCCAGCTAAATACGTCTCGAGACCCAAACATGCAAATATATACAAAAGATGGGACAACCTATTTTATGTTTCATTGCACATTTTTGATTGAATTGACAGAGGTTGGGAGTAATTCAAGCGAAGGGTTTCAAGTGTTATTTACCCCCTAGCAAGACCATGTAAGCATCAATGAACTTGATGTAGCATTAGCATTAGTTTTGATTATGTCAGGAACCAGTAAATTTTACAATGGTGGTCATCCTACTACATTCCTCATTTTCCTCTTCCACGGGCAACTGCATGTTCAACTTTGTTTTGTTATCTCATAACAACTCTCATTGCCTTGTATCTTTTTGTTGGGGCTGGAAATGCAATTATCCATCTATATTTCTAGTTATATTTGATAGAGGCATTTGATTCATGTCTTTAAATCCTTGTGATTTAAATACATCATTTTATGCAACAATTATATAATATTTTAGAAGCAATTGCAGTTTGCTCAAAGCTTTCTTATTGTTGAGCTTTCAATTTTAATTTTTCTATTGAAGTAATTTACATTTGTAGAGATTTTTGGATGCCCATTTAATAAATAGTGGGCATCCTCATGTTGTCCATTTTATTTGAATTTTTTCTATTATATAAGAGGTGCAACCCGAGACATGTTTTGTGGAATTTGGAATTGAAATCCTCTTCTTTTTCTTGTATTGATACACCCTAATATGTTGACTTCTCTTTTCAAACCTTATGTCCATTTTCCGATGAGCTATACAACACCTTTGATATTGTACTATTTCTCTTAGTTTCAAGGTTGGGGTCCTTTTTATAGATCCCCAATACATTAATCTGAAAAATATTATCAATTTCGTAAAAAACATTAAATACATACATTTTACCATGAAGAAAGGAAGAGGAGCTACATAAATACATATAAAAGTGTCAAATCTCCATATCTATATTTTTAGCAACCACTAAGAACCAAGAGAGATATGATGAGTTTTAGTAAAACAAAATTGCCTAGAACTCCTTCAGTATCTATTCCTCTTCATACAAATTTAAAATATGTACAGTTCAAGAATATAAGACTATTCCTCTTCATACAAGTTTAAAACATGTACTCCCATAATTTTTATATGTGCTTACAATCTCTTCTTCAATGGTTCAAATGGCATTGCATACAAAAATGTTACTAAATTGGAATCACATTTTTTATTTTTTTTGTTCATGTAATCTCGGTAATCCATAAAAACCATTAATTCAGGGTCATAAGGAAAGTGTTTGACCTCAAATTTCATGCCATAGGTTGTTTGAACATCAATTAGTGGACCATCTAGCTCATATTGAAAAAATATTCTAGAATTAGACCACGATACTAGAGCTACAATCCTAAAAGGAACAATTATTCCATTTTCTCAAGAGATAAGACTGTAGCTTTCACTATAATCTTCTCTACTTTGGAGTTAAGATACTGTACTCCAACTTCAACATACCTTCTCAGTAATTCCTCATGAAGAAAATGTTGAAGTACATGACCATAAGCACATCCATTTAGTAGAGGTTCATCAATTTTTAAATACATTGTAGTATCTCTCCACACATGCTCTATGAAATTTTTAATTCCAAGAGCTCTATCTACAACACTTGTCCTCCAACCACATAAGAAGATGTTGTGACACTAAATCTTCTTTATTCATTCCTTTCATGACCTCAAAAAAAATCCCTTTGTCACCTTCTATAGTGTTCCTCGAACTCCATTTTATCCTCACATATGCCACCAAAATATGATTTTTTATTGTCATCGATAAATGGGCCATTTAATGCAGGCTAAATTGCATATGCCACTTGGTTTTAAAACCTACTTCAGAACTCAATTTTGTACATAACCTACAATCATGACATTTAATGAGATGATAATCTTTTGAGACATTTTAATAAAATATTGTGTATCCTATACATATTTATTAGAGCATTTGGGTAAAAGTATAAAGTTGTGTCACACTTTCGACCAACTAAATAGTTCCGAGCAAAATTGTTTCGACCTAAACAGTTTTGGTCAAACCTGTTTTGCTCAAAACCACATGGCTTATACATGGCACATAGAGTTTAGAGCGAAACCCTTTCGCCCAAAACCAAAGAATTTGAATTTTTCCCTTTCTCATTTTGAAATGTGACTCATTTTATGTGCAGGGTTTCGATCAAAATCATTTCTACCGAAACTGTCTATGTGGCATCCTAGTTGGAAACCAATTCGACTTTTTTCATAATTTTTTGAAACTTTCAACTTCAACTAAGTATTTCTTCAGTTAAAATAATATTTAAAAAAAAAGAAAGAAAAATACCCTTTTGTAGAGCTCGAAGTGGTGAATCCAAATATTTAATTTTTAATATTTTGATAGTTTTAATATATGTTTTTTTAAAAATAATGCAAGTAGGTTGTTGAAGTTTAAAAAGAGGCCGATTAGAAATTAAAAAAATAGTAAAACATATTAAAACTTTTGAAAAAATATATGGTGCACTAGAGGAGAGAATCTTCTTCAAAAGGGTATATTTTGTTTTTTGAAAATGATTAAAAAAGTAGACAATAGTTGACATCAAATGAAAACTATAAAATTCTGGAAAGTTTGAGTTAAAATGTTATTATGAGAAAAACATACATCGAAATTTCAAAAAAAAATCCATGCACTAGATATTGAAGTTACCTATTTGGGGAAGAAAATTAGGGGAAAATAAAGTTTTTTTCTATTTGTTTCTTGACGTCAAGTGAACATCACTTTTTCTTAAAATTTTCAGCATTCCAAAATCTACTATTAAATTGATAAAAAAAAATCAAATCAATTTTTAAAAAATCTAAAAAATTACAGGAACAAACTTCATCAAGATTTCTACATTTCATTAGTTAACATCATTTTGAAATTCAAAACATAATGACCACTTATATGCACGGCCAAAGTTCAAATTTTTTCTTGTTGTTGGTCGATTCCTTTATAAAGTGTGGCATAGGTTTGTACTTTTACCCATTTATAATTCCTATTTCACAATACTTGTGGATGTTTAGACATTATCTTGAAAATCTATTTTAAAACCCGAATTCTGCCTCGACAAGGTTTTAAGAACCTTATTGATGAGTAATGGAGGTTTCATAACCTCACAAAATGTCCAACAATTAATATTTCACTTCTTCCTTGAGTGTTGATTTAAATATTCCTTTATGAATGTGTATTAATATTTCTTTATCATTCCTCCAAGATCATTTATGGATATCAAATGTGTCATCAGAATTTATAATTTCTTCTCATCCCATCCTATAATACCATGAGTCATTTTTCCAACATCGTGTCATATGACTAGAGAGATGCTTGTAGAAGAAATGCTAAGATAAATTTACAAACTATTATCTTGCAATTACAATGTTCTATGAGATTGCATTTTAAATAGATAGAATCTCATTTTCATTTTAGACATGCCTCATGGAATTGATATAGTTTGTCATATTTTATTAAGTTTTTCATTTATTTCAGATTTGTTAGAGATAACTATCTCATTAGATGTTTAAAACAAGTTTAATGTCTTCCTTATAAAATACTTGAATATATGTCATGTAATGTGTTTGTTATAAGAATAGATGTCTTCCTTATATTATTGAATAATTTCACGTGTATGAATCTTGAGTTTTTGCATGTATGACATGATTGTTCATATAAATTAATTTAAATTGTGCAAGATTAAATTATTTCTGGTTTTAAAGTTCAACTTATATATTAAAAATGTTTTAGTTTTGAAAATATTTACAATTTAAGTTTTTTGTTTTAATTATACATAGATCTTTATTTATATACATATGGCTAATGATCAAGGTTCTCATCACTCTGCTTAGTGCTAGGGGCATGCTCAGACTAGGTCTAATTTTTATGAGGACAACATTAGGAGAATAGAAAATGCTTTGAGATATTTAGACCAAACTATTCATAACTCCCCTAATCTGTCTAATAAAGACGAATTAGCTACTATTAGAGATGTATTATTGATGTGATTAAATCATACAATCCATATGATGACATTAGCACTGAGTAGTTTTATTTTTCTCTTGCCAGGAGTGTTACTGGCACTGAGAAACTTACATCTATTTTTAAGACAATTTCATTAGATAATGTGCATAGCATGTTCCCTTTTTATAAGGGAAAATATAGAATTAGAGGATATACAGTTACTAGGTGTACAAATGAACTTTTTGATTCATTTATATATTTTAGATGGTTGGAAACCCATCATAGATGGTCTCATAATGATGAGTTTCCACTTTATTTTTGTAAACAATTAAATGCCAAGTTTTATTTATAGTTAGATGTGGACTATGCATCTTTTCCTCAACATGTTGGATAGGGCAGAGGAAGGCTTTTTGAAAAACATAAATATAGATGTCCAAATTTTTCATTTCCTATCAACAAGAGGGAATTAGTTGTTCCAAACCTTTTTGGTTCTTCCAAAATGTTTGGAACTAGCAGCAATAGTGGATACAACAACAACCCCTACTAGATGCGAGATTTTTTATAGTATTGCCATCATTTTTTCTCAGATCGATTAGATGTCATTTGATCATGTTGGTAGATATTACAACCATGGATTAGCCTTCCTCCCATCGAGGCAGTAGTTATGATCCATTTATTCATGTCGAGCTACCATTACCATCAAATGTGGCACATATGAGTGACGTGGCTGTGTGTAATGTGTGCAATCTCCATTATTGATTTACTAGCAGAATACCAGTTTATTAGTGAGGAGCATGGGATCCCTCTGGATTTTGTAGAGGCCCATATTAGAAGTCAACATTTTGCTACACAAACAAGCTTGGGGGAGGTAGCCTCACATGGTATAGAGGGGCACCAAGATATTCCACATCATCCTACAACCCCCACATAACATATTTAGTTTGATCTTGTAGGTTGTCCCTCTCAACATGTTTTAGATAAGGTTGAGGTTGATGTAGTTGATCTTGTTCTTGACACATATAGCACACTTCTTTTTAGCACTAGTATTGTACCATGTACAAGTGTCCCCATAATGTCCTTACGTTCTTGTGAGATCAGTGGGATTGGAAAATCCCTTAAGGATGCAACACATGTACTTGAATAATTTATATATACATATTGCATTTGAAAAATTCACATGCATATTAAATAAAATTGATTTTAAAGTAGTTCTAGCTCTTGATTGAAATCATGTATTTGAAAATTTGTAGTAGTATGATGATTTGCCAGGCTTTGGAGATTTTGGAGCATGCTGGTGATCCTATGCATTATGTGTTGAGTGAACAAGACAACTAAGAGGGGGGTGAATTAGTTATATCTTATCAAAACATCAAAACCTTCATTGACATTGAGATCCACATGCATTCATTAAACCCTTAATATGTTATGAAGTTTTAACATGAAAAGAAAATAACAAAAACTTAAACAATTCAACACCAAACACAAGAGAACACTAGATTTACGTGGAAAACCCAAGAAGGGAAAAACCTCGGTGAGGTTTAGCTCACAATATAAGTAATAGCAAAATTGGTTACAAGGGCTCACTACCATAATAGGACACACTGTCCAGAAAGGCTCACAAATGGAGTACAAAAAGAAGATAGAGAAGAAATGTTACATAGAGAACATGATCTCAATGAAACAAAGATTCCACCATAATAGCTCAAACACCTTCACAATCTATTTGAATGATTGCAAACACCTTCTGCTCATTACATCTGGTAATCCAACACTTGAAAGTTCACATTGATCTGCTTAATTTTGCATTACTCGCATCATACACTTCACACATTCATCTATCTTGCATCCATCTTGACCTCCAAAAATTCATCTCATACTTATACCAATCTCAACCTTGAAACCATCTCCAGTGTCGGCAATGCACCTCAAACATGCAAATTCAAATTGGATCAGTGCCAAAACACTTCCATAGTAGATAGAAGTGAATGCAGACCACATCAAAACTTAATTGGAACCCAAATCAACAACACCACTTAACCACACACTACCACAAACAATATTTATCCTTCGCATGTAGTGTAAACACTAGGTCAATCGCTACCCATGCAAACATCATTAACCAATTAAGTACACACTTCCTCAAACTCAAAGATGACTTGCAAACCACATACCATGTTTGAACATGATCTAGAATATTCCTTAAATACCGTAAAATCTAACAAAATCCTTTGCAAAAACTTCTACCAAAAGAATGTACAAAACCAATACACTTAGACAACTCTGTCAAACATTGTTACTTGAAAACTTATCTTTTGAAGCATCATACCTCAAATCCTATTGACTGAGGTAAACTACCAGAACCATCAACACACCTTCAGAATCATAAGACCTGAAGCACAACTACAAAGAAACGTGGAGCAAAAATATTTCTCCTAGACACCTCTGTAATGCACAATCACACACCATCTCTTGAATATAAAATATTTGAAAACCTCTCACCAACATATCTAAATCGCATAGGCAGATCTTCATCCTAGAAGAAATGTGGAGCAAAACCAAAACACCTCTTTGTAACCCAAAACAATCATTGCAACACATTATTTCCTCTTTTTATCAATTTTCTCAAAAGCACTTGGAAACCAAGCACCAAAGACACATCCACAACATCTTCAACACTATCACAACCATAACTTATCAAAGTAACACTAGTAGCTTAACTGACGACAACATAATGCAACAAATCAAAGCATAGACAACACCAACTATTCATCACCAATCTCTCTCAACACATACAATTGACACCAATGCAAACAAAAGCTTGTTAACATCAATGAATTCACCAATCTTCTCATACTTGCAACATTATACATTTGAGATACATAAATAATATTTAAATTACTTGATACATTCACACATTGAACTTGTACATTATAAGTTTTAGATAACTTTACATATACACATTTATATTAAATTAAATTACATGTACTTTCTTGTGCAAGGCTTCGGATAGGACATAGGATAGGGATCGAGATAGGGATCAAGACATGGATTAGATTCATCTATTTGTACTAGCCATATTATAAATCCTCCTCTTTGAGTTGTTTTGCATGCACACATGTGTGTTATATCTTTATACACAATGGTTCTTATTATGATTTGTCACATTATATACATTTTTTTAATTTTTTTATCGGTAAAAGGTTATATTATTTTATTGATATAAAAATTGAAGAGAATACAAATACAAAGCTAGTACAACTTCAATGAAAGACCTTACAAAACCAAATAAAAACCATGCTGACATCGAGACCCCAAACCCCCCAACATCAGCAAAAATCCAACCAACCATAAGACAATGCCAAATTACATGTTAGCATACTTCAACCCAACAACCTCAAAGATCAAAAACAACTCAAGAGCTTGAAACTGTTTTAAATCTGCCTTTGGACTAAGAACGCAACACCATTGCAAATGCTTTCTTTTTCACCTTCTTTGATTTCTTTCCCACAACTGTTTGCCACCCGTCCTCCACCCTTGCTGCCTCCCGTTGCCAATCCAGAAGAGGTTCTCGTGGGCTCCTCCAGACATCTACCTCACTGCAACTAGCATGTTGTTGTTGTTCAAAAGACATCTGAACTCCACCCTTTAACTCCTTTGAGCTCATCTCACCTTTCTTTTCTTTGCCTTTAGGTGTTGCAACCCCATTTTTTGTTCTTTCTGAATCACTCTTCTCTACCACCATTTCCTCCTGTATTGGGGTCACTTTCCCCTGCTGTGGCTCCTTCCTTCTAACCTCCTGTCCTGGGATCTTCCCATCCTGCCTTGATCCCTCTCTTATCGAGGCTCTTCTCCTACACTTGCCTGATTTTCCTCCACAGTATGTTTAGGCTGTGGGTTCCCTTGTTTATCCCCCCGATTCTCCACCGTGTAGTGCTGGGCAAAGGCATCTTTCCACCAAGAAGCAGATTTTTTAGTTTTGGTTTTTGCACATTCAGCTGTTATATGGCCCGTTTGATGACATATTCTACACCTAAACAATATCCCTTCATAGTCCAAAGGCTGCACCCAATAACCCTTCGAATACTTCAACCGAATTGCCTCCGGAGACACCTTGGACACATTCATTTCAACCAAGATTCTTGCATAAGTCAAATGTAAAAGATTTGAGGAATCCTCATCCACCATTAAAACGTTCCCTAGAGAGTTTCCAATAGCTTCTAAGCAAGAATCAAACCAGAACTGTAATGGGAGATTGGGAAGTCTCACCCAAATGGGGATACACTCAAAAGTTTCAGTGGTTGGGTTGAAACCCGAATGCCATGGCTTTAGCATCAAGATATGTTTATCATTCCAGTCCCAATGAAAATCACAGAGGATCTTCTTTCTATCCATTTCTTTTTCGAAAACGACAATAAAAAACCCCTTGGACATTGGATAGATCTAAACATACCCATCCAGAAGAGGTTTCCAAAATTTTGAGATCCATTGGTGGAGGTCAGTCAATCTTGGCCAAAACCCCCTGAACCTTCCAATCAGCCCCAACCCAGAAAAAACCTTTTCATTACTGATAACTTCTTGCTCTAGCTCCCTAGCTAAATCCATCGTGATTGATTTCGACACTGGGTGGGAGTCTTGAACCCCTCCTTTCACCTCCCCAGGGCACTTATTTTGGCTCGAAAGCCGCTCGGATCTGGGCACTAATGGCTTCTTTCCCGCGCCATTCCATCCCTTCTCTGATCTGGACACTTCCTTGCCCGCGCCAAACCTTCCCACTGCCAGCAGTTTCTGATGCCCCTTCAGCTATTCATTGATCCCTGTGGTCAGGGTGCCACCGCAACTCATATCCTTCCTACGCACATCTCCCTTCGCACCACCAAAGCCACCGAAGCTGCTGGATGTTCCATTCGCTTCAAACATGCTGAGCATCCCTTGTGAAACCTTAGCCTGGCGCAACAGATCCGGCAAACCCTTCTCTGTATCCACAGAGGGAAAACACCCGTTGGAGCCTGACATCTCTCCCATATGGAGGAGTCTTCCACATTATATACATTTTACATTATGGTTTACATCATATTATGGTTTGTCACATGCTATATGTACACTTATATATATACATTTCTTGTTATGGTTTGTCACATGTTATGTTTCTTATTATGTTTTGCCACATTATAAACTTATATATACATTTTATATTGTGATTTGTCACATTATGGTTTAAGTATATGCATTTTATAATTATGATTTGTCACATTATGGTTTGAATATGGTTTGATTAAATTTTTTGATCTCTAGTTATAATGAATTATCAACCAATTAAACTCAATAGATTTCTTGATCCTTCTTTTTAATTTGTATAGTTTGAAAAATTAGATAAAGCCATCCCAAAAGATGTGACCTCATATCAATTATTATTCAATTTCATCTTCATTTCACTACTACTCAAATTTATGAACCTTTTGGTTTGACTATTTGCTCGAGAATTAGAGAAAGGATCCAAATTGAGAACCAATTTTACTTTTTATCTCCACAACTACATCTTCATTCCATGTGTGTATTTTCTTATTTATTTAGCAAGTAGCTTAGATTAAATTTTGTTTTTTCTTATGTTCAATCAAAATTAGAGTATATTAATTTAATGTAAATTCAGAATAAGCTTGATTAAATTTAGATTGAATTTATTCATAGTAGTAGATTGTTTAACTTCAAAACTATACTAAATCTATTACATGTTGAATTAGAATTTAGTATCTAAAAACCTTAATAGAAAACTCATCTTTTTCTTTTTTGAATATTTTAAATATTAGTTTTATTTGTTTATGGATTGTAAATGATTATTCAATATCATGTAAATTCACATTCAAAATTGATTCCAACCTATTTACAAAATAATTTTGACTCGAAACTACTCATGAAACATGGGTCAATAAGTTTGACTCGAAACTACACGGTTGAATCTTGATAACAATATCATAATTCGACACGTTGTGGAAAATACCTCCTACTTATCAATTGATGAGCTTAAGGGGATCTATAATGAATGGTTCATAAGGCACACAACTTGCTGAAGGTTTTGCAAATGGGGTTGCAAGCTAAGTGGGCTTAACCTTGGAGGAAACTCAATGGTTAAGCGCGCTTGAGTTGGAGTAGTACCAGGATGGGTGACCTCCTAGGAAGACCTAGTGCTTCACCTCTATGAGCATCACCTAGATGCAATGAGTGCTAAGTGGACCATTCATTATCATGAGAGATGGGTTCTTGTGAACCACTACTCATGAAACATGGGTCAATGAGTTTGACTTAAAACTACACAGTTGAATCCTAATAGCAATATCATAATTTGAGACGTTGTGGAAAATACCTCCTAATTAACAAAAATAGTTCAAACTAGTAGAAAACCAAGTCACTCGTTAATGAATTAGTTTTTATTTTCTAATAAAATTATAGGTGTTAGGTGCCCAAATTATGATTTATAAATTCAAGGGGGAGAATTTTTGAGATTCTTGGATTTACAATCAACTATTAAATTTTTAGCGTGGGAAATCCTAATGAAGGTTATAATTTTTCAATTTGAAATAAATCAAAGGGTCATGCCTACTTCTTCTATTGGTTCCCAACCTTAATCGTGATGCACATCTTTGTTGTATTCCCTTTAAATTTAAATAACATGGTGAGATCTTGGATGTGCTTTGATATAGAGTTAAGTGTAAAATATGTGCATGCACAATATGTTGGTTTTATATTTTTAACTAGCAAATATTCATCTTAAACTACTTAAAATATCGCACAAGTGTGGTGTTTGTGCTTACATGAATATTGGTTTTTTCATCATGTTATAATGGATTTCATCATACAATTAAAAATTAAGGCTTAAATTTTTAATTTTTTTCAATAAAAGTCACAAGCCTATATATTATATTAAATTAGAAGGAAAATTACAAAAATGCTAGTTCAATATTTCTGGCGTATGAGCATTACAAAATCTTGCCAAGAAGGAGCCTTGGCAAAGAGTAAACTACTACCCTTTTTGCTTACATCTTTAAAATTATATCTACAAAGCTAATACTTATGTTGATTTGTACAATCAAAATTCTTATACCAACTTGTTGTGAAGATACAAGCACACTATTCCTCCATATTGCAGTATGCAATCGAGTTTTTGTCTTGCCATTCCTAAGAATTGGCAACTGTATTTACATTATATCATTAAGGCTTAAAATTAGTATATCATTATCAACTCTTTTTATGTTTCTTTCTCTAAAAAATGACATATTTCAATAATTTTTGCAAATATGGTTAGATTAGGAATAAATTAGAGGTAGAATAAATTAGTAGTTTATCAAAAAATAAAGAATTTATCTACTATTTTAGTATATTTGATATAATATTTCAAAATAATTACTGACTATAATAGCATAATTCACTCTCTAGATGCAATTTTTATCTAGCTTGATATTGAATAGTATATATCTCTTGTAAACAAATCACATAGACCACTCAATTTCTCCACATCTTCTCTTTTACAAGAATTTTTTCTTTAACAAAAGCGAGTGATCCTTCTTAGTTGATAGGATGTTGAGACACTCTTTTTGGGCTAAGTTATGTAATTGTACAAGAATATATTTTTAATCAAGAATGTATCCCTCTTGTGCAAATGATGTTTCTAATAAAAATGACATTAGATTCTTTTAATTATAACCTAGGTGTTTTGTGCTCTTATCGGAAAATAATCATTGATAACACCATGTAGCATATTCTCGGTCTCTTTTGTATTATGGAACTTGTACATGAATATGAAAACTTTTAACCTTACCTATTTCAAATTATGATAATTATAGATTTGATTGACATGATCATAGGTAGATCCTACTTGTAGAGATTCTTATAGATACTAGTTTAAAGCTACTATATAAAACATTTGTACTTACTACCAATTATACCTAGTTTAGCTAGTGCTAAAAAAACATTGTAATGGGCTTGAGATTCCACTAAATACACCTTAATAAAGGTTTATAAGAAAATAAGATCACAAAAAATAAAGCTTCATGGACTACTAATTCATTCAATGTCTATCTAATTATATACATAAAAATATTCAACATATATCGACCTATCTAAACTTGACCAAGCCTGAAAATATCCATCTAATCCAACAAAAAATCCAAATTTAGATCACTACATGGAATCAAAAATTATTTGATTTCAATATATATAATATTTAAATATTTTCAAATTTAGATCCAAATGTTACACATATATATCCAGTCATATCTAAAATATATATGTACATAAATAACTTAAAGCTCTTGGTACACATAATTTGGATCCTCTCTATCTTTAATTATCTCTAAAATCTTCTCACGATCTTCAATATACAAGCTTCACTTTTGTTTTCCACGTCCTCTTTTTGGTAAAGTTTCAAAATTTATTCTTATTGCTATAACTAAGTGACTATAATGTAGAACCTTTTATCCTGACATATAATCAATAAATGTAATACCATTTTTATCTATATTTATTTATTGATAATATGTGCCTTCAACAACGATTGATCTAGTGGGATACTCTTTTCCATCACCATCTGTCATTGATTCCATCAATTTACATTTTGGTTGCATACATCTTACTAGATAGTAATCTACACCTTCTACAATGTCAAGATGTACAACAACAACAAAAATATCTCTTGTACACACCATGTAGTAAACATATGCACATACATGATCAAATTAGAGTTTTAATTTACAAAGCATTTAAAATATTTAGATAAACATGCTCAACTTAGATAGAATATAAATCAATTTTAAGTTAATATTTAATTAAAAGGTTTAAAATTTACTTTTTAACAACTAAATTAGATACACATTCATAATCAGTTAAATTAAGAGGATGTAAAGATGTGTTGCTTCTAGATTTTATTGTGTGCAAGTTTTTTCATCAACGTTTCAAATCACACTCCTTGATCTATCATCAAGATAGAGAGCCGAGGAGAAGAAAAATGGATAGTTTTAGCCCTGGTTGTGGAAATCTCATATCACTTATGATATAGAGGATCATAGACATCTACAATGCCATTATCTTCAAAAGGAGGCATTGATACTAATTATTTTATTTCCCATTGTGAAACATACCCATCTCTAATATTCTCACATTGTACAGTATTTGCATTGGTCTCGATGCAATCAACACAAAAATATGTTTTTTCTCACTTGAATTACAAAAGGATTGCTATGTATTGTTGTCATTATTTGATGCAAACTTCTAATACCATTAATTATTTGACAATTATAAGGATTTGATCGATCAATATCTATAAATTCAAACATCCAATTAAGAATGCATATATTTATTTGAATATTCAATTCATGTACACTTTGAAATTCAAATAAAAAATTCAACTATGTACTTTTAACTTCTCAAAAATAACATGTGTTGTATATTGAGTTGCGAGCACCAAAATGACTTTTACACCATTCAACAATGTTATTTGCATTCTGTATGGCATTACTTGCAAGTTCATGTTGGAAAAATATCAGGTTAAGAGGTTTAAGAATTTAAAGTTTTAGAATAAATTTTTTTCTATTCCATATGGTGTTACTTGCAAGTTCATGTTGGTGAAGTGCACGCTTCACATATGCTCCATCTCTATCATGCTCTCCTTTTCCATGTCCACTCATAAAAATTGTGTCACGTATAGCATTTTGTTGGCTTAACCAATTAAAAGATTTTGTAAACTTAAATTGTTTTGTGAAGTTACAAAAAAATTCATTCAAACCAAATTAGTATAAAAAAAACTGTATGTGTACACAACATATAAGTATGGGTGGGTGATGAGGCAGTGGTCCTCCTAATTAAAAACTGGGATAACGCTAGTTAGCTTCTCCCTGTGCCTGTTTGTCGGCTGTTGCTCTGCGGTTGTTGTGCTGCCTTTGGGATGTTTCTGTGTTTTGTTTTCTTTATGTTTTTTGTTTAGTCTTGTTCCTTTTTGGCTGTAGTGGCTCGTTGTGAAGGGTACAACACCCTGTAAATGCTGCTTAAATTTTCAAAAACATATAAGTAAATGAATAATTCAAGTCTTAAATTTAAGTAAATAAATAAATAATTATATAATTTTTTTAAAAAATCAATACTTACCAACACATCCATCAAACCATATCTAGTGTTGTGAAGCATTTATGTCACATCATCTCAAGTCTTCAAAAAACATTATGAAACAATGGGCTACTAATGTAGGAGCATCCATGTTTGTAAAGCAATCCTACGTCAACAAAAAATAGCTCTTTTCTTGTATTACAATTTTAGTATTTCATTCCATATTTTATTGCATCGTTGTTTCTCAACTTGTAGAGCATGATATAACATTTACACATTGACATCTATCACATGTGCAAATTTCACATGATTTTCATTTGTCTACTGAAAGTTATCGCTCTCAGAATTTCACTGTATTTTCTAGTCAGAGCATTAGGGACGACTTGGTCTAGATTCTTAGTGTGGACCTATTCCAGATCATGCAGGTCTTAATTGGACATCATACAAGCATCTTGGGTCATTGGGATCTATCTTGGAGTTTCACAAGCTATTTATTTTTGCGTGGAGTTATCTTTCCATATTTTGAGGCTAACCTTCATGTATGATCATTCATCGGGTTATAGACCCTTGTGGCCAATGTGGACCTTTATTGGAGCTTGAGAAGAATATTTAAGAGAACTCTAATTCATTGTAGATCATTAGTTCTAAGTTATATGTTTTAGAATGATTTTCCATTTCCACATTAACCCTTTGGGGGCATGTAATAAGGCCTTTGGCCAGTTGTACTGTGGAATTCCCTTGTGGCAGGTCTACGAGCCCTTGATATTTTCCCATGAAGAATGTATTGCATGTGAGATTATCAATTCAATAAAGTTTCATGTTCACATATTAGTTTCTTGTGTTATTTTCGTTGTGTTGACTCATTGCTACACAATTCAAACCGTTCCTTTTGGAACCCTCCTACCGTGACTGCACCAAGTGGTATTAGAGTGAGTTTTTTGATTCCTTGAGGTGAACAAATCACTAACTTGAGGAAGACTACATTTTTTTCAACCAATCATCAATTGTGAGGTAGTTGAAACCCTTGTAGCCAAATAGTCGAATTGAGGCAATTGCACTAATACGAGGGGAGATATGTCACCAAGGAGAGCGCCTGATATGATGAATGTTGTTGGAAGAATGGATGAAATGTTGGAAATGATACGTGGGATGGGAGTTAGATTACATGTTGTTGAAGAAGATAAAAGCCGAGACCTAAACCCTAGGCATAATGATGAAAGTGATGATGAAGCAGAACATGTTGCGAATCAAATTGAAGATGCCCTAGGTGACAAAGAAGAAGAATCAGATCAAATGAAGATGTTGAAAGTGATCTCAAAGATTGGTAAGTGACCTAGAGTTGAAATTCAAAATTACATGAGAAATTTGAATCCCGAATAATTGATTGATTGGATTAATGAGATGGAGTAATACTTCTAATATAAAGAAATTGAAGATCCAAATAGAGTTAGATTTGCAAAAACAAAGTTGAAAAGTCATGTTGCATTATGGTGGAAATAAGTTCAATTGGATAGAAATAGAAGAGGCAAAGAAATAATCATAAAATGGTGACAAAGTTGAAAAATCAATTCATACCAGTAGATTGTGAACTTGAATTATTGAAGATATTATAGAACTTGAGACAAAAGGAAAGGTTTGTGAAGGAATGTAATGGAATTCTATAAGATGATAATAAAAACCGGTTATATTGAAGCAAGCAAAGAGAAAGTGGCAAGATATATTAATGGATTGAGAATAAACATTCAAGAAGAGTCGAGTTTAGTGAAAATGACATGAATTGAGGAAGCATATCAATTTGCATTAAAAGTTGAAGAGAAGTTGAACAAGAAATTGGAGCAAAGTCAAAGAAGTGAAAGAGGAAGATTCCAAAGGAATGAATCCCAATCCATAGAAAGAAGACCTTATGCAAATTAGAAAAAAGATGTGAAACCCTAATAGAGTGAAGAAAATGATGCTAATTCATACTGCAAAGGAAGAGAAGATAGAAATTTCTACAGTAGTGATAGAGGAGGTCATAATTTTTACCACAATGATAGATACCAAAGGGAAGAAGAAAGATCTAAGAGAAGAACATTCAAAGGAACTTGTTTCAAGTGTGGAGGTGAAGGACATAGAGCATTCAAGTGTCATCAAGGAAGTACCAGGAAGAAACTTGAGCATACCAGAAGAGCGACTTATGTAGATGAAGAACCTATTGGATCCCCTAATTTAGTTGGGAAACTAGAGAAAGGTGAATCATTGGTGATGAGGAGAGCTTTGATGCATGAAGAAGTGATCGAGGAACCACTACAAAGGAAGAGTCTATTTAGAACCAGATGTAAGTCCAAAGGAAAGGTATGTAAAGTTATCGTTGATAGGGGTAGTATTGATAGTCTAGTTTCAGAGGAGATGGTGACCAAGTTGAATTTGGAGATATTGAAACATACAAACCCTTATAGGATAGCATGGATTCAAGATGATCATAAGATATTAAGGTGAATGAGAAATGTTTGGTGAAATTTCATATTGGATTATAGAGATGAAGTATTGTGTGATATTATGCCTATGGATGCATGTCATCTACTGTTAGGAAGACCATGACAATATGATAAGAAATAAATTCATGATGGAAGAAGGAATAATTATATTTTGACATCAAATGGAAAGAGAATTGAGTTGATACCTTTAAAGGAAGAGGAGAAAACTAAAGTTTGTGGTACTGCCAAACTATGTTTGGTGGATGGAAGGAAATTTCTTGATGGATTGAGGCATGAGAATATGTGTTTCACATTGATTCCAAAGAAGATCAATGGTCCAAAGGTAAATAATCCTACCACAAATCTTGGAGAAGTAGCACAATTGTTAGCAGAATATGAAGACATCATGTTAGTGAATGTACTAGAGGGGTTGCCACCAATACAAAGTATTAGTCATCATATGGATATTATACTAGGATCAAGTTTTCCAAACAAGGCAACACATAGAATGACATTGACAAAGAATGCAAAGTTGAATCGACAGATACAAGAGTTTTTAAGGAAAGGATGGATCAAAGAGAGTTTGAGCCCATGTGCAGTGCCTACTATACTTGCACCAAAGAAAGATGGAGAGTGGAGAATGTGTACAAATTCAAGAGATATCAATAGGATCACTGTTACGTACCAATTCCCATTGCCAAGGATGGATGATATTATGGATTGTTTGAGTGGAGCAAATTATTTTACAAAGATTGACCTAAAGAGTGGATATCATCATATCATAATCAGAAAGGAGATGAATGGAAGACTACATTTAAGACTAACGAAAGATTCTATGAGTGGTTAGTAATGCCTTTTGGATTGACCAATGCACCGAGAACTTCCATGAGATTGATGAATGAGGTACTAAAGAGATTCTTGGGTAAGTTGTCTTTATTTACTTGGATGATATTCTAATTTCTAGTAAGACTAGAGAAGAGAATTTATGGCACATCCAACAAGTATTGCAAAGGTTGGGAGAAGATAAGTTTTTGATTAATGTCAAGGAGTGTAGTTTCATGAAGATAGAGTTAGTGTATCTAGGATTTGTTATTTCTAGCGAAGGATTAAAGATGGACCTTGAGAAAGTAAAAGCAATTGTTGATTGGACTACACTGGTAAACATTGAAGAGGTGAGATCATTCCATGGAATAGAAAGTTTCTACCAGAAGTTTATCAAGAGTTTTTGTAGCATTTGTAACCCCATGACAAAGACAATGAGAGGATATAATGACTTTAAGTGTACATTCAAAGCGTAAAGAGGCTTTGAATTATTGAAGTAGAAGGTGACATAACAACCAGTGTTAGCATTATCGTATTTTGGAAAAGTATTTCAAGTTGATTGTGATGCAAGTGGAAATGTAATTGGAGCAATGTTGAGTCAATAAGTAAGACCTATAGCCTATTTTAGTGAGAAGTTAAATTATTCCAAAAGAAGATATTCAATTTATGATCAGGAATTTTATGCCATAATTCAAGCCTTGAAGAAATGGAGACATTACTTGTTGCCTAAGGATTTTGTGCTATATATAGATCATCAAGCTTTGTAGTATTTGAATAGTCAAGGAAAGTTGAACCAAAGACATATGAGATGAGTTTAGTTCTTGCAGATTTATACCTTTGTGTTGAAGCATAGAAGTGGCAATTCAAACAAAGTTGCAGATGCATTGAGTAGGAGAAGGAATTTGCTCACAAAGATGAGAGTGGAAATGTTGAGATTTGAGGAATTGAAGCATATATATGAGGATGATGCAGATTTTAGTAAAGCTTGGGAAGCATGTAAAGAACCAATAGTGGTAGAACACAACCAATGGTTGGATTATTTCATTCAAGAAGACATTTTATTCAAAGGAAATTAGTTGTGTATTTCGAAGAGCTCAATGAGGGATAATTATTCAAGAAGAAGCATAGTGGAGGTTTAGTGGGACATTTTGGAGTGGATAAGATAATAAATTTGGTGAGTGAACATTATTTTTGGTCACAGATATATAAGGATGTAAGGAAGTTTGTTCAGAGCTACATAATTTGTCAAGTTAGGAAAGGGAGTAGTTAGAATATTGGATTATATAAACCTTTGATAGTACCAAAGACACCTTGGGAAGATATAAGCATGGATTTCATATTGGGATTTCCAAGAACACATAGAGGATATGATTCAATCATGGTAGTAGTGGATAGATTTTCTAAAATGGCACATTTCATTCCTTGTAATATGTTATGCATGTTGTTGACTTATTTTTCAAGGAGATTGTGAGATTGCATGGATTACCTAAGAGTATAGTTTTAGAAAAAAGACACTAAATTTATTGGATACTTTTGGAGGACATTATGGAAGAAGATGAAGACATATTTGAAGTTCAGTTCAACATATCACCCACACATAGATAGATAAAAAGAGGTGGTGAATAGAAGTTTGGGTAACTTGTTAAGATGTTTGGCTGGGATAAGGCAAGAAGTTGGGATATAGCTTTACCATAGGCAGAGCTTGTATACAATAATTCAATTAACTAAACTATAGGGAAGACACCATTTGAGATTATTATCGAAACACATCTTAGAGGAGTTGCAGAGTAAAGAGACATCAATATGGAGGATAAAGGAGTGTGGAGGTAGAAGAGTTTGTAAATTTCATGGAAACATTACATAATCAAATTTGAAAGCATTTGGAAGACATGAACAGTAAGTATAAAGAGAAGGTGGATGAGCACCAGAGACATAAGGAGTTTGTTGTTGGAGATGAAGTGATGGTGTATCCGAGGAAGGAGAGATTTCCAGTTGGCACATATAATAAGTTAAAGATGAGGAAGTTCAAACCATGTAATATTCTAAGGAAGTTTGATTCTAGAAATTCATATGAAGTGGAGTTACCAAAGACATTGTGTATATCACTTATTTTTAATGTGGTAGACATATATGAGTTTCATGAAGGATAGTCAAGTGGTAGTAGCAACAAAGTGAATTTAAAGGAGTAGTTACCACATCAATAACCAAAGGAGATTGAGCAGATTTTGGATACCAAAACCAGAAGGAGCACTAGGAACAAGAAATACAAAGAATAACTTGTGAAGTGGACATGTAGACTAGTGGAGGATTCATCATGGATTTATTAGGCTGAGGTGAACCGTCTTGGTTTTCCTCTTAGCCCTAGAAAGTGAGGGATTCACTTTTCTTCCAACCTCGAGTATCTGATGCAAGAGCATCCTTGGTTGTAAAGCAATCTTGTGTACACCAAAAATAGTTCTTTTCTTGCATTGTAGTTTTAGTATTTCATTTCGTATTTTATCGTACCGTTGTTTCTCATCTCATAGAGCAGGATATAACATCTACACATTGACATCTATCACATGTCTAGATTCCACATTATTTGTATTTGTCTATTGAAAGTTATCACTCTTAGAATTTCACTGTATTTTCTAGTTAGAGCATTAGGGATGACCTGGTCTAGATTATTAGCATGTGGACCTATTCCAAATCATGTGGGGCTTAATTGGACATCGTACAAGCATCTTGGGTCATTGGGACCTATCTTGGAGTTTCACAAGCTATTTCTTTTTGTGTGGAGTTATCTTTCCATATTTTGAGGCTAACCTTCATGTGTGATCATTCATTGGGTTATAGACCCTTGTGGTCAACACATAACTTTATTGGAGTTTGAGAGCATATTTAAGAGGATTTTAATTCATTTTAGATCATCAATTCTAGTTTAGATGTTTTAGATTCATTTTCCATTTTCGTATTAACCCTTTGGGGGCATGTAATAAGGCCTTTGGCCAGTTGTATTTGTGGAATGCCCTTGTGGCAGGCCTGTGAGCCCTGGATATTCACCCATGAGGCATGTATTGCATGTGAGATTAGCAATTCAATAAATTTTCATGTTCTCATATCAGTTTCTTATGTTATTTCCGTTGTGTTGACTCATCATTGTACATTTGGACTGTTCCTTTTGGAACCCTCCTACCGTGATTGAGCCAGCTACATAGCTTCTATCATGACCCGTATCATCACTAATATAAAAGTGAACCTTTTTTATGATAATTTGTTCATCTTTTCTACTTTATACACCATCTACATGTAACTCGACATGCCTATAGAAAACTTGTACAAATATTACAACTTTCTATAAATGATAATATTGACTTTGAATCTCAATTTAAGGACTAAATGTATAGTTCTTAGAGAAATCTACAAAAAAGTGAATACAACCTGGTGGAAAGCAATTCTTTGAGTCACAAACTTGTTCAGCTTGCCATCTTACACCATGCCAATGTTGGATATGTGAATATATGATATTATGAAATTTATTCATAAATTCATTGTAAGACAATCCACTCTCTTTGAGAACAATTTTTTTGGCCTTAACTCCTAACTTCGTTGAGTATTTCTCATATTCAAATCTCTTCCAAATAACTTGCATTGAAAGATCAATATTGTCAACTTGTAAAAGATTCTTCAAATTTTCACAATCATTACATATATTTTTTATACACTATACATTAAATTCATCTGAATCTTTTGATATTTTACATACAAGAGACTTCACAAATTGTGTTGTACTTCCAAGGATGACTATATTTGGATTAATTACTGTGACGAATTTTTATATGACTGTAGGTGTAGATGAAATTAAACATAATTTCATCAAGTTTCACGTACTTTATCTATATGTCTAAGAGATGGTTAGTAGTCTCTCAAACATCCTTTGACAAATCTTCACATCTAAAAATTCTTGCTTGAATGCTTCAAAAAATTCACTTTGTGTTGTATCTATAAAATGTTTTGGATGAGAAATTTTTGTACCATCTTCACCTATTATTTGTATAGTGTCCCTTCTATTGAAAGAAACACGAGAGTAGTTGGTCCAATATTCAATCACCTGTTTCTTTACATCTTTTGAAATTCTATCTTTTTGTGGAACCCTACAAATATTTACCCAATTATTCTCAATATTTTCATCTAATCTATTTCTCTTTGCAATATATCTTTAAACAACTCTCCTATAAACATTTAGTAATTGGGAAATTGCTTGAACATGTCTTCTATGTGATAATTTCTTACTAGAAATTACAGTCATTAATGCTCTACGTGCAACACTTAAATTAGTAGCTCAACTCTTGTTTTCAATACAATTCAATGCTTCTTGAAGGTTTTCAACAATTGTTTGTTTTAATGAACCTAATTATTTTTTCCTATTATCAACCCCTAACAAATCCAAAACATGGGTCATTTTTTTTTTGCCTAAATAACTTTGCACATAATTGTGCTCTTCCAATTAGAGATATTTCTTTAACAAATTCATCCCATATTCTTTTAGAGTGTAATTTTATTGTTCTTTCAGATAACATATCTTCAAATGAAATATTCTTGAAAAGAGAATCCTCATTCATCTCCATCAAATTTTCCATACCATAGAAAAATTTCTATTACTACCTTCAATTTATTCTTGTACTTATACATTACCTTGGTCATCAATAATTTCCATGGGTTTTTCTTGAGTAGATCTTCTTTCATTCACTTTTTTGTTCTTTCTTTTTCGATCATACAACGTTGATCTAGTCCTTTTACTCCCCATAACAAGTTTCTCGAATTTGAATTCACCTACATACAAATGTACAAATCTTTACCCTATGATAAAAATATTATAATGCACTCCTATATTATTTTTTAAATTTATCTAAATGATATCACAATACATATCTACACTAACCTTTGAATTCATTTCCTTAAAACATAAATAAAACAAGATAATTTCACATATATATTTTTTCAATTTTTAAGCAAGTCATTCCCTACTTTATCTACCTTCACCTTTTATGCAACACAATTTAGAGAACCCTTAAAGGTTAAAATTATTTTATTATTATAATTTATCATTATCTTCTAGCTAGCAACTATCATACCATTCAACATATTTTTATTGCTTTAAGAAAACTAGTAACTAGTTCTATTCATGGAGTATTTCTTGCACTTAGTGGCTCTAGTAGTCAACAACATTAAGCCCATGGCTATCATTAATTCCTTGAAGATATATACTATTAAGAGTGAATAAAATAATGAAACGCATATTTAATGATACTATAGGTTTCCCTTAAATCATATATGTTCATGTATCTTTACTATTAGTTACAATAGTTCACCAACAAGATATGAAATGTATAGGTAGTTTATGCAAGTATAAAAGAAAGGTTATTACATATTATCTATCTTCGTGAATAGATTTATGCCATTTCATATATAATATTGATTTGTATGGATGCATAGATATATAATTTAAGCATATAATTAGTTTATTAAAAAATCAGTTTTTGGTTGAAGGATTATTCATGCTTTCTTTAGAATGCTTATATATCTTCCCCACTAATTCTTACAATGATGAACCTAAATGCCAAGAATATAATTAAATTCATGGCAATCCCTCTTATCCTTTGAAAGTTACTAATATTATCCTACAAGATATTGATACCCTCTTATTCTTTGAAAGTTACTAGTATTATCCTACAAGATATTGATATGTTTGAGAAAAATAATCTTAAGATGTAGATAAAATCCTATTTTTTATAGATTGATTTCTCATAGATATTTAATTATCCTAATTCCATATTCGATGATAATTATATTAGCTTCTCAATTTTAATGAGTGTGATTTAACACTAGATGATATGAACATCCAAAATTTTGTTGATTTGATGAATGATTTTGAGATTAAGGCTAGAGATGCGTGGTTGAAATTATTTTTTTGAATCTTTGCAAGGTTATCCAAGAGATTAGTTTATTGGTTTCCTAAAGTGTTCCTTTATTTTGATATAATGTTTTATGATTTATTGTACTAATAAATTTGGAGATGAAATAAATCCTATTGTGTTGATTAAAAATATTTATAGAAATCAAAGATATGAAGGTGAATCTATTTCTATATTTTATACTATGTTCGATAATATATTCCTTGAGCTCTAATTGATTATAATTTGAAGATCCAATAGGAAAAAATGTTTAATTAACTACAAATTATAAACAAAAACTATTTTTCTTTCCAATCACACCATCCAAAAGAGTGACATAATTAATTACAAGTTGAAGATCAATGTACCATAAAATAGCTCTTCTCCTGTCGAAATAAGTCCTTTTTTATATTTTCTCGAATATCCTTGAATTGAAAAAATAAAAAAGTAAAAATTATATGAATGTTTTCCACTAGACAAATTTCAGTCGATTGGCTTTCGATCAATTAGATTTTGGTCGAAAAGGATTCACTGAAACCTTTTTGACCAAAACATACTTGACTGGAAATGTTTCAGCTGAGACCATCTATGTGACATCCTTGTTAGCAACCTACTCAACCTTTTTCAGAATTTTCTAAAACTTTCAACTTCAACTAAGTATTTCTTCAATCAGAATGATTTTTTTTAAACGAAAAATATCCTTTTGTAGAGCTCAAAGTGGTGAATCCAAATATGTAATTTTTTTAATATTTTGAATAGTTTTGATACATTTTTTTTTTAAAATAATGCAAGTAGGTTGTTAAAGTTAAAAAAAAAGTTAATTACAAATTAAAAAAAATAGTAAATCATATTAATTTAAAAAAATATATATATGGTGCCCTAGAAGAGAGAATCCTCTTCAAAAGGGTATAATTTATTTTTTGAAAATGATAAAAAAAAGTAGAAAATAGTTGATGTCAAATGAAAACTATCAAATTCTGGTATGCTTGAATTTAAAATGTTATTATGAGAAAAATATACATCAAAATTTTAAAAAAGAAAATTCCCTGCACTAGATATTGAAGTTACTTATTTGGAGAAAAAATTCAAGGGAAAATGAAGTTTATTTCTATTTGTTTCTTGATGTCAACCGAATGTCACTTTTTCTTGAAATTTTCAGCATTTCAAGATCTTCTCATAAATTGATAAAAAAAAATCAAAACAATTGAAAAATAAATGAAAAATTACAAGAATAAAATTCATAAAGAGTTCTACATTTCATTAGTTTATATCATTTTGAAATTCAAAACATAAAGACCACTTTTATGTGGTCAAAGTTGAGAAATTTTTTTTGGTGTTGGTCGATTCCATTATAAAGTGTGACATAGGTTTGTACTTTTACCGAGCCATGAATCAATAAAGAAGTAAACATAACAAATCCAAGTCGTGTATGTTAAGACTTGGAATTCTAAAGCAACACAAACTAAAGAACTTAATTCCAAGCATATAACAACTCCAATTGAGCTAAGAAATGCATACAAATGGTGAAAGGGAAACATGATTCATTATGATTGATGTTGATGAGAGTTTATGCAATTACTTATTTCAACAACACGGGATTGTTGCACATCTAATTCCAACTCTTATAAATAACATGAGGAATGAAAGATTTATTGATTAGGGATAAATATGATGGATGGATAGGATTTGATCTTGTACAACAGATGGAGGGGTTTGATCCATTTGCAAGAGATAATGAGAAGCCTACAAGTGGCATCTTATGATTAGTGCACATGATTAAGGAAAATATTGAAAAAAGATGGAAGGTGAAATTTTATTTATTTTTATGGAAGGTGAGAATTGAAAAAGGTACCTTTTGGAGCCTTATGTAAGGTTGACTTTATTTATTCTAAATGAAGTGGTAGAGGGATGTGTAAATGACTAGTTAGTTGAATAAATCTTATTTTTTTATTCAATAAATGATGAGGAGAATTTTGGATGAGTTAAATAAATATTATTTAATTTTATGGGAATGTTGAGAGAATGATTCATTAAATTACACAAATGTGATTTATTCAATTCAACCCAAAACTTTAGAAGAAGGGTTAAACTAGTTAATTAAGTTAATTGTTAGATTAATTAATAAATAAATTAATATTTATATCATTAATATTAGAAGAATGGTTGAAATGATTAATTAAGTAAATATAATATTATTAACTAATGTTAGAAGTGGATATGTGGGATAAATCTAGTGTGATTACAACAAAATTATGGGAATAAATTTTAAGTGTCTACATTTTCCCCTCTTTGAGATGGTTTTTCATAATGCCATTTTATAGAAAAATAAAATATACTAGTTTTTAAAGAGAATGTCCTAGTTGCTCAAAGGAGGATAAAGAGGTATGAAGTAGGGATGCTCCCTTGAGAGGGAAGGTAGGGTTATAGGCTTTCGATGGAATCTCAATAAGACGAACAACGCTTAGGAGGTGAAAATTAGGGCTCAAAGCGAAATACTAAGGTGAAAAGTTAAAATTTGGGAAGGAAATCCTAAAAATAAGAGGTTGTGGGGTAAAAATTTAATGTTTACTTTATTTGGGAAGAAAAATGAGCTCTATATTTGGATGAAAGAGTTGAAAAAATTGAGCACATAATGGTTGATTACCATCACAATGAGTTGGTTTGAGAGTACAAGTGATGGGTGGTGGGAAAGCTTTAGGTAAGTGTGACATTTTTCATGTTTTTGGTAGGGTTTATGGTATTGGTGAGGGTAAAAGGTGGCTTATTACATGTTCTAGGGCTTCCTTTGTAAATGTGAGTGTCCAAATGGTGCATGATGCATATGCAATGGTGGTGCAAGTATAACCAATGGCAGTGCAAGTGCAACCAAGGGTAGTGTGAGCACAAACAAGGGTGGTGTAGGTTTAGTATGAATGGAAAATCATAAGAAAGGATACATAAATACACTAGGGTTGGTTGGGTTAAATTTTAAAATAATTTGGTAAGAGTGTGTGCGCTTGTTTATGTCGAGATTTATTGTGATTGTGGCTTGAGAGAGGTAGGACACAATACTTCAGAGTTGATGTAAATTTTTGATGAGCATGACTAGGGTCTAATGGAGGTGATGATATTGAGCTACCTAGCATGAATGTTGAAGATTAAAGTGGACAAGGGACTATTGATGATACTATCTAAGAGATGGAATATAGAGACATTGGCCTTTTAGCTACTAATAATGGAGATAAAAATGACATTGGAGGACATGTGGAGGATTCTATGGATCTTGATCTATAGGGAGTAGATATAATAATGAGTGAGACATATAGGGATCTTTTCACTAGCTATAAAGAATATTGTAACATGTGTATGCATAAGATGAGCCTAGACATTGATGCGTGTGTGGGTTAAGTATATTGGGTACCTTTGGTATTGATGGAGGTCGTTAATGATATGTTGGTAGTTGAAAATAATAAAAAAATATTTATAATGAGGTTCATGAATATGGTGGTGAACATGATGGAGATGGGGATGATGTTTTCTTAGGCTCCATACATGTTAACAAACATATATAAGGATTTTCATTGATAATGTACTAGGATATACTCATAGTATTAATGATCTAACATTGTTTTAGATGTGGGAATGAGAGCACATTTCAATAAATTAACCTTGGGGAGTGTGAGATATGAGAGTAGTAAATGAGCTAATAGTTTAGAGCTAGATATTTAAGGTGGTTAGTTATGATATATAAAACATTCACCTCATTATTAGGCTAAAATTACCCTTTATTTAATGTCCATAATTTATCATGCTAAAATTAATATGATCATATAATAAATTATTTGTAATCTTGATGGATATTAATGTATGAATTCTTGTTATTCCTTATGTGTTAATAAAGGTGTTTTTAGTCTTGATTCACCATATAATATCCTCCTAGGATAGCCATGAATCCACGTGTTGTATATTATTCCATCCGCATACCATCAATATCTAAACTTACCTCATGAGAGCATGCAAATT
Organism: Sequoiadendron giganteum; assembly: GCA_007115665.2. Classification (NCBI taxonomy): domain Eukaryota; kingdom Viridiplantae; phylum Streptophyta; class Pinopsida; order Cupressales; family Cupressaceae; genus Sequoiadendron; species Sequoiadendron giganteum. The sequence goes on along the minus strand of CM021104.1, from coordinate 184,799,459 downwards.
ACTATCTCTACCAATCCTCACCCCTTCTAATACTATAAAATTTTAGAAATAATTGTTATCCTCGAATCCAGCTGCACTCGATTCACGGATAACCCCCTATGAAACTGGTTTGTTTTGTAGACCCGTGCACTCTAAGCACGCAAAATGAGGTGAATTTCAATTTTTCTTCACGTGTGGTCCTGAGCCTTGAATTTTCTCTTTGAGAGCTCGTCTTTCGTCATTTTTTGAAAACCTTCAAAATGAATGTTTTGTTGTTTTTCAGTCTCTGGGAGTTAGAAGAAGTTTTTTTACCTATGCAAGGGCGTTGTTTTTCAACGCCCCTACATGAGCATATTTTAAGAAAATTCTCTAAGTGTTGAAGAACATTTTTTTAGTGCTCCTACACTTCTCTCTCACTCAAACCTATTGTAGTGTTGATTTTTAGCGTTTTTGCAAAGTCTTTACATGTTGGAGCAGTGACTTTCATCGCTTATGCATGTTTGGTTTTCGCCAAGTTTTCAAATGTGTAAGGGCAGTGAAAATCACTACCCCTACATGTTCTGGCCCTCCACATGTGTGAAATTAATGCAACTCAAAGTTAATTAATGACTCATTTTTAAAGCCTTTTTAAATTACCTTTTTAGGTCATTTTCAAATTATTTTATGTTTTTTTAACTTGACTACTCCATTCTTCCTTGCACCTCTTGCATCTGAGAGCTCCTTCAAGTTTCAGATTTTCATTGGTGGATTCCATGTGTTTTTCATCTCTACATCATTTTAGGGTTTCACCATATTTTTATTCACAAGTGTGTTGATTTCCTTCCTTTGTCTGAATATTTAGGTTATTCTATTTTTAACTGTTTGGATTTATGCAAATGTTATCATGTCATTTGCATTTGAAATCTTTTCCTGTGTTCATTTATTTTAGGGTTTTGGTTATTTATTTGTTTTCACGTATTCTACACTAGGTTTCTTTTTTAATTATTTTTATGAATGTTTTTGTTCGATTTCAAGGTGTATTGGTGCGGTTATTCTCCGCCTTGTATTCTTCCCAGAGTATCATATGTCTTGGCAGTGTTTTGCTCCGCTTCTTCATGCAAGGTCTTTTCCTAGATGTTTAGGTGGTAATTTTCTCCACCTCAACATATATTTCAACAATAAACTTTTGTTTGCATGAGCAGGATTTTTCACCACTTCAATAAACATATCTCATTGTCCCTTAATGCAAAGGCACTACTTTTTACCACCTTTGCATGCAAAGTGTCGTGCCAAGCTAAAGATGTATAAGTGGGATTTTTCACTGCTATTACATGAAGTCACCCTTCTAACACATGTCATGCCACTGATTTTTCGTGCTTATGCATTGATCTTTCCAAGTCTCCCAGAATATTTTGGAGTGTTGTTTTTTAGCGTCGTTACATGAAATGTAGTTTCTTCCAAGTGTAAGGGCGTTGATTTTCAACACCCTTGCACAAATAGCATAATTCTCATTAACACTCAAAATCCTTAGCAAACACATTTCAAATTTTTGTTCCTTATGAATTTGCTCCATTTTTTGCGCTCCATAGCTCATGTATGCTCTCTCCAAAATTCTTGCCTAGTTTCACGCATCCCAAATGCTCCTATAATGCATATGCTCCTAACATTGAATTAATCCATGTTTCCTTGTAGTTACCTTTAGCTCCTATCAAGTATCCTTCTAAGGTGATTTCCAGTGATCTCTTGCACTCTTAATGACAACAAAATAATCTATTTCATCTTCTAAGAAGAACAATATGAAATACAAATATCAAGGTGTCTACCCACCCATAGTTGTAACCTCCAAGATCGATGAGATCAAGGACACTGAAATTGGTAACCTTGACATGGAAGACTTTGAGAAAAGAATATAAAAGCAACAGTTAGAAGGGGACTTGCAAGAAATTATCCACAACAATCTTCATCGAATGGCTTCATTTCCAGTAGTTGCTCACTACCCGAAATTTATCCTACAAGTTGCCTCACACTATATCAAGGACGATAGGAGTGTTAGAGACTCATTTGGGAAAATTATGATGAGATTGGATCTAGAATTATTTGACATAGTTTTCATGGTCCCAACCATGGATAAGTATATACGTATTTCCATTCAACAAGGTCAAGAGGTTTATGAAAAATATTAAGACAAAGTCAAGCAACTAATCAACACACAATGGTTGAAGACTCAAAGGACTACCATTTCTATATGGCCTAAAGGTCTTCCGTGTAGTGACTTCAAAGAAGATGTCTAAGACATGATTACTCTTCTTATCAGGGTGAAAGGCTTACTCGTCTCATCTAATTTTCAAGAATGGATGTACGAGTATATCAAAATCATCAAGAGGAAGAAGGACCATATAGAATGAGGTACATAGATTAGTGATGAATTCATGAACAAGTAATCAATGTGCAAACGATCTTGAAATTTCATATGACCTCTTATTTGTTGTATGTAGCTGCTGTCATGAGAAAATTTCCAAGATTATCAACTGAGGGAAATAGAAGCCTTGTACCAATGTATAAATTATATTCTCAAATCACTTTGAGAGGGAGTATCAGGCATTTCAAAGAGTGAATGATTCTTTCCTTGCTCCTTTTCTTTTCTTGTTTGATCCAACTCTAGAAAAGAAAATAATATCTGACAAGGCTTGGAAAGTTGTCAGCAAGTTTGGATGTATTTTCTTGCAATTTCCTACTTTTACATACTTGAGAGTAGGGTGTTATACATGATGCCCTTACATGTTACCAAGATACCCTTTTGACAGGTGGGTTTTGATGGAATTATGTAGATAACTAATTGTAGTACACAAGGAACGCCAGGCTATTCACAAACCAGGCTTTAGGTTTCCAATTTCTATTAGAAGATACTCAATTCAAAGTGTACAAAAGGCCAAATTAGTAGTATCAGAGATGCAAATTATGACCATAAGATCATATAAGTTTAGGTATGATTTTGACTATAGAGATGTAAAAAGAAAAATCAAGAAGGGTCATAGTCATGTGTATCATTTTGAAGACATATGGGAAAAATGTAGAGATGAGGAAGACACCCAAAGAATGGAATTTTGTAGACTCACTATGGAACAAATTAAAGATTTAGGCTTAGTAGATCTTCTAGAAGATTTTGAAGATCCTAGTGACATTCTAGACTCTGCATATGATGAAAAAGAGATTGCAAGTAAACCCTTGCCTCTAATTCAATGGGCCAAAAAGGATAACATTTCATTGTGGCAAAGACTTGCTCCCATTTTGCACAACACTGGTGAATGGTTGTAGAGTCATGGTTTTTAGTTGAAGTCATTTAGAACATAATCTGAAGGAGAAGTATTAGAAGGTTAATCCAACCGTCAACAGGAGCTCTGAACCAAGCACAAAGAAAGTGTTGCCCCCTCTTCCTCACATAAAGGTCCCAAAATCAAGTTCATTTGTGGGAAGAATATAACACAAATTACCAAGGAGGAGCACACTACTGAATAAGAGGATATTGCTTTGAAGGCACAAGTTGCTGAAGAAGAACCAAATCTTGCATTAGAAGAGCAATCAAAAGAAGAATAAAGAGATGAAAGTGAAGAATATGGCGAGGATGATAAATTTGAAGTAGATCACGAAGAAGAGGAAGGTAATGAAGAAGAAGAAAGGCATGATGATGAAATGCAGTTGTCTCCCCAAGAGAACATTATTGAAGATCTTCCACATACATCATCACTTGTTACTACCACAACACCTCACACTCCTCCCAATCCCACTTCTCCTCCACCACCTCTTCCTACTTCACCTCCACCTACAACAAGATTACATGCACTAAAAGTAAAAATTCCTTCAATAGTACATTTAGTTATTTCCACTCCTTCCATTGGATCAATTTTGCAAAGTATTGATGTTTCCTCCAGTTACCCATCATCAATTCCAAGTTTATCTTCTCCATCATATGATATTATCTCACAAGTTGAATTTGATCGGTTTATGAGGGAATCATTGCCAGATACATACAATCTATAGACTCCTAGAGTGCTGATGACTGAAACAAACCCAATTGTGACTATAACACTTGTTTCTATGGATGCAGTTGCTACATATGAATTGTCAAAAGGTCAAGAAGGTAATGCTTCATTTTTTCCTCCTTAGTCTCACAAGCTTCTAAATGAAAGAAGCAGATGGTTTCTCTTGATGAGTTAGATCTTGAGGAGATAGTAGTTCCAAAATCCAAGGGGAAGAAAAAGGCAAAGACTCATTCTAGATTACATGTGGATAAATCTGGACATAAATATGTGGACATTGCAGCACCTCCACAAGGTAAAGATGAGGTCAACATGGAGGAATATACCATGAAAAGAGTCGATCTTGGAAAATTCACCAATGCAAGTGCTAAATAAAATGCCCAAGTGTCTCTTAATGCATTGGAAAATAGGTTGATAAGATGCAAAAAGCTAGGGACATGTACAAGGATAGAGCTAAGAACTATGCATCGGTGTTAAGGAAAATCACAGGAACATTAGATAATGTGTAGCCTATGGCCATGGTGAATATTGAGGAACTAGTTCTTGAAAAGATGGAAAAGTATGTTTCAAAAGGTAATATCATTTATCAGTTTGTTGATATAATAATTGAATAGGGCTCGAGGTAGATAACTGATGCATTAGAGAAGTTTGCTTAGATTTCCAAGATGAATCTAGAGCTAGATAAGATAGTGTATACAATTTCTGATGAGCAATAGAAAATGGAGAAAAATTATCAAATCATGGTTGCAGTTAAAGGAAGTGAAGTTGAATAAGTTAGTACAAGCCGGGGTCATTCCCAACAAAGAAAAGTATGTGGAGTTTAAGGAGTCAATTAAGAACCACATACTTTCCACCAAGAACCTCATTGAGGATACTCAGCAAGAGCAAGAAGATGTTGAAGAACATCGAGTTATCTTGGTGAATAGAATCGAAGAGTTTCCCGAGAGGCTTCTTGATGAAGATAATACCTTTCTCTCAGAAAGAAAGATTGTCCAAATGTACAAGGAAGCTATCCATAAATAGTTGGAAGATGAAGTGTTCTCATTGACTTCCCTAGATTCTTTTGTGGACATGCATCTAACCTTAGATAATCTCAAGACACATCTAGAAAGGTGTAAGAAGATTTGTTCTACTGCAAAGAGTTTCACAAAGGTTCACACAATCATTGATTATACTGCTGGACCAAATGAAGCAACAATGCAGGAGATTATGAATAAATATGAAGACTTCCAAGAAAAGATCAAGGAATCATAAATTCTTCTTATATTTCCAGAAAGATAGTTTTTTATGCTTTATGTAAATAGGTCTTGACATTTTACATGTCATTTTTCAAAATGTAAATACATGTAAAAATGGAGATGTTATCCTACTTTCATGGATGGCATCTTTGAATAAGTCAATAGTTAGGGTTGTTCCTAGATTATCTCTCCTCTCTCCTCTATAAATATGACAGGATTCAATTGTATAATTTACCTTTGGTCTTATGCAACGAAGTGGTGCCCAATTGTGAAACAATTTTGAAACTTTGAGTTCTAATTGTGAAATCATTTTCAAGTCAGTAAAGAAGGATAAATTGCATACCAAACTTTGAGTTGGGTCAATTTAAACATATGTGAATGTTCTTATGTCATTCTCATAAGTTTATCTTATTATTGGATTGAATTGGTGGTGATTTATGAATTGAGATTGAAAGGCTTTCAAGATTATTTCTATAGACTTTGTGCTGCTCATTTTACTTGGAATCACATAATTACTGATAATATTGGTTATTTATCTTTAAGGATTTGTACTTGAATTTGTTCATGTTGTTCATGTATCTATTCATAAGGTATATTGAAGACTTTGTGCTTCATTTACATTGTTGGTTAATTTATTTTTGAATCGATCATTGAAGACTACATAACAACTTTGTGCCTCTATGAGCCTTTTGGTTACGTATTTCATCACACTGGTACTCCTAGACTATGCTTTGAGAAGTTAGAAGCATTGGGATTACTGCTTAGATTTTATTTAGAGTTGTATTGCATCCAAAAATATAAAATCGTAGAACATTATAAACATATTCTCTGAAAAAAGAGAGAACCATGAATGTAACACACCCCCATATGATTAGTATAGTGTATATACTAGAATAGTTTACTTTTCAATTTCATAAGCAATAAGAAGGGAACCTCCCCTTTTTGAGAGGAGAGATTTCTTCTCACATAATTGTGGCTGAAAGTAAGTTTTGTAATATGTAAAAGGGATTACAAAATTTTCACCCAATAGTTTTTTGGCGACTCTGCTGGGGATCAAAGCATGCAATCAAAGCCTCACACTTTTGATTGAAGTGAATAAGATCTCCAGTATCTTATTGTGTTCTTGTGTATATTGTTATTGCTAAATTCTCTTTATTTCAAAGTCTACATTTTGGTTGGAAAAAGGTTATACACAAGGTCTAAGGGAACAAGACGTGGTGGATCCTTTTTATTAGTTGTTATAGTGACATAAAATTCTTCCTTCTCCTCCATGAGAAAGGTCTTCACTACATAATTTGCAAGTTATCCTCCATGAAAACTAAGATCACCATTTCTGAGAAAATCATCTATTTTGCATAAAGTTCTAGTTTAGGTACATATTATTCAAATCACTATGAATCAACCACCTTCAGGACCTTGGGGAAATAATTTTGGTCCTCTTAGTTTGGCTGCCCCTTTACATGAACTTCCATATGTTTCATGGAAGAACATACCAAAATTCTATGGTGATGGAAAGCAACATCCAGATGACCATATCGGTTCCTTCTACATTGTTTGTGGTGTTCTTGGCATTGAGCATGAAGATGTTGTTGTGAGGTTGTTCGTTGAAACTCTACAAGGAATAACTACTGAGTAGTTATATACTCTTTCTCCTACTTCGGTTACCAGTTAGATTACTCTTCACACCAAGTTTGAAGAAAGATTCAAACCTATTGAAGACACACATGCCTTGTTGGTGCAACTTACAACCATGAGGAAAGAATCCCATGAACCCGTGCGTGAGTTTGTGGCTAAGTTTAATAAGCTGGTGACAAGGATTCCTATAGAGGCAAAACCAACAAACCATAATCCAAAGTGTTTCTTCATCAATATGCAACTCCCCAAGGCGAGTTTTCTTTTGCGTAGGGTAGTTCTTGCTGATGTTGAAGCGACACAACAGTTAGCTACAAGTCTTGAGGATGACTTGATTCTTGCTAGAGAGATAAGAAAAAATACAAATAGAAAGGGCCAAGCATCAAATTCTTCATCCTCTAATACCAATTCCAACTTTGTTGATCCTATGGTTCAAAGATTGGCAAATGAATTGTTGGCCTTGAAGAAGAAAGTTTCTAATAATAATTCTTACAAGGATATTCCAAGAAGGACTTTCCCAAATTATTCTGGAAATAGAAATCAAAATCGTCTTCCTAAACCACAAGGAAGGATTGCTCTAGAAGCTCCACCTACCAATACAAATGTGGGATATTGTGAAGTAGAGCAAGATGAATATGCACAAACAGATTATCCCATGGAAGAAAATGCTAATTTATTACAAGATGAGGAAATGGATCTAGCTGGTGACTCCAATATTGGCTATTTGAAAATAGCAAATGAATTTGATGATGAGGACTTGGTGACTGATACATATGTTGTTTTCATGTGATCAAAATAAAATCAACTTATCAAGCTTAAGTTGTTGCTCCATAAGAAAAATACAAGCCACTGGTAACCATTACAAAAAGAGGGTCTCCTTTGCCTTAGCAACTGAAAGATGTAGCAAATAAGCAAGTGCTCCTCCTCCTCCTCCTATAGTTCTTGTTGTTCCAAAAGACAATGTCCAGGTTCCTAAGACTAGTGTACCTTTTGTTAAGCCCATAAATGAAGTTACTATGTCTTCTTTGTAAAGTTATTTCCAAGCTTTTGAAATTATTGACCATGCAAAGAGGATAAAAACTTAGATGTCCTAAGCAGAATATCTCAAAGAAAATCTTGACCAATTTGACAAGATTGTCAAGTTTGTTAGAGATACAGGAATTACTTCTAGTAAGGATTCATCTCCTGATGTTCTTGCTACCCCAAAACCAAAAACTCCATAGAATAATCTAGTTTTTGTTCCTCCAGCTACTTCTAGACGTATTGATCCATTCTTTATTTCCCTACTTATTAATGGTTTTAAGTTAAGCAATTATGTTATAGATTCTGGTGCATCAGACAATGTGATTCCAACCAAGGTAGCCACTGCTTTAGGTTTGAATCTTACAAAAAAAATTAGCCATTATTTCTCTATGGAAAACAAGCAAGTACCTTTAATCGAGCAACTTAAGGATGCACAATTTGTATTTGCTGCGTATCCAAAAAAGAAGATTAAGATGTCAATCTTGGTAGTAGATGTTCCAGCATCTTATAGAATTCTTCTTGGATGTAGTTTATGTAAAGATGTTGGAGGAGAGCTTACTATGGATATGTTAGAGGCCAGGATATCCGTAAAGGGTGTAATGCAGAAGTTGGTTCCTGAAAGGGAGTCAAAAATTCTTAGTAACTAAGTCTGATGATCCGAGAGCTCAAATTTTATTTGTCTTAAGGTGTTGGAATTTATTATTTGTAAACAGAGGAAGATACAAGGAATAAAAAACATGAGTTGGAAAGTGTTGGTTCTTCTCCATCAACAAATGAGTCATCACCAGATGATTTGTCCATCTAAGATTATGAAGCTTTATTAGATGATGAATTTATGGATTTTGATGTTGTTAGTCTTAGCGATCCGAATGAAGTTTGGGTGATTGAGTTCGATAGTAGTTGTTCTTTCACTAGTTCAGGAGATAGAGTTGTTTTTGTCTCTCTAAATGTAAAAGATTTTCCTTTTTCTTTTAAATTGTAATTTGATAATACTAATAATACGATTAAATATGAAGCTTTGTTATTAGGTATGCAAGTTGCAAGTAAGAAAGGTATTAAGAATCTTCATGCCCAAGGTGATGTTGAGTTAGTAGTTTGTCAAATAAGGAATTTGTATCAAACAAAGAATGATAGATTAAGGCATTACCACAATCTCGTTTGGGATCATTGAGGAGTTTGATGCTTTCGATATTTTCGTAGTTCCAAGGGAGTTCAATGATAGAGTTGATTCCTTAGCAGTTTCAGCCACACTCCTGATACCACATGAGGATTTTCATGGATCTACCTATACTATTGAGTTGGTCTCCCTCCCAAGTGTTCTTGATAACCCAGATAACTAGTAAATTTTTAATGCTGATCATTAGATTGTTGCCTTTTTAGAAAAGGCAAAAAACTTTGATGAGTTGTACTTCAAAGGAAGTGATTCTCCACCTCGAGAGTCTATCTCTGAAGTTGATCCAATTATAGGTGAAGAATTTTTGCAGCTCAAAGGAAATAAAATTCCCAAGGGATTGGTATCCCTTGAGAGACTTTTTGATAAGCATGATCGATATGTCAAAAAACAACAGTCAGATTCTGATTCATCAAAATGATATTGAACATATCAATTTAGTAACTCAAGCAGATCCTAAGATGGTAAATATCGAAAAATGTTGCATAGTTGAAGAAAAGGAACAATTTGTTGAATTACTACTAGAATATATCGATGTTTTGGCATATTGATATGAAGATCTAAAGTCTTTTCATCCAAAGGAGGTGCAACATGAAATACCACTCAAAGTTGGAGCGTTTCCTTACAAGCAAAAACAAAGGCCATATAATCCAAAGATTTCTAAAACTATCCTTGTAGAGATTTAGAAGATGCTGAATGCACAAATTATATTCCCTATCCATCATTCAACGTGGATAGCTAATATCGTTCCTATTCAAAAAAAGAATGATGAGATCCACATTTGTGTGGATTTTTGAAATTTGAATTAGCTATCACTAAAGGACAACTATCCTCTTCCAAGGATGGATCAAGTTCTTCAAACGGTGACCGAATTCAAGATGCTTTCTATGTTGGATGGTTTCTTCGATTGCAACCTATGATTGGATGAATTAGTATGGGACAATTACACTTGATCCATGGAGAATCGAAGCATAACAAAGCCACTAACATCAAACCTCAATAGGATCATTCAAATAAAGATTAAACTAAACATTTATCAAAAGTAGCCATTCTAAACTATGAAAGCATTAAAATTTCTACTTTAGCCCATTTGAAACTTATCCCGTTGTGAGATTGGTGCCATGTTGATGTGAAACAATGACCCTTTCCCAATCCCGTGGATAAATGAGCTTGCCCCAATCAGTTTTATTGAAGAAAACTGATGGAACGGTTGTGAGATGTGTATAAAAATAAGATTTTAATCTAAATGAGCATGATGCAAGCTAGTTTAATATGGTTTTATGCTAAAAATGATCTAGATATGTAAAAGATAAGCTAATATGAGTGGATTCTAAGCTAAAAGATTCAAACCCTAATCAATGAACAAGCTAAATGGATGCATTATGTGATCATGGAAGCCATTAATGGAATCTCAAAACTAACCAATGCAATTAAAATAAACTAAAAGATGCTAAATGTGTGCTAAATATGAGTGAGTGTGAGTGATTTCAACAACATAAGTTTTCTTTTGAAAGATGGATCCATTTGTCTTCAAATAGTGATCTATTTATAGGAGAGAAAATGAGAAATGAAGGGTTGAGATAAAAAAAGGCTAATCAATGGTCAAGGATGGAGGAAATTGGAGGCATGTATCATGGATTCTCATTAATGAGTGAGAATGCAAGATGAGATTTAATCAAGGGTTCACATTCCCTGAAACAAACACGCTTTTGACTTGTACAAGAGGTCAAAAGGTAACTTGCACATGAAGCTAAGTAAGTTTGTTGAGAAAAAGGAATATTCCCCTTTTTCAAATGAGTGAGGAGAGAGAATATTCCTTGGAATATTCTCATGGGTGAGGAAAAAGGATAATTTAGTTAATTAAAACTAAATTAAATTGTGCAAAAGGGGAAGAAATATTCCATGGGAATATTCCTTTTGGAGGAATATGCAAAGGAGGAATATTCCCTTGGAATATTTCCTTGCCAGTGGGGAATTAGATTTAATTGATAATTAAACAATATTAATTATGCAATTAGGGGATTAGAAGAATTAAGATGACATTCATTAAATAAAATGATTTAATGAAAGGGGGAAAGGTGAAATGACATTTAATTAAATACCTTAAGGTTATTTAATGAAATAAAAACATTTAAGGACTTAAATTAAATTATTTAAAAAGATGAAGTGTTAGCATGAAAGGGGGTGAATTAACCTGATTTGATGAATTAGGTTAATAAATTCAAATGATGCCGTTAATTAATTAGCTAGGATAATTTAATTAATTAAGTGAAAAGAGGATGGGTTTCAAGAGGAAATGATGTTAGTATACTTGATTCGAGTGTATGATATGATTTGGGACATTTTTTAGTGTCTACACAACCAAATAGAGGTCATTCTGGATGATCGGCACAAGAATACCTTTACAACACCATGGGGTACTTTTGCATATCGTAGAATGCCTTTTAGTCTGATCAATGCTGGTGCCACGTTCCAACATGCTATGGATTTGGATTTCTGTGATGTACTAGGTAAATTCATTGTAGTTTACCTTGACGATCTTACAATCTTTTCCAAGAGACTTCATGAACATTTCTATCATTTGAGGAAAATATTAAAGAGATGCCATGGAATTTCCTTAAATCCCAAAAAGTCAATTTTTGGGGTTACAGAGGGAAAATTTCTTGGTCATATTGTGTTTGAGGGTATCAAGATTGATCCCAAAAGGTTAAAAAGTATTCAATATCTTACTTTTCCATTAAGTAAGAAAGCCACTCATTCTTTCTTTGGGAAGGTGAACTTTTTGCGAAGATTTGTACCAGATTTCGCAAAGAAGACTCGTCATATTGTTAATATGATGAAAGGAACTACTATTTTTCATTGGATTTCAAAAGGAAAAGCTACGTTTGATGATATTAAATAGGCTATTTCTCATGCATCGGTGCTAGTCTACCTAGACTACACGAAATAGTTTATCATGCATAGTTATGCTTCTGAGCATACACTATCGACAATCTTGGTGCAAGAGAATAGTGAGGGGTTTGAATCTCCCATTGCATTCATGAGTTATCCATTGAATAATCATGAACTAAAATATACCTAAATGGAGAAACATGCTTTTTTGTGGTTAAGACAGTGAAGCATTTTAGATTTTACATTCTTAACAACCGTGTCAAAGTCTTGGTTCCAGATTAAACTATCAAGTCTATCTTGACACATTAGGAGTTTGGTAAAAAGAGGGGAAATTGGATTGCTAAAATAAAAGAATATGATATGGACATCAATCCCACCAAGCTGGTGCATGGGAGAGGTTTATGTCAGCTTAAATTGCTGATAATAATCCTAATGAAGAAATTTTAGAATCTAAATAGGTAAGTTCAAATGAGTTTCCAATGGTGTTGTTTGTCAATACTACTAATGAATGGTATTCGAACAGTGCTCATTTCCTCACGTATGAAGAATTTATCGATCACTTGACTCCTAAGGAGAAAAGAACCATCAAACTCAAATAAGAAAATTATGTCTTGTGGGATAATGGTTTGTATAAGCGTGCCTTGGATTGTACTTTCTTACGTTGTGTTAATAAAGAAAAATAAGAAAAATTGTTGAAATCTTTTCATGATTTAGCTTGTGGAGGACACTTCTCAACATCAATCATAGCCCACAAGATCCTGAGGGTGAGGTATTATTGGCCTACACTTTTTTAGGATACGTACTTATGGGTGCGTAAGTGTGAACTATGCCAACAGTTTGTGGGTAAACCAAAGTTGGCAGCTCTACCCTTGAAACCGGCCATCATTGAAGATCCCTTTTAGCAATGGGGATGAATTTCATTTACATAGTGAATCCACCTTCAAGTGCAGGACACACCTATGTACTCACTGCAACCAACTACTTTACCAAATGGGTGGAGGCAATAGCAGTCAAGCATGCTACTTCAGAGGTAGTGTGTAATTTCTTGAAGGAAAATATCATATCCAGGTTCGGTGTGCCAAACAAAATTGTTGCTGAAAATGCTTCAAAATTCTCATCAAGTGAGATTAATTTTTTTTCTTTGAGCATGGTATTACATTGTCACATTCATTTGACTATTACCCACAAGGTAATGTTCAGGTTGAATCCAATAACAAAAACTTGATGACTATTATCTGCAAGCCTGTGGATGAGAATCAACGTTTGTGGCATACGATATTGTATGATTCTTTGTGGGCAGATAGGATTACTCCAAAGTGGGCAATAGGCATGTCCCTATTTCAACTCTTATATGGGTTGAATGCTAAAATTCCAATTACACTAGAACTTCCCACCCTCAAGCTAGCCAAGGCCATTTAGGATGAGACTCTACAAAGTTCTGTTGATAAATGAATCATGTATCTCTCCGAATAGGAAGAGAAACAAGTTCAAGTGGTGAATTGTATTACAGTTCATCAAGAACAAGTAAAAAATCTTTTTGACAAGAAGGCAAAGTCTCGTGAATTTCAAATTGGCGATCTTGTTCTCTCGTGGGACAAGAGAAGAGAACCAAAAGGTATGCATGGGAAGTTCGATTCACTATGGACGGACCGTTCAAGATTCATCAGCTACATGGTGAAAATAGATTTCTTATTGCATACAAAGATGGAACACCATTTGCTCTTCCACATAGTGGGAAACATTTGAAACACTTTACACAATGAGGTGACAGATGTTTAATGTAAATATTTGTATAGTTTTCACATATTTTTATTTTTGTCGCCTGAATCTATGCCCAATGGATGGATAAAGGCACTTGGAGTCTAGATATTTTCTCCCTTAATTTGTTTCTAAGAATGATCAAAGGAAGCTCCCCAACTAGAGCCAGTTGTTATCGTCAAATCCAGTTGCGCTCGATTCACGGGATAACCCCTATAAAATTGGTCTATTTTGTAGACTCGTGCACTCTAAGCATGCAAAATGAGGAAAATTTCAATTTTTCTTCACACGTGGTCCTAAGCCTCAAATCATCTCTTCGAGCACTCATCTTTTATTATTTTTTGAAAACCTTCAAAATGAATGTTTTGTTGTTTTTCAATCTCTAGGAGTTAGAATTTTTTTTGTCCATACAAGAGCACTATTTTTAAGCACCTCTATATGAGAATATTTTAAGAAAATTATCTAAGTGTTGAAGTGTTGTTTTTCAACACTCCTACACTTCTCTCTCACTCAGTCATGTTGTAGTGCTAATTTTTAGCGCTTTTGCAAAGTCTCTACATGTTGGAGTGATGATTTTCACCGCTTATGCATGTTTGGTTTTTGCCAAGTTTTAAAATGTGTAAGGGTGGTGAAAATCACATCCCCTACATGTTCCCACCCTCCACACATGCATAATTAATGCAACTCAAAGTTCATTAACGACTCATTTTTAAAGCCTTTTTAAATTGCTTTTTTAGGTCATTTTCAAATCATTTTATGTTTTTTTTAACTTTATTAATCCATTCTTCTTTGCACCCCTTTCATCTGAGAGCTCCTTTGAGTTTTGGATTTTCATTGGTTGATTCCATGTATTTTTCATCTCTACATCGTTTTAGGGTTTCACCATATGTGTTCCTTTCCTTCCTTTGTCTGAATGTTTAGGTTATTCTCTTTTTAACTATTTGGTTGTATGCAAATGTTATTATGTCATCTGCATTTGAAATCTTTTCTTGTATTCATTTCTTTTAGGGTTTCAATTATTTATTTCTTTTCACGTATTCTACCCTAGGTTTCTTTTTTGATTCTTTTTATAAATGTTTTTCTTTGATTTCAAGGTGTATTGGTGCGGTTATTCTTTGCCTTGTATTCTTCCCAAAGTAGCATATGTCTTGACAGTGTTTTTCTTTGCATTTTCATGCAAGGTCTTTTCCTAGATGTTGAGGCGGTAATTTTTTCCACCTCAACATATATTTCAACAATCAAATTCTATTTGCATGAGCAGGTTTTTTCATTGCTTCACCAAACATAACTCATTGTCCCTTGATGCAAAGGCGCTAATTTTTGTCGCCTTTGCATGCAAAGTGTCATGCCAAGCTAAAGATGTATAAGTGGTATTTTTTGACACATATTTCATGAAGTCACCCTTCTAAGTGTTGCTAGGGTGCTAATTTTTCATGCTTATGCATTGATATTTTCAAGTCTCCCAGAATATGTTGGATCATTGATTTTTAGTGCCATTACATGAAATATAGTTTCTTCCAAGTGTAAGGGCGCTAATTTTCAATGCCCTTTCACAAATAGCATAATTTTCATTAACACTCAAAATCCTTCGCAAACGCATTCCGAATTTTTGTTCATTCCACATTTGCTCCATTTTTGTGCTCCATAGCTCATGTATTCTTGCTAAAAAATGCTTGCCTAGTTTCACGCATCCCAAATGTTCCCATAATGCATATGCTCCTAAAATTGAATTGATCCATGTTTCCTTATAGTTACCTTCAACTCCTATCAGGTATCCTTTTAGGGTGATTTCCAGTGATCTCTTGCGCTCTTAATGACAATAGAAGAATCTCCTTCATCTTCTAAGAAGAATAAGATGAAATACAAGTATCAAGGCGACTACCCACCCACAATTGTAGCCTCCAAGATTGAAAAGATCAAGGACACTAAAATTGGTCACCTTGACATGGAAGACTTTGTAAAGAGAACAAAAGATAAGCCATTGGAAGGGGACTTGCAAGCAATTGTCCACAAGAATCTTCATTGAGTGGCTTTGTTTCTAGTAGCTTCTCACTACCCGAAATTCGTCCTACAAGTTGCGTCACACTATATTAGGGACGATGGGAGTGTTAGAGACTCTTTTGGGAAAATTATGAGAGATTGGATCCAAAATTCTTTGACATAGTTTTCATGGTCCCAACCATGGATAAGTATACAAGTATTTTTGTTCAAGAAGGTCAAGAGGTTTATGACAAAGATCAAAACAATGCCAAGAAACTCATCAACACACAATGGTTGAAGACTCTAAGGCCTACCATTTTTAGATGGACTAAAGGTCTTTTGCATAGTGACTTCAAAGGAGATGTATGAGACATGATCACTCTTCCTAGTAGGGTGAAAGGCTTACCCATCTCATCTAATTTTCAAGAATGGATGTACGAGTATATCAAAATCATTAGGAGGAAGAAGGCACACATAGATTGGGGTACATAGATTAGTGATGAGATTCATGAACAACTATTCAATGTGCAAACGACCTTGAAATTTTACATGAACTCTTATCTGGTGTATGTTACTATTGTTAGGAGACAATTTCCAAGATTATCAACTAAGGGAAATAGAAGCTTTGTACTAGTGTATAAATTATATTCTCAAATTACTTTGAGAGGGAGTATCAAGCATTTCATAATAGTGAATGATGCTTTCTTTGCACCTTTTCTTTTCCTATTTGATCCAACTCTAGAAAAGAAAAGAGTATCTGACCAGGCCTGGAAAGTTGTCAGCAAGTTTGGATGTATTTTCTTGCAGTTTCCTACTTTTACATACTTGAGAGTAGGGTGCTATACATGACACCCTTACATGTTACCAAGATACCCTTTTGACATGTGGGTTTTGATGTAATTATGTAGACAACTGATTGCAATACACAAGTAATGTTGAGCTATTTATAAACTAGGCTTTAGGTTTCCAATTGCTATTGGAAGATACTAAATTCAAAGTGTAAAAAAGGCTAAATTAGTTGTAGCAGAGATGCAGATTACGACCATAAGATCATATAATTTTAGGTATGATTTTGACTATAGAGATGTAAAAAGAAAAATCAAGAAGGGTCATAGTCATGTGTATCATTTTGAAGTCATATGGGAAAAATGTACAAATGAGGAAGACATCTGAAGAATGGAATTCTATAGACTGACTATGGAATAGATCAAAGATTTAGGCTTGGTAGATCTTCCAGAAGATTTTGAAGATCTGAGTGACATTCTAGACTTTGTATATGATGAAAAAGAGATTGCAAGTAAACCCTTGTCTCTAATTCAATGGGTAAAAAAGGAGAACATTTCATTGTGGCAAAGACTTGCTCCTATTTTCACAACACAGGTGAATAGTTGTAGAGGAATGGTTTTTAGCTGAAGTCCTTTAGAACATAATCTAAAGGAGAAGTATCAGAAGGTGAAGCCAACCATCAGAAGGAGCTCCTAACCAAGCACAAAGTAGGTGTTGTCCCCTCTTCCTCACACAAAGGTCCCAAAATCAAGTTCACCTATGGGAAGAATACATCACAAGTTACGAAGGAGGAGCACACTACTGAAGAAGAGCATATTGCTAAGAAGGCACAAGTTGTTGAAGAAGAAACAAAGCATGCATCAGAAGAGAAATCAGAAGAAGAAGAAAGAGATGAAAGTGAAGAATCTGAAGAATTTGGTGAGGATGAACAATCAGAAGAAGATCAAATAGAAGATGAAGGTAATGAGGAAGAAGAAAGGTATGATGATGAAATGCAGTTGTCTCCCCAAGAGAAAATTGCCGAAGATCTTCCACATACATCATTTCCTGTTACTACCACAACACCTCATAATCCTCCTAATCCCACTTCTCCTCCACCACCTCTTTCTACTTCATCTCCACCTACAATAGGATTGCACAGACTAAAAGTAAAAATTCCTCCATTAGTGCGTTCAGTTCTTTCCACTCCTTCCATTGGATCAATTTTGCAAAGTATTGATGTTTCCTCCAATTCCCCATCATCAATTCCAAGTCTATCTTCTCCATCATATTATATTACCTCACAAGATGAATTTGATCAGTTTATGAGGGAGTCATTGTCAAATACATCAAATCTGCACACTCTTAGAGCGGTGATGACTGAAACAAACCCAGTTATGACTATAACACTTATTTCTACGGATGCAGTTGCTACACAAGAATTATCAAAAGGTCAAGAAGGTAATGCTTTATTTATTCCTCCTTGGTTAGCCTCACAGGTTTCTAAATGAAAGATTCAGATGGTTTCTCTTGATGAGTTAGATCTCGAGGAGATAGTACTTCCAAAATTCAAGGGGAAGAAAAAGGCAAACATTCATTCTAGATTGCATATGGATAAATTTGGACATTGCAACACCTCCACAAGGTAAAGATGAGGTCAATATGGAGGAAAATACCATGACAAGAGTTGATCTTGGGAAATTCACCAATGCAAGAGCCAAGGAAGATGCCCGAGTGTCTCTTAATGCATTGGAAGACATGCTTGATAAGATGGAGAAAGCTAGGGACATGTACAAGGAAAGAGTTGAGAACTATGCATTGGTGCAAAGGAAAGTCATAGGAACATCAGAGAATGTGAAACCTATGGCCATGGTGAATATTGAGGAACCAATTGTTGAAAAGGTGGAAAAGTATGTTTCAAAAGGTAAAATCATTTATGAGTTTGCTGATAGAATAATTGAATAGGGCACGAGGTACATAACTAATGCATTAGATAAGTTTGCTTAGATTTCTAATATGAAGCTAGAGCTAGATAAGACAATGTATACACTTTCTAATGAGAAAAAGAAAATGAAGCAAACTCTCGAATCATGGTAGCAATTAAAGGAAATAAAATTGAGTAAGTTAGTACAAGCTGGGGTCATTCCCAACAGAGAAAAGTATGTGGAGTTTAAGGAGTCAATTAAGAACCACATACTTGTCATCAAGAATATCATTGAGGATACTTAGCAAGAGCAGGAAGATGTTGAAGAACATCAAGTTATCTTGGTGAATAGAATTGAAGAGTTTCCTGAGAGGCTTCTTGATGAAGATAATACCTTTCTCCCGGTAAGCGAGATTGTCCAAATGTACAAGGAAGTTATCTAGAAATAGTTAGAAGATGAAGCATTCTCATTGACTTCCCTGGATGATTTTATGGACATGTAGCTAACCTTGGATAATCTCAAGACACATATAGAAAAGTGTAAGAAGATTTTTTTTGCTGCAAAGAAGTCTATCATAAAAGTTCACACAATTATTGATTATATTGTTGAACCAGATGAAGCAACAATGCAGGAGATTATGAAGAAATATTAAGACTTCCAAGCCAAGAGCAAGGAACCATAAATTCTTCTTACATTTCCAGAGAGATAGTTTTTTATGCTTTTTTATGCTTTATGTAAATAGGTCTTGACATTTCACATGTCATTTTGTAAAATATAATTACATGTAAAAATGAAGATGTTCTCCTACATTCATGGATGTCATCTTTGAGTAAGTCAATAGTTAGTTGGGGTTGTTACTAGATTAGCTCTCCTCTCTCATCTATAAATATGAGAGGATTATATTGTATTATTTACCTTTCGTCTAATGCAACGAAGTGGTGCCCAATTGTGAAGCAATTTTGAAACTTTGAGTTCTAATTATGAAATCATTTTCAAGTCAATAAAGAAGGATAAATTGCATACCAAACTTTGAGCTGGGTCAATTTAAACATATGCAAATGTTATTATTTCATTCTCATAAGTTTATCTTATTATTGGATTGAATTGGTGGTGATTTATGAATTGAGATTGAAAGGCTTTTAAGATAGTTTCTGTAGACTTTGTGCTGCTCATTTTACTTGGAATCACATAATTACTAATAATATTGGTGAGTTATCTTTAAGGATTTGTACTTGAAATTGTTCATGTTGTTTGTGGATCTATTCATAAGGTATATTGAAGACTTTGTGTTTCATTTACATTGCTAGTTACTTTATTTTTGAATCCATCATTGAAGAATACATAATGACTTTGTGCATCCATGAGCATTTTGGTTATGTATTTCATCACACCGGTACTTCTAGACTATGCTTTGATAAGTTAGAAGTATTGGGATTACTGCTTAGATTTTATTTAGAGTTGTATTGCATCTAGAAATATGATATCATGGAACATTGTAAACATATTCTTTGAAAAATGAGAGAATCATGAATGTGACACACCCCCATATGATTAGTATCGTGTATATATTAGAATAGTTTACTTTTCAGTTCTGTAAGCAATAAGAAAGGTGCCTCCCCTTTCTGAGAGGAGATATTTCATCTCACATAACTGTGGCTGAAAGTAAGTTTTGTAATTTGTAAAAGGGATTACAAAATTTTCACCCAACAATAACATACAAAAATTCCAATCATCATCCTAAAAACAGTGTTGTCACCCATCCCAAAACTACAACATATTCTTTCTATATTGAGCCCAAGGATCTAGCATCCAGATCCACCACTTAACCTCCCAAGACTCAATTCAATGTTACTAACACAAATTATGAATCATTATGAGTTACAAAACACCTTCCATGTTAACAAGCTCCCTCTATCTCCATGGTTTCATGGTTGATCTAATCCTTAACTAAAAAAAGATAAAACATCCTACATTTTGGTACCATTATATTTGTTCAACATAGTTTCCTCGATGATGAAGATACTAAAGGCATAAGTAGCTAATGGATCTACATAGATGAAGATTTCATATTATGTTTCCTAAAAGAGACACATCCTAAAATACTTTTCATGTAAAAAACCATGGAACTATAAAGGTAAAGGCCTTCAGATCCATAAGAAAGATGAACTTGATCTTGTCATTGTGAAAATAAATATTAAAAGTTGAGGGTTGGGATACATACCACATAATGAGGAGTCAAACAAATTCAATGTCACTTTTATGATTGTAGAAGATATATCTCCCGATAATTAAAAAAATAAGGTAAGATCCATCACTAACTATTTCAATAATCTTACCATTACCAACCTTTTCCATGAAACCTTTATTTTTCTATTTACCTTCAACTCAACTATCCTAAACTCATTTATTTGGACCAACAAGGTCTTGTGTCTTTAGACACATTTTAGATCAACAAAGCTATCACTAAATTCATCAAGTTCTATGATGATATCCTTGTACATGATCACAAGAAAGGGTTTAAAATCAAACTTTAAACGATAACATATTTTTGGGAGTGGGTTGAGTTCCTTAGTTCACAAAATTCTAAAAATTAAAATAACCAAAAATGGAAACAAGAAAAAGAATAAGAAAATAAAGCCCCCTAGTGAAAACCTCACCAAGGCACTATCAAACATAGAAAGAAAAATATAAAGAGAAAATAATGTATCTATTGATAAACAACTTTGAGGTGTCGATAGATGAGGAACTCAAGAGGTCAATCTTAAGATAGAATATAATTAAAATATCACTTACATTACAACAACCTATGGATCTAAAAAATAAGAAAAAATGATGTCTCAACCTTGCAATTGGAGTGTGAGGGTATAGGATAATGATTAAGAAAGGACTCTCTAAAGGCTCTGAAATACCATGTCTCTAGAACCTCCACAATACTACTACTTTGAGTGCTCTAGAACTTCCACAACAACTCCATAATTTTTGCAAGTAAAACTTAGTACATGAATATTTCTAGATAAAGACGTCTCTTTCCAACAAAAATCTAGAGATAATTTTCATGTGACTGAGATGATCCTATAGAAGACGATAAATAAGGAAGAATCTTGTTTAGAGATGATTTCCTCAACAATAAATTGTTTTATTTAAAAAAATTGAGACTATATTTCTAAATTAATGTAATAAAATTTTAACAACATTGATGCATGTTGCCCATGATGTTGTAGTTTAGGAATTAGTTTTTATTATAAATATCTTCTATATTTTTGGTAAAATACTTATGAAAATGATTATGATGACTCTTGATGCATGAATTAATATAGAATCACTTTGTTTAGTTGCATTTTTGTTGTTCCCCTTTTTATGACATTGCTTCAATCTTGTTAATGTTCATGTGAGTTTAATACTTTTATCCTCTAGTGAGCTAGCCACTCTCACGAGGAAGCAAAACACATGGTAAAGATAAGTAGTCTGGTTATGCATTGTATTTATTTTTGAGTAATCATGTTCATATCATTCATAACCTACATGTTTAGTTTGTATATGTTAAATGTGTTGTTTGTTATGTCTTTCTACATATTTATATGATAAGAAAATATTACATTCCTTAGATATAAAAGTTTGTAGTTATCATCACATTCTTCTACATAAGTTTGGTTTGTGATTTGAATATATTGTGTAGATAGAAAATTTTATATCAACCTTATAGCGAAAATATTGCATTTTGTAGATAAAGAATTTTGTATCTTTTCTATGTTTTTTGAAAGTCTTACATTCTAGAGAAAGATAAGTGGAAATAAAAAAAGTAATTCAAAACGGTTTCATTTTCAAAAAATTAATAGTTAAAAAATAATAATTTCATTAAACTAGAGTTTAAATATTTTTTATTTAGATTAAATTCTATATGTTTTCATATATTAGAGTTTTCAAATATTTTATAGTTTAAATTCCTTTCAAGCTTAAGCATTCTTTGTTTGGTTTAAAATTTAACACTAGAGTAGAACACCCATATTTATTTTGTAGATATACTTGGAAAACACCATAGGTTATATAAAAATTAAGTGACTAGAGTGCAAGACTTGACAACGCCTCATCAGTTAGCAAAAATAATTTAGAGAGATTAGCTACTATAGGTGGCCCATGAATGAGATTGTGGCAATTGATGCCACTTGGAGGTCGTATAAGGGGTGTGAAGGATATGTTCTATTTTGGTTTCACATAAAAAATGTGCTACATCATTAGGTAATGTGACTACATCATTGATAGGTATAGGCCTAATAGGGTGATGAAGCAATTTAGACTACAACACAATATCACTATCCTTCCACATGTCAAAGTGCAGGTGGTGAGAGATATTAAGCATTACGGACCATGAGTGGATAGACAAGGTAAAAAATAGCTGGGTCATGTTAGCACTAGTGTGGAATGATATGAGAGATGTGGTAGATGTTGGGATAATGGATAGATATGATGCATAGTGGGAAAGAATCAAGAAAAAGTGATTGATGATACTACATCAACCATTAGCATGATAGGCTAGGGATTTGGGGCTACCATCTAGGTATTTCTAAGAGAATGGTGTCATTAAAATTAGTGAGAAGGTGGTAGAGTGGGATCACAAGTATTTTTAGTAGTGAAAGTGGAAACAACGACACCAATGGTTGGAAGAGATGAAGGAGGAGATGGTGAAAGGGATGGTAGGATAGCCCTATTTAGGATATGCTTGCACATGTAGAGATAACATAGGTTGGGCCATTGAGGCCACTATAGGAAGGTGGAATTATATAATTTTTAGGTGTAGAGCCTACATGGGTGCAAAAAAGAGGGATTCTATAGAGGTAGAGAAAGATGGACAATATTTGGCTAAAGAAAAACACCATCCAAGTAAATAAATATAGATTACATGCACAACTAGATGTTGTACATGAAAAGAGGCAATAGCTAGGGTAGGAGAGTGACCGAGATAAAGGATTATTGGGTATAAATGATATGTCCCTAGCAATATTAGATGTGATGATGACCTTAGGAGATACACTAAAAGTACTGTTAGAGGCACAACATTATAAATCTCTATTCAAGTGTGCCATGCTGATAGTGTAGAGGGGGGCCTCTTTTGTAGAGTAATTTAGTGCTAGATAAAGGCATTTTAATAATAATAGTTAGCAAGACACCACAATCATCACCATCGCTAGGATCATCAGTCAATCAATAGGAGGGAGGGGGGGAAAAACATTCATGTGTGACTAGTGATAACATAATAAATTTTGATGAGGCCATATCTAATTTTATATTTTGATATGGTGTACATGCATTCAATATAAAAAATTAGTTTTAGAGTGATTCATGGATTGTTTCATGCAATGTATTTATATATGGGTGTTTTATGATGTATTCTTATGGATGGTTAAGTATGATGGATGTATCTTTGATGATTATAGATGCATGCTTCATGTGGTGATAATGTATAAATAGGTGGTTATGCATGTATGATTTTAATTTATACGTTTTTGATTATGGTGATTATGGAAGAAAATGAAATAGAGAAAATAGAAATATTAGTTGGAAAATAATGTTATGAAATAATGTAAATGTTATAATTATGATAAGAATTATGGTAGAAAGGATGATAATGATGATGGATTTTATGATGAGTGCATTTGAAACTAGATGTAAGTACATGATGAAATGTGTTGAGTGAGTTAGATTTTCTACAATACTTTAACTTGTGGACCAATGTATAAGGATCATGGTGACAATGTATCATATGCATAAAGAACTATCCCAAAATCACACTATGAACAAGAGGAGACCCCAACATATCATCAAGGCATGTAATCACCTTGGTGGGTGATGCGAGGGACAAGCAACAAGTAAAGCACTCAATAAAATAAAAGAATGCCACAATATGGCTTTAATAAATACCTTGATATAAGGATCATGGAGACGTTAAAGAGGTATGTTTTAGGTCAATAGATAATTAAATAATCAAATTTAATAAAAAACAACTCAAAAGGGTTTTACCTCTCGATTTTTTTTTAAAAGGTCAAGATGATAATGATGCCTAATGCGAGGACCAATATATCTTGTGAAGGAAAATAATGAGATGCCATGGAATAGCAATTTTAGGATGGATAGGTGTTCAACTAGTGTGCATCGATAGTGTTGGATAAGGTTTCTATGTGTTTAATATAGGAGCATTTTTTATTTTTTTATTATTAAAATGATGGTGTTTGCATGTCAAAAAGTGTTTTAGGGATATGTTCTTGAGGGAGAAACATCAGAATATTGTATGTGTGAAAATAGGAGGATGTCAAAAGGTGTTTTTTAAAGCATGACCCAATGTATTGCCCATAGTGTTAGCCACAAGGAAGGGAAGAACGGTGAAGGGATGCCAAGGAAAAAGGATAGAACAAGATGAAGTAGAATGGACCTACAAGCTAATGGAATTTGGCTTTGTGAATGGTACATGCCAAAATTATTTCACCATGGTACTTGTCCAAGGTGCCATAAAGTAGTTTTCACTAGAGAATGATTTCTTCTTTTATTTTTATTTTTATTTACTTTTTGGGGATTTTTTAATTTTCAAACTATTATAAATTAGGTGTGGAATCACTTGAGGTATATTATGTTCATAGGTTCTTCAAGCCTTTTGACTATTTGGCTATCCAATGAATATGCTCTCGATCCATACTTAGTAATAATGATATAAGGGCCTTACCAATCAAGTTCAAACTTGCCTTTGTTTTCATGCCCTGGGTTATTTTTTCACTAATTTTTCTTAAGGACAAGGTCACCAATTTCAAACTCTCTAGCTTTGATCTTCTTTTTAGGTAAAGTTACAAAGTTGTGTCACACTTTTATAAAGCAAACAATCGACAGTGATCCAAATTTAAAACTTGAATCATTAAAAAGCATATATATTTTGAAATTTGAAACGATGTAAACTACTAAAATGTGTATTTTTTTAGTATATTTTATGTTTTTATTTTTTGAAAAATTTAAAAATTATTTAATTTTTTTTTAAATTGACACTATAATTTTGCTACTGATAAAATGTTGAAAAACAAAGTTACATGAGATATTGATCTTTATATAGTAAATTTAATTTTTTTCTTCAATTTTTTGTGTATTTATAACTTGAAACTTTAGTGCATGGATATATTTTCCAAATTTGATTAATATATATTTTAAATAAGTATTAAAATGTGTGTATTAAAATACAACTATTTCCATTCGACATCAACTTTCATATTAAATATTTATCTAAAATAGAAAAAATAATACCCTCTTGATATATATTATTTTATCTAGTGCATCATATCTTTTTCCAAATTTTTTCAAATTTTTAAAATTTTTTCTTGACATGATAATCAACCTAATATTTTGTGCTGATATTTAATAGAAATAAAATATAAATAATAATTAAACTATTAAAATATGTATTTTTGAAAACTACACTTATGTATCTACAAAAGGGTATTTTATATTTAAAAATGTTATTTACATGAGTACGAGTTGTTGAAACATCATTGTTTTCAAATAATTTTATTTTTTTGGTAAGTTGGCCTTAAAGTGGTGCTACATATACATTTAGCCAAAAAAATTAGTTGGAAAATTTGTGGAAATATCTAGCTTAGTTAGAATGAATCCTATTAGATCATATGTTTGACCAAAATTGATTTTTAGTTAGAAATACTTAGATTCACTCGTGTTGATAAGTTGGTTGAAAGTGACATGAATTTGTACTTTTACCCTTTTGTAATTGTAATGGAGTCAATTCTGATAGGATTTTAAATGATTCAAGCTCATCTAGATGTGCAACTCTATATTCTTCATCATTGACGATTTTACACAAAGAGAGACATAATGATGAAGTTTAATCTAGATTGACAAGATAAATTTCAATTCAAAGGTCATAGAGTATGGGGTAGCACTTGTGAGCATATAAATACTAGTACAATAGGACTAAACCAAAAGTTTGAGTTGGATATGCCAATCATGGCCAATATCATTGATAATATTTTTGAGGAATTTGATTAATATCTTATTAGATGCATTTGATTGACTATTACCTTGTGGATAATATATGATGGAACAATGGTGTTTGATATGAAACTTCTCACATAAGGAACATACCTCATTTTTTTTAAAGGATTTAACATTATCAATTGAATGCATTTGAGCTAGATAGTGAAATGCTAAGTGGTAGTAATGATGAACATGTGGCCATTAAAGTAGGATGGATTAATCTTTCAATTGAGATAAACACCTCATGTGGAAAAGGGCCAAGGAGTTGTGTTCAAATTTAATGTTTGAGATGGTGCATGAATGAGGTCTACATGTTATGAATAAGATAGATATTTCTTGATGTATTGGTATAAATATTTTTACACAATAGGCGAATAGTAACATATTCGGATGATCTTCTTAGTGAGGACCATACCACTAGGGTGAGCTCTAAAATTACCTTCATAAACTTCCTTGATTGTAAAGTTAGCCTTTGCCAAATTTAGACATAATAGTAAGGTATCATTAAAACCCATTTTATATAAGGTAACATGAAGGAGGGTGAAACAAAATGAACATTAGAGGAATTCCTTATGTTGATTATATGAAAGGTTAGGTGGAAGGATTTGGTCATGGAGATAGGTATATATTTAATTATACCATGGAGATTTGGTACCAATAATTTTACATATTTGTTTAGTTTCAAGGACGTTGTATGTGTAAGATTTGGTATAGAATACTCTAAACCATGTAAGATTTGGCTGAAGATTATAGCCACCCAAGATCTAGGAACTTCATGAAAGCACAAGAGAGATCAAATATGAAAGAATAATTCTATTCTATCAAAGGATACAAATGATAGCAATTATTCTATCAGTCATATCATTCAATATCAATATGTCAATGATTTACATATGAGACCACCTAGTTATATATCCAAGGTGAGGCATAGAATTAAACAGTATTATGGAAAGTGTCTTAATCCTATGACATGAGACAACTTATCATTGCTGGGATTAAGGTATCTCAACCTTAGTGAGTCCCATGATTAATTAATTAATTAATTTTCCCTAAGTTGTTGATTTTATTTATTAAATGAAAAGGTATATGTTTCCAAATTGATAAGTCACTTTGTGGGACCTAGTGGAGAGTTGGCATCCTACATACAAGGTGCAAAAGGATTAAATTGTGATGCATGTCACATGGGTGCTCCATTGGGAAAATCAAATTGTTTAGACCTCTAAAATGAGTGCCATGTTGACATGTGGTAGTCTATTTTGGAAGAAAGCATTGGTGGGGTCCACTTGTGAGCATGTTTATCTCTTCAAAAAAGCAGAAGCAAGGAAAGGTGACACTTGTCACTTGGGCACTAATTTGAGCATTAAAAATTGTGAAAACCTCTAGGAGGTGCACCATGATTCCATGAGGCATTGGTTTGACTTGTGATTGAAGCTTGAAGAGGAAAGTTGCTTAACAAAGATTGAGTTGTCATTGGGAGTGACTAAGAGTCAAGATTGAGTTCTAAATTGGTAGTTGGCTTGATTTTTTCTATAGGATGCCTACCATGTGAGGTTTCTTGATTTTTGGAGCTTCAAGCATTACATGTGCTTGCATGTTGTTGCATGTACATGCATGTTTGATAGGTTACTAATCGAGTCACTCGAAAATTGTTTAGGTTGTCAGTTTCAATTTTTATGCATGCAAAGACTGTGGGATTGACAGATGGCAATGTTGAACACCCATATATGAGAAGTATATATTAATTCATTAGTGAATTTATTTGTAGAGTTGTGATTGTAATATATATATATATATACTGTTATGCTGTTAGATATACTCTAGAATCTTGTATCATAGTGAAACTACACCTACAAGAGCATAGACTTTAAGAATTATATTGTAATAGTTTATTACAATAATACAATTGCTCTGTTCTTTGGTGTGTGGGATTTTTATTGAAAGGGTTTTCCCATATGAATTTTGTGTCTTGTGGTTTATGTGTTTAAATATGAAAATAACTAAATGAATGTGCATTCTTAAATAAAACTATAAAAGTTAAAGGATTTGAAACAAATTTTTACAACCCTCTCCTAATTGTTTTGCATTAGGGAAGCATTTTCACACTTACCTTTCCTTTCAGTTGGTTTCAAAGCTTGGCCAGCTTTGTTATCATTTTTGGATTTAGATGGTTTTTTTGTGTAAATCTAGATTTAGTGGGAGTTTTGTAGAGAGAGATTTGTTAATATTGTTATAGATTTAAGATGGCAAGCACATCTCGAAGAATAGAGATGGAGAAATTTAATGGCGGTAATTTTAAATTTTAGAAACTTAAAATGGAGGATATGCTTGTAGATAGAGATCTATGGGCTGCAATATCTAGTACAAAACCAACAACAACCTCAAAAGAGGATTGGAACATAATGGATTAGAAAGCCAAGGGTCTGATAAGGTTGTGTTCGGCTAAGTCTATGCTCCTGAATGTCCATGAGGAGAAGAGTGTAACTAGTATTTGGAAGAAGCTTGGTGACATTTATCAAGGTAAATCCTTTTTGAATAAGCTATTCTTAAGAATAAAAATTTATTCTCTGAGAATGGAGGAAGGAGGAATAGTTTCTAATCACCTAAATACATTTACTATGCTTGTTGCTCAATTGGGTTCTATCAGTGTGAAGATTGATGATGAGGACCATTATATGCTATTTTTATGTCCTTTTCCAGACTTTCAGGACCACCTGGTGATGGCTATTAGAAGTACAACAACCACTTTCAAGATGGAAGACGTGGTTGCTTCATTGTTGTTTGAAGAGATGTGGAGGAAATCTTCTGAGATGGCCAAGGAGGCCCTATTCATTTGTGGTAGATCATAGGAGAAAGGGAAGAAAAAGGACAAGAGGTCTAAGTCCAAATCTCTGGGGAGATCTAAGTCTCCTGGTAAAAAATCCAAGGATAAATGCTAGAACTATGGAAAATCTGGTTATTTCTAGAAAGATTATAAAGAGGAGAAAAAGAAGAAAAACTATAAATCCTATGATTCTAAATCTAATTCTAAATCCTTGTATGAAGATGTAGATGCATTTGTCACAACCTTGGAAACAAATGCATCATAAGATGTGTGGTTGATGGAATCAGGTGCCTCTTTCCACATGACCTCTCATAGAAGTTGGTTCTCAAAGTATGAAGAGTATGATGGTGGGAAGGTGTATCTAGGTGATGACTCTCACCTGAAGATTATTGGTTGTGGAAGAGTCAATATTCAATTCTCTAATGGTAGAGTGAAGGGGGTTGATGGTGTATTGCATATCCATGGTTTGGCATGAAACCTACTTTTAGTAAGTAAGCTAAGTGATGTGGGAGTGTAGATTATTTTCTCAAGTGGTGGATGCAAGATGACTAGAGGTTCTATGGTGCTTGGTAAGGGTGTTAGGATTGGCACTTTGTATAAGTTGGATGTATGCACTATTCAATGCAATAGTACTTCTATGAAGTTTGAGAAATGAGCTTTGGATTCTTCATCCTCACCTTCAGATCAAGCAGAGAAGAAGACCGTTGTTTCTACATCTGATGGTCATGCTTTTTAGGTACCTAAGGGTGCCAATGATTTGGAGATAAAACCTCTAGATGAGAAGACAATGTTCTAGAACAAAAGGCTAGGCCATATTGGTGAGAAGGGTTTTAGAGCCTTGTTGAAGGCCTTGATTATTGTAATCTTGAGTTCAAATTTTGAAAATATTATATTTATGGAAAAAAACATTGTGTTTCACTTTATTCTAGTTCTCATAAATATTTTGGGGTTTTGGATTATGTGCATTCTTATGTGTTTGGTCTAGTTAATATTCCTTCATTGTCTAAATTTGTGTATTTTCTCTCATTCATAGATGATTATTCTATAAGTACATTTGTGTACTTCCTCAGAAGTAAATCTAAAGTTTTTAGTCATTTTAAGGAATTCAAATCCTTGGTTGGAAACTAGACTGGTAGAGCATCCACCATGACATTTCTTTTCCTTGGATATATTTGACCTCAAAATTATACTCACAAAGGAACTCCATCCACCACCTTTGCTTAGCATTCAGGTGGATATGTAAATATGTATTATAAACTATGATGATCTCTATGCAACTCAAATTGATGCCCCAACAAAAAATTTCTCCATCTCACTAAGGCATGAATGATGGTAGCTAAATCCAAGTCATGTGTGGGATAGTTCAACTTGTGATCCTTGAGTTTGCAAGAATCATAAGCAATCACACGACCATTCTGAATCAAAACTGCTCCCAAGCCCTCCAAAGATGCATCAATACACACCACAAAGTCTCTAGTAGGATCAAGGACTGCTAAAATAGGTGCACTAGTCAGCCTCTCCTTCAGAGTCTGAAAGGCTGATTAACACTCATCTGACCAAATGAACTTCTTCCCTTTCCTCTAAAGATAAGTAATAGGATGAGCTATCCTCGAAAAAACCTGAACAAACCATCGATAGTACCCTACTAAGCCCATGAAACTACAAACCTTTGAAACAATAGTGGGCTCGGTCCAATCTATAATAGCTTGGATCTTCGAAGGATCCATGATGATACCTTCTCTTGAGATGACGTGTCCCAAATATCTCACCTATGTCTAAAAGAATTCACACTTATCCAAGTTCGCATATAGTTGATTATCTCTCAGACACTACAAAACCTAATGCAAATGCTCCCCATGCTCCTCCATTGTCCTTGAATAAATCAAAATGTCATCCAGGAACACAAGGAAAAATCTGTCAAGATAAGTGTGGAACACCCCATTCATCAAACTCATGAACAAAAATAATGCATTCGTCAACCCGAACGACACAATAGTGAACTCATAGTGTCTATAATGAGTGTGAAATGTGGTCTTATGAATATCTACCTCCATGATACACAATTGATGGCACCCCAACTTAAGAACAATCTTTGAAAACAACTTAGATCTCTTAATTTGATCAAAGAGATCATCAATCCTTGGTAAGGGATATCGGTTCTTCATTGTCACCTTATTTAACTACTGGTAATCAATACACAACCGAAGGGATCTATCCTTCTTCACAAATATAATTGATACTCTCCATGGGGAAACAATAGGATGAATGAACCCTTTTGCCAACAACTCCTCCAATTGCAATTGAAGCTCCTGAAGCTCCTAAGTGGTCATCTGATATGGAGCTCAAGATCTCACTGGGAAAGACATTTGTGAACTCCATAAGAATAGGATAACGTCAAGAGACACATTTTTACTCTCCCCTAACTCCAAATCATTGACTGTCACAACAAACAACTGGCAACCCTAATGCATACATCTCCTCAACTGCATAGCAGAAATCATATGTAAGGATATGGGCCTCTAAATGACAACTACTTCCACCTCTCTACCTAAATCATCCAAACACTACACTGAATTACATCAATAATCTATCGTTGCTCGGTGAGAATCCAACCAATCCATACCCAAAACAACGCCATAAGATCCAAGGGGTATGATATGGAGATCCACCATGGTAACAAGTGAACCGATCCTCAAATGACAACCATGCACAAGGGGTTCTACCACTACCTTAGCTCTAGAGGCCAATTTGACTTTCCACCTAACACCTTGCTTTGCTGCCACTAGTCCACATCGCTCCACTAAAGAAGGGGAAATAAATGAATCAGAAGCACCAGAGTAAAAAAGAATAGAGATACTAATACCCTACAACACACCTGTAACATCCACCACTATGCCTTGATACTCTACTTGGTGGTTATCAACTATTGTAAACACTTCGTGGGACCTACCTGCATCACCCACTATCGGCTTTGAAGCTACTGGCCTCTGACTGAATCGTGTTGTGTTCCTCTAAGGACATTGTCTAGCTATGTAGCCCTACTGGCCACAAGAGAAACAACCTGTACCTCTACCATATCCTCTGCCACCTAGAGGTGCACTGAACTACTGGAAACTACCTCTACTGGCTACAGTCTGTGTGCTCTGAGCTGGCTGATCAGAATTATTATGCTTGTTTTGTCACGAATCCCAATTTTTCCCAGTCTAAGAACCACCACCCTACTGAGACTGAGAGTTCCTATTTTTCTAGTGAGATCGCTGCTACTATTGTCCACCCTTAGTGGGTGCATGATGGCTCCTAGAGGAACCCGTTGCCTAAGATTGACCACCTAAAGAATGAAAACCTGATGGAGGTGTGCTACCAATTTGTACACCCATATGACCTCCTAACACTATGGCCAAATTTTCCTCTACCAAATGAGCCTTCTCTATTGCCACCTCCATGGTATTCGGCTTGAAGATACAAAATCCTCCATTGATACGGGCATTCAAAATCCTAATGAAATGTTGCACCAACATAGCCTTGTCATCGCTGATACCAACATACTGCTTAAGCTCATAGAACCTGCACTCATACTGCTCTAATGACATAGCCATCTATCTCGACTTGTGAAACTCATCAACATAATGCTATCTCTAGTGGTCTAACAAAAAAGAGCTCTGAATTTCTCTAAAAACATCTCCCAAAACACTAAGCCAATATCTAGATGCAATTTTCGTTCCTCCAAATGCCACCATGTAGAAGAAAAACCTCTAAGATGCATGATGGAACACCTCACCTTGGTGTTGCTACCATACTGGTGCATGGAAAAACACCTACCCAAGTTGACCAACCAAGTCTTTACCTCCAATCCACCACTCGAACCATCAAAATTAGGAGGATTTTCCCTCAAAATATCCCTCATATGACTTGCTAAAATAACCTCTTGCTATATTGTAACATCTCTCCTCCTAGGAGACCATTCTCTTTCCCTAACCACCTGCTGAGGACCCTCTTGTCTAGGGCCTAGATGGGCAAGGACCTCCTCAAGTAAATGAAAAAATTGATCTCCCTCTACCTTCGACTGACCCAGATTCTGACCCTTGCCTCCCTAACTATTATGAGAGCTTGTTGTTCCTCATGATAACTCTCGTGGGAACTCTAAGAAGGGGTGTTCTGGTGATTAGCCCTACGACCACCACCATGACCTCTACCACAACCCCTACCTCAACCTCTAGGAATTTTCCTATACAACACCACCAAAGGATAAGTCTCAAATTATTAGACTGGGATGGAAAAAGGGAAAAAAATGCATAAGATTCTGTTTTGGGTGATTAGGTACAAAGTTGTCAAAACATGCAAAAGTTGGAAAAAACTTGTTAATGTTGTCAATGCAATTTTGCAAAGTTGGTTAATGGGAGTTAGGCATCAATTTGGTTGGTTGTGGGAGGTTTTAATCTAATAAATATGACATGTAAACTCAAGCACCAAGGTTAGAGAAGAGATGGAATGAAAGATGAACATTTTGGAAGCATTTTTTTGTGTTTTCCATGGTGAAACAAACTATAAATTATATTGTATGAACTTGTAATACATAGTATGTCCCTAAAAATTATTGGAAAAGTTGGAGAATTTTGCTATATTTCTAATTATTTTGGTTTGAGTTAATTTCATCATGTTTTGTAAAAGTTATGATCAAATTAGTGATTGCCATGTATAGATTTTTACTGTTTTGCAGCAAGAAAAAATGTTTATACGGTTTTGTACGACCTAGTGCAATCAAGGGAAGGCATGTGGATGATGAATCTATGAATTTTTTTGTTTTTTTTTGCAGTCATTTCATTATTTTTTGTGAAATTTATTGCATTTTTGGTGAAGACAACCCTGTACTCTAACTAGGGTTTCCAGAAACACTAATAAATTCGTTTTTTTTTTTCCATTGTCAAGTAGTTATGAAAACTAGTGGAAAGTTCTATTTTAAAGATATCTAAAAACCCTTTTGTTCTCTATCCTTTAAAATTTTGCATGTGCAAGGAATTAATGACAATGTGCTCTCATTTGTATGTAAACAACCTTAAAACCCTGGTGACTTGAGGGTTTGATAAGATCTATGCTTTGTGTGAATATGATTGGTTGGGAATCAATATAACATGTTGTAAGAAGACTGCAATATCAAGAAAATAATGTATCATTTTGGTTTTCCCTTGTTGAATGCACATTAGGTTGTCATGGCTATGTTTCCAATGTGATCAAAATGCATTTAATCATTGTTTGAAATGAATCAGTTTAGAGAAATTGTCAAGTGAACCAAGAATAGTTTTTTCTTTGCATCAATCTCTTAGAGGAAGAATTTTTTTGGAACCAAGTAGTTTGAGGAGTGACTCATAATTTTGGAGTTTATATAATGGTTTACATTCAAGTTTTTCCTACTTAATGAGGCTAAGCCATTACAAGTTAAGGCTTGCGTTGGAAATAAAATTATCTAGAAAGAAGTTGGTATCAGAAATATATTAATAAGGATCATTGTGAGTAATCATTTTGACATGATTAACATCAGAAGAAACATCATCAATAATTTTTGAAGAGTCACTAAGGTTATTAAGAGACTCATTCCAACGTATATACCCCAATCCCTACTTATTGTAGTCTCATAAAAGTGGATAGATAAATTAAGATTCCTTATTCATGTGCCCCCATGCCTTTACCTTTATAGTTCATATTCTTATAGATTTCACTTGTTAATAGATGGTTATTGTTCTTGAAACGTGAATAATATTCCTCTTTGGTGTGTAACCATGTCATATTTTAGGAGTTAATTTATTCATTAGAGAGAAAATGTAATGTCCCTAACATATAATTTTTAACAGAAGGTTGATTTGCAGATTGAATTCAATACACATCAACATATGAACATAAAGATACTACTCCAATATATTTATAGACCTGATATATCAATTACAACTCACATAATGATCTGAAATGATATACACTCTTACCATAGATCAACAATAGTATTATTAACTTCCTTACAAAATCCTTGAAGATCAAATGTAATCCCTGAATGAGAATGCTCTCAAGAACCAAAGGGCTTTCATTCTCTGACCCTAGTGATCATTGGGGTTTCATCCAATGACAACCAAATCTTATGGCTTTTCATACACAAAAGGTTTAGAAAACAAGTGTCCCAAAATATACAAAAGTGACATAATAATTCGATACCTATTACACAAATTGGCTCCCTAAATTTATATGATAATAATTTCACTTAAGGAATAGGTTGGCCTTGAGTCAAAATGATGCCAAAGCCCAAAATTCAATTTCACATGCTACACTAGGTAAGCCTTAAGACCAAAGTAGAGTCTTTTGGAATTAACACACCACTCTACAAACCTATCCACACGCTTTCCCAACCCCTTACTACTTCCTAAAACTTCACAATTGTCATTGCATGATCCAAAGGTGTCTTATCCTCTAAGCCCACTAAAGTAGGTGCCAATTGTCTAGCACAATTATCTTCTAATAATAATATCTTTTTGGTGCCTGATCTATTCCTCTTGATATTCAGATATGATGTGATGGTGTCATCATAGATGTTATGTTCCCAACCACAAGCTAAAATATGCTCATGGAGAGGAATATAGAGGGATTCTTGGAACCAAACCTACATTGGTATAGTGAACTTGAATTGGAAATCTTCCGAGGGTGATATATTTTTGATATATGACCCATTCTCCTTGATCTCTAGATATGATGTGCAAGTGTTATTTCAGATCCTATACATTTCAAACCACAAGCCGTAAGGGTGTCTTGTGAAGAAATGGAGTAGGATTCCCAGAGTCCACTCTACAACTATCTTTTTAGAAAAAAAGGGGCATGAAAAGTCCTCCCCTTTCAAAATTTCTTGTCCTCAAACAATGAAAATTGGAATTCTCAATTAATTCAGGTCCTTCCCAAGTGGCATCATCAATTGGCAGATTCTTCCAATGAACAAGATATTTGGTGATGCTCCTATTTCTTATATCCTTGACTCATGATGCAGAGTAGGGTGGAAAACTCCAAACAATCCTCAAACAAGCAAACTTTCAATCTCTAAACATTCACATGATGGTTTTCATTCATTAGGCCTCAATCTCCTAGTAGTACTTTAGATTGATTGAAATGGGCACAACTTCCTAGGAAGAATTGATCTCCAAAAGACAAACCTAGATTTGGATACACTTTATGACTTTATTCAACATATGAAGAAATTATATATGGTTACTTTGGAGGGAAAGGTTCAAAACTTGACTATTCTACTCTTGACTAGGCTTGAAGTGGAGTAGAAAATTCATGTTTTTTGGTCATAACTTTCAAACCAGAATTGATACCAAAAATATAAACACAGTTCTAGATACCCATTTGGTCTTTATACAATATATTAATAATTGGGGTAGGGTTTTTTTGGAACACAAGTCTCAAATTTGGATTGTTCTCCCTTAAATTAGGCCTACTAGGGCTTTAGACCTATTTTAGTAAAATGGACACAACTTGCTAGAAACTTGATGAAATTACATGAAACCAACACCAATAGACACTAGATTCATAGATTTACCAAACAAAATTGATTGGGAGTCAGTATAGGATTGTACAGATCCATACTACATCAAAGAACAACAAGGAAACATTCAGAAATGTAGAAAATAGAGGTATTTTTATTGCTTCAATTTCCAAAACTTCAACCACCACACCCCCCAACCATGCCTTCGACCTTACCAAGTATTTTAAAAAATTTACAAACATTTTCCAATGGTTTTCAACCAAATTTTCAACTTACAACCATTTAAATTCCTTCATTTACAACTTATGATTCTTCATATTCCATGTTTTTGCAACTTTTACAACATTGACAACATTTTGCAAAATTGACAACATTTGTCCAGATTTTTACAAGTTTTGCATCTAAAATCTAACCAGTGACCAAAAACACTAAATGGGCCCCAAAAGACATGAAATGATCTTTCTAGACCTTATTACATGGAAGAACATCAAACAAAACCAAAATGCTAATTTTGAACATACTAAATCTAGGGTGCTCCTGCACCATACTCCCAAGGGGAAGAAAAAATCAAGTCCACTTGAGTGTAGGTGTTCTCTCTCTTCCTGGTCTTCCAATTCTTTGGAAAATTGTCCTTCATCTCTACAAATTTCCCTGGATCCTTTTTCTTCTTCTTGTACCATCTCTTACTGAGCATCTTCTCAACTTCAAGGTACCAAAATTTGAGTTCTCATTCATATGCCTCGGTACCACCATTTATGTCTTCATCTTCCGCATTCAAATAGAATATGTAAGCATATTCATCATCCATAAAATCATAAAACCATTACCTCGGTTAGTTTTGCAACATTTTCATCACCATAGTGTGCTACATTTGTATAACAATCTTCATACACTATATACACTTCTCCTCTTTCTTTAGACTCTTTTCCATCTTCATTTTCATTTGTTGCACCTGTAAACACATACTCACAAGTATTGTTAGAAATAAAAATTTGAGCCTCAAGGGACCCATTTTCTTCACATTTTCTCTCTTCCTCAGATGGATTTTGCTCTTCCACCATCAACAAAGACTCCCCAATGTATGGTTTTGTTGTCCTCTCTTTCCTTCTTCTCCTTTGAATAATCTTCTTGATAGGCCATTTAACCTTCCTCCTTATTGGTAAATGCCAACCACTTTCTTGTTTTTCTCTCTCAAGAAGTTTTTGCATCTCAAGTTCCATTCTCTTTTCCATTTCTTCTTTAATTTATTTCATTTTCTCCAAGGCTTGCCTCAAATCTACTATCTCTTACTCAATATCAATTTGCTTTCCCTTCTCCTCCTCCTTCTTTATCTCACTTTTCTCTTTTCTTTTCTCTTGTTTCTTGTTGGGTACCTCCTCACTCTGTAAATCTCTATGGACTTTTATCCTCAACTTTTCCATTCTTTTTTTCTTAAGCAAGTATCTTTCACCTTTCTTCATCTTGTCTTTGTGATACCTCACCTCAGGCCTCTTTCATTTCCCTTGGCCTAGTCTTTTGGTATCCAAGTTCTTGATTCAACCTACAAAAAGACAAAACACAAACTCCAAAAACTTATCTTGCCCAGATGTTCAGGCTCTGATACCAATTTGATGCAGAGCAAGGGTGGAAAACTCAAAAAAATCCTCAAACAAGAAAACTTTCAATCTCTAAACATTCACATGATGGTTTTCATTCATTAGGCCTTAATCTCCTAGTAGTACTTCAGATTGACTAAAATGAGCACAACTTCCCAAGAAGAATTGATATCCAAAATACAAACCTATATTTGGATACCCTTTATGGCTTTATTCAACATATGAATAAATCATATATGGTTACTTTGGAAGGAAAGGTTCAAAACTTGACTGTTCTACTTTTGACTAGGTTTGAAGTGGAGCAGCAAATTCATGTTTTTTGGTCATAACTTTCAAACCAGACTTGATACCAAAAATATAAACATAGTTCTAGATGCCCATTTGAGATTTATACAAAATAATAAGAATTGGGGTAGGGTTTTTTTGGAACACAAGAATCAAATTGAAACTGTTCTCCCTCAAATTAGGCCTACTAGGGCTTCATACCTGTTTTAGTAAAATGGACACATCTTGCTGGAAACTTGATGAAATTACATGAAACCAACGCCAATAGACACTAGATTCATAACTTTACCAAAAAAAATTGATTTGGAGTCAGTATAATATCATACAAATCTGTACTACATCAAAGAACAACAAGGAAACATTCAGAAATGTAGAAATAAGAGGTATTTTTATTGCTTCAACTTCCAAAACTTCAACCATCACACCCCCCAACCATGTATTCAACCTTACCAAGCCTTTTAAAACATTTACAACTATTTTCCAATGGTTTTCAACCAAATTTTCAACTTACAACCATTCAAATTCCCTCATTTACAACTTATGACTCCATATTCCATGTTTTTGCAACTTTTATAACATTGACAACATTTTACAAAATTGACAACATTTGTGCAAATTTTTATAATTTTTACATCTAGACTCTAACCAATGACCAATAAAACTAATTTGACCCCAAAATACATGGAATGGTCTTTCTAGACCTTATTACATGGAAAAACTTCAAATAAAACCAAAATGCTAATTTTGAACCTACTAAATCTAGGGTGCTCCTGCACCAGCTCGAATGTCAATCACCACTTTTGGAATGAGAGTGAGTTTCCCTTCATCATCTAGTGGAAGCAACTCAAATGTAAGAGATATTCAATCCCAAGACCTTCTTTAGACATGAAACATGACAAATATTATGGATTTTTCTATCTGTCAGGAGCTCCACCTCATAAGCAACTTCTCCAACCTTTCATATTATCTACTCCACATTTCTTGATGAAAGATTATCTATATGGTTGCAACCTTATGAATATCATATCCTCTACTTTAAATGACCTTTCTATGTGCCTCCCATTTACATATATATTTTTATCGATTCTAAGCATTTTACAAGTGATCCTTAAGTGATTTTAGAATCTCTTGATTTTATTTGACTAGATTACTTGTTGGAAGTACCCTACTATCTGCGAGAACTAATTCCATAAAGTAAAAAGCATCATATCCATAGAGTGATTTGGAATGAGACATGCCAATTGACATGTGGTGAGTGGTGTTGTAGCAATACTCTCCCAAATGAAGCCACTTGATCCATGTTGATTGTTGGCTAGTGATATAATTCCACAAACACCTTCAACAAATTTATTCATAATTTTAGTCTATCCATTAGTTTGTGGATGGTAGATGGTGCTATGAGTGAGCTTAGTGCTAGTTAAAAGAAATAACTCTCACCAAAAATCACTAAGGAATTTACTATCTCTATCACTTATAATATTCTTGGGTAGCCCATGCAATCAAAAAACTTCCTTGAAGAACAATTATGTAACTTGAAGAGCTTTATAATCACTAGAGATGGAAAATAAATGAGAATACTTAGTCAATCTATGCACTATAACATAAACTCAATCTTTGCCTTGCGCTTTGGGTAATTCGATGATGAAAGAAATGCATATACTCTCCCATTTGAGTTTTGGAATGGGAGGAGGCTGCAGTAATCTGGCCAAAAATTCTTGTTCCCTCTTGTTCTGCTAGCACGTGACACATGCCTTGATATGTGAGAGAAAATATCGTTGAACAGTCCGAATAATTGAGAGGAGGGTGAATCAGTTATCACAAAACACTTTTCCTTTCTCTACTTAATCCAGAGAAATCTTAAATTAATTAGATATTAATTAAAATAGATATGAACATGCAAGCACTTAGCAACACCATGCACAATGAACACCAATATTTACATGGAAACCCAAGATGGGAAAAAAAACGGAGAATGCTAATTCTCAATTATAGAACACTCATTAAGGTGATATTGGTTAAGGTGACTTTTACAAGGGCTCATTGCCAAAATGCTCACTACAATTAAGGTTGACTGTTGGTGGGCTCACTGCTTGATTAATATAAAAACAATTGATTACAAAAAGAAAAAAATTGATCCGATGAAGCTTCATCCACATATGCATGAATTCAGTTTCAGTTAAGAGCACAATATTTGACTGTAGTAGATCTGGTGAAGAATCTTCTACACACCTTTCTTGCACAACCTCTACAATATATATTGCTTCTTCCTGATACTTGCCTTCACTTCCTTCTACTTCTTGTCACAAAATCCTTCACACCCTTATCATTCTTCGCACACACCACACTTCATATTCTATCTCAAAGAGATGTTCTACATATATATACCCAAAGAATAAAATGATTCGGCCTAGAAAAAAATGTCAGCTTGAAGAACAACCTTGAAATATTCAATAAGGCTTGGCATGCTAGCACCAGGCCCAAAAAATAGGTCACACATAAAGATATTCTTACCACGTTACCACATGACCCATAAATAGGTCATACATAAGATAAGTTCATCACCTAGCATAATCACCAAAATATAGTGTACTTTGAATTACATGAGCGGATTAGATAGGAACGCCACAACCAAGACCAAATCTTAATCATTATCAATTGATAGGAATGCCACAACCAAGACCAAATATTGATCATCATCAATTTTAGTACCAACTGGAGGAATGAAATTAGACATACCAAAACATGCTACATGAATTTTCGGATAGCAAGGATACCCAAAATAAGCTTTAGGCACAACAACTACTATCAAAAAAGATTAGTCTTTATTATTTTGCATTAACTATCATCCACAAATTT
The DNA here is from genome assembly GCA_007115665.2 of Sequoiadendron giganteum. Classification (NCBI taxonomy): domain Eukaryota; kingdom Viridiplantae; phylum Streptophyta; class Pinopsida; order Cupressales; family Cupressaceae; genus Sequoiadendron; species Sequoiadendron giganteum. The sequence continues at coordinate 184,757,985 of CM021104.1, read as the reverse complement.
CCCAAAAATAAGTACTATCATATCTCGATCTAGGATAACATCCACACTACGCAACATTATAGTATATAGTAAGATAGATCATTTTTGTATGTCATCCGAAGCACAACCTTCTAGATCCCAGGTTTTAACAACAATGACAACAATACCAAATTGGCAATTTTTCAACAATCTCCCCCTTTGGCATTGATGGAAAAACAACAAAAACTCAAAACCACAAAAAACTGCAAACAAAATACTCTAAGTGCTCCCCCTTTGTCAAGCAATTCAATTCCTCTTTTGTTTTTGTTTTTCTCTTCATTTTCTCCCCCTTTTTTCCATCAAAGGAAAAGGTCCAAATAAGAACATTCAAAAAATCAAGTAAAAATAACACTTTTCACATGAAATATTTTCTTGTACCTTTCTTTCACAATTGGAAGAATCCTCTTCTAATCTTGCACTACAAAAACCATCCTGGCACACACAATTTCTTATAGAACCAACATCCCAAATGAAGATGACCAGTCAAGAGATAGACACTTTTGTTCACAATCCTCTATATCAGAAAGTACCTCGAAGAGATGATCCAATCAGACCTCAACAATTTCTTTGACCAACTAGAACGTTTTAACCAAATCTTCCCTCTGTCTTTGAGTAGACAATAACTCAACTTGCAACTCACCGACTCTTATTCTCTATTTTCCATCTTTATCTTTGAAGAAGTCAAAACACTTCCCAATATCATTCAATTCAAATTCAATAGCTTCAATTCTTATTCTAAAATTATCAATAGCAGTAGGTCACCAGAGACAGTATTTTTAGATGTCATACATCTCCTTAAGGCACTCTCTTTTCTCACCAATGTGTTTGGATAATTTTTGTTTGGCTGTGACACACCTTTTTCAATCATAGCTTGGAATTTATGTCCTTCAGATCCTTCCTTCAACAACCTTTCTTCAAAAACTTCTACCAAATCATCTGGTAACAAGTCAGAAACAACAAAAATAGTAATACCCTTTTTGAGAAGATAATCAACCAAGGAATCTTTAATTCTAGACCTACTGACCGGAGACTAGGCATTCCACATTTCACCAATATTTTTCATATCACCCTCTTCCAACATGGAATGAACTTCATTTGTATCAAGAAGAGAATCTTCTTCCTTCTCCTTCTCTTCTGAGATAGTGATGACATCCTTTGAGTTAATTTTCCTCCTTTTAGGTTCTGGAGGGGAACTACCAATGACTACCTCTAATTCCATCTTATCGGAGGAGGGTCCCTCCTCAAAATAAATGATAGGCATAGCACTAGACACTATCACACCGAAGAACAAATCAATCTGCAAGGATGATAAATTAACTTTGTATGCATTTGGTTTATCTTCCATACATTCCAAATATCTATAAACTTGCTTTATGACAGGGATGTCAGACTTCCACTTAACATTCTCCTTTGACGGTAATGAATACATAAAGTAAAATACTAAACACATGAGAAAAGACCCAAACTAGAAGGGATAACTTTCAACCAAAGACATTTTGACATTCCAATTAGGTTTTCCAGTATCAAGCTACACAGGTCAAACTATTGATTTTTCTTCACCATCTTATGTGCAAGATACACAACAATAGCAGATGTAGAACCTTCATGATTTCAGAAATAGATTTTGTATGAGATACCATAAGAAAAATACCTTACTTCAGGATTGACAATGGTATTTATTAGTAGAGCTTGAGGGTCTTTTTTGATGCTAGTAAGTTCCTCCACATCTCTATATTTCACTGTTTTCTTCCTAGGGAGGTCACCAACTTTGCACAATCTAGTAATAGCTTCAATGGCTTCCTTAGTGATCGGATAGGATTTTTCCAAAATGATGCTACTATTCTTGAAACGAATCAAAAGGAACAAGATAGTCTCTTTGTTGTCAATCCATGGGAATTCTCCCCATAGATCCATACCTAGGGCACATACATTTTTCAATTCATCAGTCTTCAACCCTAGTTCCATTTCCTTCATCTTTGGATGATCAAATTCATCCAACTCTACTCCCTTCAACTTTAGAAAAATACCGCCACTGGATTCACTATCAACCAACATGGATTCCATCATTGTTCTTAGCTTCTTCAATATTTTATCGCTCAGTGAAAACCTCTTCTTCTTCTTCTTTGCAAGTTATGAGAAATGATTTGAAAAATGTTGGAAAAACAAGGATAGACAACTGAGAGGGGGGGGTGAATCAGTTGTAACAAAATTTAAAACTTATCTTACTTTAACAACCTTTAATCTCAGATCTGATAATTAACAGTGAAAGCAAGAATCAACAACACATCAAAAACACACAATGCCAAGATTTTTGCGTGGAAACCCTATTAGGGGAAAAACCACAGTGGAGGTTAATCCACAATTATACCCTGTTAAAAGTATAATAGAAATGAATAAGTAATGCACATGCATTTAGGCACACTGCTTAGAGCTCACTGCTCAAAAGGGAAGGCTCACTACCTTACATAAAATAATCAGATTAAATCCATCTGATGACGTTAAACTGAGAAATTAGCTTCTTCAAAAGCCTGATGATAGTTTCAGTTAGGCACATAAATACTTCTTCACACTTCACTCAAAATTCTTCAAACTCTGCGTTGCACTTGAATGATCTGATCTTTATTTGCACATATATTGCATACTTCGCGTACATTCACCAAGCATACTTCAAAATAAGGAAATAATCGCTCTTATATATCCGCTACATGGATTTACATCAACAACTATGTAGACCACAAATAAGGAATAAATGAATTACAAATTGTCAGAATCAATACATGAACAAATCTCAATGTGCACCAACCTAAGTCAGTCACAACATAATGAAGACCTAAATCAACATCCTCGAACATGCCAATCATTCAAAAATTAATTCACAAGGATCCACAACACGCTACCACCATCATGTCGGCCAAGAACATGAAAACTTGAACACACAAAGGAAAATATTTGATCACGAACACACCAATGAACATGGAAGTACCACAATGATAGAGAACAATCCAAAAACATCACTGAACATCTTAGAAATGTACGCAACAACTCAATTCATTAGAATTATAATCTCTTCTTCCATAAATACTTGCTACAGTAACAAAATAATTGTAGGAACTTAGAAACTCATAACTTTCTCCAATATTGATGCACACCTCTGAAACTTTCGGGAAACATACTAGATAGGCTCTACAACAAAACATTTAATGCATGACTTTTGAATATCAGCTTACACAACTTTCCACCATTCTGATCTTCACAACTTCATAGACTACTTGCAACATATTTATTCTAATTTTCTCAATATCCTCGACATATACAACCTTCAGAATCATCAATGCTAATAGTTTTGACATTAATGACAACCACATATCAGCAACACAACTACAACATCCAAAAATCTCCCCCTTTGGTATTGATGGCAACACATGATGTGAAAAATACCATCAACACAACTAGCTCAAGTCTCCAACTATCCTTCTCATACTATTCTTCTCCCTCGTACATTACTCTTCTCCCCTTTTCTTCCTCAAAGGTTTTTCACATTACACTTCTCCCCCTTTGACATCAATGGAAAAGGTACACAAGCTCTAAACCACATATTTGAATCATTTGACTACTTCGCCTAAGTAGCAACCACCAACACATCAATCTGAAACAAGATTTGACTGTAAGTGCACAGATTGATGCAAAAACTTGCATCTTAGTTCAGATTAGGAGGGGAAATCACCCCTAACTTTCCTCTGAGATACTCAAAATTATTCTTAGGCAACTATTTAGTAAATATATTTGCAATTTGTTCCTTAGTGGGCACATATTCCAATCCGACTTCTTTATTACTCACTTTGTCTCTCAAAAAGTGATACTTGATAGATATATGTTTTATCTTTGAATGTAGCACTAGATTCTTTGAAATGTTTATGGCACTTGAGTTGTCACGAAATATAGAAATAGGCTCATCATACTCAATTCTGATATCTCTTAGCATCTTCTTCATCCACATTACTTGAGTACAATTGTTTGCAACAACAATATATTCTGCATTAGTAGTAGATAGGGAAATGGAAATTTTCTTTTTACTTAGCCAAGACACCAACTTCTTGCCCAAGAAGAATGCACCACCACTTGTACTTTTTCTATTATCCACATCTCTTGCCCAATCTGCATCTGTAAAGTCATTGAAAGTTAGATCATCATCCTTAGGATACCATAGCCCAAAATCAACTATTCCTTTCAAGTATCTAAAAATTCTCTGTATTATAGACAGATGTGATTCCTTTGGATCAACTTTAAATCTAGTAACCATGCATACAACATTCATGATGTCTGGTCTGGTCTGAGTCAAATAGAGCAATCCCCCAATCATTGACCTATACCTTGTTTGATTAGCCTTAGGAGAATCATTATTTTGTGCTATCTTGCATCCGGTTATCATAGGTGTACCTATAGGCTTTGAGTCTTCCATGCCAAACTTTTTCAGTAGCTCTCTTACATATTTGGATTAAGATATAAAGATTCCATCATCTAGTTGAGTAATCTACAATCCTAAAAATAATTTCATCTCTCCTATCATTGACATCTCAAATTCACTTTTCATTTCATCAGAAAACTTCATACATAAGTCATCATCACCAACAAAAATAATGTCATCAACAAAGACTTCAATAATACAATCTTTATCTTTATCCACCTTGAAATACAAATTGTTGTCAGCAGTACCTTTATTGATTCCAAGCTTCAACAATTATTTATCCAATCTAACATACTAGGCTCTAGGAGCTTGCTTAAGTCCATATAGTGCTTTCTTCAATCGACAAACCATTTCTTTTTCATTAGTCAATTGAAATCCATTTGGTTGTTCAACATAAACTTCTTCTAACTCACCATTCAGAAATGTTGACTTCACATCCATTTGATAGACTTAATAATTCTTGAAAGTAGCATAAGCAAGAAACAACCTTACAGCTTCAATTATAGCAATAGGAGAAAATATTTCTTCAAAATTAATACCTTCCATTTGTGAGTACCCTTTACATACCAATCTTGCTTTGTTTCTGACCACTTCACCTTGTTCATTCAACTTATTTTGAAAGACCCATTTGGTTCTAATCACATTTTTATCCCAAGGTCTGAGAACAAGAATCCATGTATCATTTTTCTCTATATGCATCAGTTCTTCCTTCATTGCTTCCATCCAATATTCATCCTTACATGCTTCATTGACATTGCTAGGCTTAGTTTTGGAAATCAGGCAATACTCTTCTATAATTTTCTTTCTAGTCTGCACACCTTTGTTTTTGTCTCCTATAACCTAACTTTTAGAATGATTTAGCTTTACATACCTTGGGACTTTGGGATTCTCTCTAACTTCTGGTTCTTTTGTTCTCTCTTCTGCACTTCCACTAGCTTCTTCTTCATGATTCTCTTGATTAATCAACACAATTTGAACTTGATTATGTGTCTGAGTAGTCTTTCCTTTATCTTTACTACCTCATCGATAATCTGAGTCATATCCACAATATCTGGATGACCTATCAGTATCCTCATCAACTCTAACATTTGCACTTTCAACCATTTTCATCAACCTTCTATTGTAACATTGGTAAGCTTTGCTCTTAGTAGAGTAACCCAGAGAGATTCCTTCATCACTTCTAGCATCAAACTTGCCAATATCTTCATCTCTCTTGATATAACAACTACTTCCAAAGATTTTGAAATACTTAATAGTAGGCTTATGACCAAACCATAGGTCAAAAGGAGTCATACTAGAATTACCATTGATATTTACCCGGTTGCTAGTATGTACAACAACACTTACAACTTCTCTCCAGTAGATATGAGGAAGATTTGCTTCCAACATCATAGTTCTGGTAGCATCTAAAATTTCTCCGTTCTTTCTCTCAAAAACTCCATTTTGTTGAGGACTCTAGGGAGCAGATAACTGTCTTTTGATTCCATGCTCTTCACAAAATGAATTGAACTCCTAGGAAGTGAAATCACCACCTTTGTCTGGTCTTAAGCATTTGACCTTTAGACCTGTCTCATTCTCTACCATAACTTTGAAAAATATGAACTTTTCTAGCACTTCATGTTTTTCTCTCAAGAAAGCAACCCATATCATCCTAGAGTAATCATCAATAAGAAACATAAAGTACCTTTCTCCTTGTAGACTTATGATTCTAGATGGACCACATAGATCAGTATGTATCAAATCTAGTACTCTATTAGAATGATGTTGTTTGCTCCGAAAAGAAATTCTTGTCTTCTTTCCCATCTCACATTCCTTGCATATGGTGTTAGTAGGCTTTAATAACTTAGGTAGATCTCTGATTGCTTGTGTGGAGCTTACTTTGATAATGTTATAAAAATTCACATGACACAGCCTCCTATGCCATAACCAACTTACATCAACTTGAGCAATTAAACAAATTTCACTAGCAACAATCAGGTGAAAAATATTACCTCTTATCTTTGTACCTGAAGCAATTACATTTCTAGAGCTTCCCAAAATCCTGCATTTTCCATCTTTGAACTGAAGATTGTATCCCTTGTTAACCATTTGTCCAACACTCAACAAATTGTGCTTCAATCCTTCAACATATAGGATATTATCAGTATTATATTTACCACCAAGAGAAATAATGCCTCTGCCACAAATCACACTTGAATTGTTATCTCCAAATCTTACAACACCACTGTCATATTTTTCTAAGCTTATGAACTTGCTTTTGTTACCAGTCATATAATGTGAGCATCCGCTGTCAATCACCCAATCATCCTTTTCATCAATTCTAGCTGCAAGAGCTTTCTCAATGTTTTGATCAGATTTAGTGGACACCAAAACCATTTTCCTTGATAGCAATGAATACCCATCCATCTTCATTACCGGTTTCTTTATCAGATTCATCATCAATAACACCTTCTTCAACATGATAACATTTCTTTTGGAATCTAGACTTGTCAAGTTTGTACATAGAAACTCTTTCAGGACACCTTGATGCAAAACGACCTATCTTACTACAAAAGAAACATTTAATAGGCAAATTTATTTTGTACTTACCTTGACCTTTGGCTTCTCGTTTCACAATCAATGCTTCCATCTCTTCTAGCTCTCTTTCTTCATCTTCAATCTGTTTAATCTCATCTTCATATTTGAATATCTTTCTGGAACTTTCTCCCGGATCATATCTCTGTTGGCTTTTTCAGGATACAGTAGCTTTAAATGCAGATTTTGTCTTAGGAGTAGACTCACCAAATTCACTCAACTCAAAGGCAACAAGTTTTCCAATCAACATATCTCTTGTCACATTTGTTATTGTCCTAAGCTCTTCAATAGCATGAGATTTTGTTTTGTAAGAAGTAGGCACAGATCTGAGCACTTTAGAGACAATCTCATCTTCTTCCATAATTCCACCGACACATCTAATACCCATCACTAGTTCATTTACTTTCTACATGAAAGCAACAATGTTTTCATCTTCACTCATCTTCATGTTTTCCCACTTGCCTTTCAGACTTTGTAGCTTACCAAATTTCACTTGTGCATCTCCTTCATACAATGTTTCCAACTTCTTCCAGATCTCATGTGCAGTCTTTAGACCTATCACATTTGTCATCTTTGAATCTATCAAAGCACTCAATAATGCTTCAATAGCCCTGATATTAGTTTAAGCTTCTTTGATCTCATCAAGAGTAGAGGGACCATTTTGAGGAATAGTATATGTGTTCTTTGTAATCTTCCAAAAGGGTTCACCAATGCACTTCAAATGACACTCCATTTTGACCTTTCACAAAGAGTAATTTGTACCATCGAATCTGGGAGTATCCTTCTTGTATGATGTCATCTCAGATCACCTCAAGCTATTAAACTTCTTCGGAGGAACCTACTTTGATACCAATTGTTGGAAAAACAAGGATAGACAACTAAGGGGGGGGGGAGGGTGAATCAGTTGTAAAAAAATTTAAAACTTGTCTTACTTTAACAACCTTTAATCTCATATATTATAATTAATAGTGAAAGCAAGAATCAACAACGCATCAAAAACACACTACACCAAGATTTTTGCGTGGAAACCTTGTTAGGGGAAAAACCACGGTGGAGGTTAATCCACAATTATACCTTGTTAAAAGTATAATAGAAATGAATAAGGAATGCACATGCATTTAGGCACACTGCCTAGAGCTCACTGATCAGAAGGGAAGGCTCACTGCCTTACATAAAATAATTAGATTAAATCCATCTGATGAGGTTGAATTGATAAATTAGATTCTTCAAAATCCTAATGATAGTTCCAGTTAGGCACATAAATACTTCTTCACACTTTGCTCAAACTTCTTCACACTCTGCTCTGCACTTGAATGATTTGATCTTTATTCACACATATCTTGCACACATTTTGCATACATTCATCGAGCATACTTCAAAATGAGGAAACAATCGCTCTTATATATCTGCTACATGGATTAACATCAACAACTCTGTTGGCCATAAATAAGGAATACATGAATTATAAATTGTCGGCCTCAATACATGAACAAATATCAATGTGCACCAACCTAAGTCAGTCACAACATAATGAAGACCTAAATCAACATCCTCGAACACACCAAGCATTCAAAAATTAATCCAAAGGATTCGCAACATGCTACCACCATCATGTTGGCCAAGAATATGAAAACTCAAACACACAAAGGAAAAATCTTTGATCACGAACATATCGATCAATGCAGACGTACCACAATGATAGAGAATAATCCAAAAACATTACTGAACATCTCAGGAACATACGCAACAACTCAATTCATCAGAATTGCAATCTCTTCTTTCAGAAACACCTGCTACAGTAACAAAATAATTGTAGGAACCCAAAAAATCAACTTTCTCCAATCTTGATGCACACCTCTAAAATTTTTGGACAACATACTAGATAGGCTCTGCAATAAACCCTTTAATGCATGACTTTTAAATATCAAACTACACATCTTTCCACCATTCTGATCTTCACAGTGTCACAGACTGCCTACAACATATTTATTCTATTTTTCTCAATATCCTCGACATATATAGCCTTTAAAATCATCAATTCTAATAGTTTTGACATCAATGACTACCACATATCAACAACACAACCACAACATCCAACAAAAAACTCTATCTTTTATCCTTAATTTCTCATGATGATTTCACCACCAAAATGTGCGTTGATGATGCCAACAATTGTACATTTTTCAATTAGTTGGATTAAGATTCATCATGCATCATCAACTAGATCAAACTTATTCATGTTAGAAACACATCAAAATTACTTCAGAGAGGGGGAACTGATAGGATATGCATTTTAAATCTCCCCCTAAGCCAAGGTAGTTGACTTAGATTTTGGAAGAGCTTGCATTAGGATCCAATACCACAAAAGGGCTCCCCACACTTGTTTCCTTTTTCTTCCAAATACTGACGGTCTTCTTCTTAGATTCATCTAATTCTGCAACCTTCTTTTTTCTTTGAGACTTTTTTTGGAGCAACATATTTGCATGTGTTCGCATAATGTCTGGATTGATTGCATTTATAACATCTTTGTCCTAACATAACTGAGTGAACCATAGATCTACACTAATTAGCTTTGTGACCATAACCATGGCATAAGTAGCAGTGACCATGAAAGAGATTATTCATTTCATTCCTTCTAGCCGGATTAAATAATTGACTTCTGCAATGACTTGCTTTGTGACCAAAATTGTGATAGTTAAAGCATTGAATACTTGGTTCCATCTTGATTCTACATTCTACAACCTTATGTCCACAATTCTTGTATAGAAAATAATGACCATTAAATGATAAGTACCTTTGAGCATTTGGTTGCCTGAATGGAGGTCTTTTTGTAGATGTTCTAGAGTTCCAGACCTTTCTTGTTACACCAGATCTTGCTTTAGCTTCAAATTCTTTACTTTTACCCTTAGTGTTCTAATTTGAGTTTTCCCTTGAGAATCCAAGTCCATCCTTATCCTTATGACATTTCTGTAGAGACAAAAGTTGATCCAAAATCATGTTGCTTTCACATACTCTAGCTTTTGATTTCAACCTTCTTAACTCTTGATCTAACTTCTCATTTTCTTCCAATTTCTGTTTGATGGTATCTTTGATACTTTCTTATGTCTTCTTGCTTTCATCCAACCATATATTTAGATTCACAACACTTTCCTTTGACTTATTTAATTCCTCACCGACCTCTCTATGTCTTTCTTTGAATTTTTGGATTTGCTCCCATAGATTTGAGATACAAGCATTTGCCTCCTTGATGTTTTCTTTTAATTCCCCATTTTTAGATTTTTTTCTTTCCATATCATCTAACATTATCTTTGATTCTTCATCAAAGTAATAATCTCCTGCCATCTATTTTAACTTCCAAGATCTCCCTCAAGTGGTTAAACTCTATATGCAAGGGACCAAGCTCTAATATCAATTGTTGAATAGTTCGAATAACTGATAGGGGGTGAATTAGTTATCACAAACACTATTCCTTTCTTTACTTAATCCAAAGCAATCTTAAATCAATCAAATATTAATTAAAACAGATATGAACATGCAAGCACGTAACAACACCATGCACAATGAACACCATAATTTACGTGGAAACCCAAGATGGGAAAAACCATGAAGAATGTTGATTCTCAATTATAGAACACTGGTTAAGGTGATACCGATTAAGGTGATTTTTACAAGGGCTCACTGTCAAAATGCTCACTACCAACGGGCTCACTACCCAATTAATACAAAAAACACTAATTACAAAAAGAACAAAACATGAACTGATGAAGCTGCATCCACATATGCATGAATTTAGTTTTGGTTAAGAGTAAAATATTAGACTACAGTAGATCCGATGAACAATCTTCTACACACATTCCTTTCACAACCTCTACAATATAGATTGCTTCTTCCTAATACTTTCCTTCAATTCCTTATCTATTTCTTGTCGCACAATCCTTCACACCCTTATGACTGTTTGCACACACCACACTTCATATTTTATCTCAAAGAGATGTTCTACATATATATACTCGGAGAACAAAATGAGTCGGCCTAGAAAAACATGTTGACTTGAAGAACAACCTTGAAATATTCAATAAGGCTTGGCACACTAGCACCAAACCCAACAGATAGGTCGCACATAAATATCTTCTTACCACATTACCACGAGACCTATAAATAGGTCATACATAAGATAAGTTCATCACCTAGCATAATCACCAAAATATAGTGTACTTTGAATTACATGAGATATATTCTAGAGCAAACAGGAATTCCACAACCAAGACCAAATCTTGATCATCATCAATTGATAGGAACACCACAACCAAGACAAAATATTGATAATCATCAATTTAAGTACCAACTGGGGGAATGCAATTAGACATACCAAAACATGCTACATGAATGTTCAAATAGCAAGGATACCAGGAATAAGTATTAGGCACAACAAATACTATAAAAAAGACCAGTCTTCATTATTCTGCATTAACTTTCTTCCATAGATGTCCCAAAAATAAGTATTGCCATATCCGAATCGAGGATAACATCCACACTACACAACATTATATCATATGATAGGATAGATCATTTTTGTATATCATCTAAAGCACAACCTTTCGGATCCCAAGTTTTGACATCAATGACAACAATGTCGAATCAACAACTTCTCAACACATCCTCCCTAAATCCCTTCCAAGTGAACCTTTCTCTGATCTATCGGTAAGTTTTGTAGAATCCAAGATACCTTGTTATTGGCAGATTATGATAAGCCTCCAATATCTTCTCTTTTACCTTGGATCCTGGAACTAGGAATGTTCTATTCTTGAATAGTATTATTCCTTCCACTACTACATACCGATCATCCCTCTTTTCACCTTTAGAGACTTTGGTAGTAAAGGGATCCTTCTAGTTAGTTGATGTGATGGACACATGCCATAGTGTAGGTATCCTAAAGAGTGCATCTGCCACAATATTCCTCTTTCCCTTGATATATTCAATGTCAAAATCATATGCTCGTAGCTTACTCACCCATATTTATTGTTTTTCATTCAAATTTTTTGTTCTTAGGAAGTTTTGATGCCAAAAATTGGCAAGGTAACAAAATTTGTGGGAAACTTAATTAAAGGGGGGACCTATTGTGCTAAATTGAGTGACCTCTAGGTTTTAAATAAGCCTACTCCTCTATAACTAGGGTTTTGAATGGGAAAAGGAAGTAGATATAAAATAAAAGGATCTAACTAGGGTAATGCACCAAGGTCTAGATACAAGGCACGATAGATCTATCTTGCAGATGCGGTCTAAGGGCCTGTTCAACAATCTACTATGCTTGAAATAACAACCATTAAAGAGAAAGACCTGAATAATTTATTTCATGACATAAAATATTTTGCATAGAGCTCTACTGAAAAGAAAGAGTCAAAGACATGGTTCTAAATCAGAATTCTATTCAAATCATTGAAGTTGCAAACAAACTATTCAGAAACAACACAGTCTAATGTTATCAATAGTTAAGAGATAAAAAGGCCAAATTACAAGGGCCTAGTCTGTGAGTCTTTTATAGTTATCAAACAAAACAAAGGCTTGGTGTCTTCCTAATCCTTCTCTGAATATTTTGAACTAGCAATAATCGACTATTTCTTAAAATCACTTACTAACTAACTAGTAAAACTGCTAATTTTCTAGATGCTTTTCTCTCTAGTAGAAGTAGTATATATAGCCAAGGGCATCCACCGCTTGAAATATTGTAAAAGATATCTCATCATGAATCATAATGCTTAAACAATGGTTCATCATGGTCATTGTAACAAAAATATTCTTGAGCATGAATCCAGTCATTTACCAACCAAACATATTCCCTGCAAATGATGGTAGTGGTCTTAACCTACACTATGTAAACAAGTGTCACCTCTTAGTGAAGGCAGTTAGAGCATGCAACAGTATGGTAGCCTAACGATTGCACCACTTCTCTCATTGTATGTAGCTTCACTAAAGGAACATGTGGCGACATTTCACAACCCATAGTTCATTCTCCTCACCTTTTGATGAGAGCTTGCGACGAGAAGACATGTGGCAGCGTCTCTATTATTGACACTGCTTGAGGGGCCCACCAAAAATTTACACGGGTGAAGGCTACATGGCAAGCAGTCGGGGCCTGAAAGAGAAGGGAAGGGAAGCTCCCCTTCGATGAGCTCTTTGATGAAACGTGACTGCATTTAGTCGAGGGTGCTAAAAGACTGTCGGGAGGCTTTAAAAAATCATTAGAAGTGGTCAGAAGTCGGGCAAGATATCAAATAACTTGAAGGGAGCATGAGGGTATAATAAATATCCATAGCTTTTGGTGACTACCAGGGGCATTTCACGTGCAGAACGGTGAATCCAAAACTTTCTAGTTTTGTAACCAAAGCTTTATTCATTAGGCACATGGAGTTAGAGCTTGGAAAGGGCGACCTACAAAGGCATTTAGTCAGCTTCGGAAGGCATTGATATGGAGCGTAAGATCTCATGTGCCTCGTGCAGGTCGATCACTTCCTTAAAAGGTAGCACCGCTAATATTCCAGACCTTTCCTTAAGCTAAAAAAGTAGTTGTGCGATTTGATGAGTTACACCCTCAATGTATTCGATGGTAGGAGGCTAGCTAAAACTATGAAAAACTGATAGGTCCTGCTTCCTTTCCTCAATCCTGACCGCAATCTACTCTATGAAAGCCACTGATTCATTTGGGAGAAAGGGAGAAGGCAAGCCCATCTGGGCTAGTTGGAAAAACCTTGCCCAAACACTGTCCATCATCTGCCCCAATGTAATTAAGCATTGTTAAGCATGAAAGGTGGCCTCTTGACGTCGAATAAACTCCCTTACAACCCCAACGAATGCCTTTCGATCCTTGATCCCCACTCATTCCAGATATTTTCTTGGCACTGTGTACAACTTACCTAGCGACCTCTCTGCTTCAAGAACCTTTTCTTTTATGGATTGTGGGAGGTGTTCCATTGTGCCATGCACCTCTCTGCATAAATATGTTGTCTCTTCCATGAACTAGAGTGTGGGATGGAGTGTCAAGCATAAATCCTTGACCCTCTCCTAGTAGGAAGCATATAGTTGTTGGGCCACTAAGCAGAGGTTTGTCTTTGGAGGAGGAGTTTGAACGATCATTTTCAAAAGATTAATCTCTACATCCCTCGTTACAATCTCCTGTGTCGGCCCTTCAATTTGTTTTGTGGAAGAGGTGAGCTTCTCCTTGAAGTCATTTTGTGCGGCCAACCATTTTTCCTCAGCTTGGCTTCAGTTTGCAGACTCTTGATCTAGGGAAAGTTAAAAATTCTTGAGATCTTCCTAAAATTGAGCATGCGCCCCTTCTTGGTTTGCCTTCTTTTCTCGTACCGTTTGCTCCAGATGAGCACGGAAATGTTGTAATTCTTTGATATTTTGTTGAACCTCTCCCTCTGACTGGGCCAATCTATCAGATAATTCTTGGTTTCTTTGTTGCAGTCTGGCTATCTGATCAGACTCCTGGGATTGTAATTTCTCAAGCTCCCTTTGCAAGCTAGCCTATTCTGCCTATATATTTTGAGCAAGGTGTACCCTTTCTACTTCCTATGATTTATGTTTAGCAATCGCGACCTCCAGTCTTTCCTTGATAGCCTTGAGCTCATCCTCCATCTTCTTCAATTTTCGACCAGACTTAAGAAAGTCAGTAGTCACTACCCGTTGCATCTCCTCTAGTAGCTCGACTTTATCCTCTGATTGAGCAACACACAAATCTAGCCCAATGGCATATTTCTCCCTATAATTTGATGCCATTTGGATGAAGTGTTGTGAAATACAATGATTGTTGAGCCTTGTTATAAACTGTATGGATCTTATGCTCTATTGGCCTCTTGAAATCCTTTTCTCTTTGCTTCTGGAGTCGGAGATCTCGAGCCTGCTTCGTTGCATCACTTGAGACAAGAATTGAGTTGGTGATCTGATGCACTCACCTACAAAGGGTGCATCGGGAGGGACAATGAAAGGGAAAGAGAGGCAAGTGACCTCATATGTTTTATTCTTTGGAAGTGGGACCATGAGCGGAGAGAAGGGAGGAATGTTCCAAATCCCTGGTGAGGAAGGCATGAAGGGGCTTAATGGGAATTGTGGCAATGGAGATGCACTGGGCTCCGATGGCTATGAAAATTGAGCCAAAATTGACTCAGATGATACAATAGGGTCGGCGGCCTCGGACATCAATGAGGCAAAAGACATGGATGCAGATGAGGAGGAAAATGGGGATGATAAAGGGGCTCAGACCAACGACGGGGCAGGTTGTGGGGTAATGAAAACCATTTGTTTGATATGAGAAAACTGGGGGGAACCTCCCAAAATCATTGCAGAGGGGACAAAGAAAGCTAGGCCCATACTTGGGGTGGTGGGTGTTGAAAGGACTATGGAAGAAACAAGAGACCATGAGCCGAGAAGAGGGGGAGAGAGAGATACCTGAGAGGTTGATTCTATCTCCGACGCTTGGCTAACCGCAACCTCCTGCACATCACCTTCAATAACAATATCAGTGCACTATCTTTTGCTTGGCAGAGGGTTCCCCAAATCTACTACCTCCAATGATTGCTATGTCACTTCGGGCTCCCTCACGGTCATGGGTCAAGACTATGAGGATTTTGATCATGAGGTATTCATTTATACACTCCTGACAACAACGCCAAGTTGCGCCACCGCTTTGAGTTTTTGCTTTCCCTTATCAGAACGTGGTAGGGCATCCTCGGGGTCGGGCTCTAACGCATCACTTGCGTCAGAATTTGAATGTTCTTGGTTCCAAAGGGTATCAAATTTATCATCGATTTTATACACCGATGAATGCTAGAAAGGGTCGGTGGTGTTATTAATCTCTTGGCGGTAGATCCAAAAATCCTGAATATTTTTCAGTTTCCAGGCCTGTTGGATTTCCAATTTATTTTGGAGGATAACACTTATGTGTTTATTTTCATCTACCTTCCCCTTGACAAGATAGAAACTGAGCCATGACAACCTTCGATTATCTATTGGCATATGAGCCAAGTTCACCCAAATTTGGCTGATATCTTTAGGTGGATTTTTCTGTACTTCCCAATAGGGTCGGGGGCTATGCTTTACCTTAATAAATGTGTCACCCAAATCATCCTCGGGTTGTAGTCCCATTTATCGCAAATAAGAACCATCCCGAGGTGTTCCAGCTTAGCCTTAAGTAACTCTACTGACTTTCCCTTCACCATGATCATTGTTTTGTAGCTTATAAGGCATTCGAAAAACCCCCGCTTCTTCTTCTTTGGGTCAAAGAAAAAATTCCAATCCATAATAGCCATTTTTCGAAAGACCTCGAGGGCTAATACTCGATCAATGACGAATGCGAGGAGTTGGATCGAATCTTCACAAAAACCATGAACTCAGACACACATGAATTCCTCACTAAGGAACTAGTCATATTTTGGGAATAGGGATTGCATCTAGCTGGTGTGATCACCCGACAAACAATAGTAGTCGCTATCCTTGCCAAGATCGCGCAAAATTAGATTCAAGAAATTCTCCGAAAATGCATAATAATCATAGGTGGAATAGAGGATGGGAGTCCATATCGAAGCTGGCTTCCAATGCCTATTCTCATCGAACACTAACAACTCCATTTTTTCCTTGAAGAAATCAAGATTTTGATGTAGAAACATATAGGCAAGAAGAGGATACCTGAACTTACCCACAGTCTCAAACTCGCTAATGTGTTTCTTCATATATTTGATGATCATGTTAGCAAAATCATTCCAGAAAGGTTCCTTCTGTCTCCTAAGTTGGAAACCCAGGCCCAATTGAGGTTTAGACACGATCTTGTCATCGTCTAGGCGGAACACAAAATCCATCACGAAGAAGGCATCTTTCATGTCCACTTGTTTATAGTCAACACGATGATTCATATTTTTCAATGGTGACTTCCTATCTTGGGACCTTCCGATTTCAATATTATAAAAATTGAGGGCATCCTTCCTAGTCCTCTAGAATTCAAAACCCTTTCTCTGGCTGAAATGCTCCATCGATCGTTCTCTGGTCCATGTTTCGGGAACACACAACATGTGCCTAAGAGCCTCAATGGTTAGCATAACTCTTAGCCTCCTTCCTTCAATGGCATTGGTCACCGAATTGAAGTGCCAAACGCTTTCATGAATTATCTCTAGGTAGTGGTGCACATAATGGACCATGTATTGGGGAAGTCCGCAGTGCCATTGCTTGATGCTAGTTGATTTTCATTGGATTTATTCATCCTAGAAAAAGAAGCTTCCCTAAGGCACTTAGGGTTAGTATTGAGCTTGGGGTCGTAGATGTTGTCCCACTCCTCTTTTGCCAAGTTAGCATCTTTGAGTGGACCCTTCTTGGCTGGCCACGTGCGAGACCATTCTGGTTTTTTTGGGATTCCAGGCGTAGCATAGGACTTCTATTGTTCAAAAATATTGACCATGGGTGTGGTAATTATCGCATTGGACAAGCTTCAAGAAGATTCACCAAGCTCATTCACCTGTGAGTTCTGGGCTACTTTGGGGACAATGGATGCCATTTTTCTCAGAACTTTTGAAAAATTTCTACTCGATTCTTTGTAACTCTGCACTCTGATAATTCCTTGAACAATTCTTGTATCAATTTTTTTTTTCTTTGCTTTAAAACAAATGCATGCAATACTTAGCTTTTCCGTCCCTTTTCAAGTGGTAGATGCTAGTTTCTTTTTTTGCATTAAATTCGGCATGTACTGCTAGCCTTTCGGTTTGTGTGAAGCGAACTACTTGTCATTTTAAAATGACAAGTATTCATAATAGCCCTAGGTACTTACAACCCATAGCATGATTTTCTTGGAAATCGAGTCAACGATTTAATGGCAGGCCAAGTGTCATATGCCATGGTAATTAATATCCCGAACAAAATGATTATGCCAAATTATGCACTACGCCTCAAATAGCTATGCCTCAAATAGATCTGCATCTTTTCTTGGGCAGTGAGGAACACCTATCAGGATGACACCTCACCATCCGGCTGAAAAAGGCTCTTGCCAAAAATTGCTAGCCTTGTGCTAATTAATTAGCTTGCCTTGATCATGTACATAGAAAATCATACTTGTAGACACAACTTGGTGAGAGTTTTGAATGAGCCTTGGTGCAGTTTTTGAGGTGGTATCTGGTTAACCTCGTGCTTATGGTATGTGAACTACTGTGCTTATCCCTGCTTTTCTATAAATAGGCGTCTAGTTAGTAGTAGAATCATACTTGGAAACTTAGTGGAATTAGCATTAGGCGAGTGGTTTAGCCTTTTGTAATTGTGGTCTGCTTAGTATTTGTGTAGAGTTTGGGTTTAGGCTCTCTATATAGGGTCATTGTCTGACAGTCGTATAGTAGTTGACGCCATGGATACCCCGATCAGGCTGACCTCTCACAAACCATAAATGGCCTTTCTTGGTGAAATCTCGAGTAGGTGTCTGAGGAGGATGATGAAGAATAAACATTATTTGGTCATCATAGCTATGAAATGGGTCCTAGGCCGAGATTTCCTTGAATATGAAGATAAGTATAGAGTAAAAATTGATGTTTGCTCTCATTTTGTGGCATCACTGCTTGATATTCAAGTCCCTAAGCCACTTATCATCCACTTGGTGAAGGAAATATTCTTGAAGAAGTACTTGAATGATCCCGTGGAGGTGGTGGAAAATGAAACATTTGACAGAGGGATTCTGACTGCGGGTGACCTTCGTAGGTTCATTGAAGAGGATGCGGTCATCCTGTGGTTGCCATTCTTGAGTGGCGTCCGCCTTCGGTTGTGATAAGTCCTTCATCAGAAGGTTACCCGTGCATGCTACTTTCTATTTTGGATGTACAATGTGGTGCCATTTTATGATATTGACTGGTACACTGACTTTAGGAACCTAGTGTTCCCACCTATCGTCGCTTCTTCCGACAATGTTGTTGGTGTAGCTGAGGATGAGGTGGTGCCGAATGATGCTACTTCTGCTGCTACTCAAGACTGAAAATTCCCTCTTTCCTACTTTATGTCGAGACTTCATTAGTCCTTTTGTATATAGCCTAGAAAAGGCTCTATAACATATATATAAGTATATACTCCTCTGAAACCGTGGCCTCTGAGCCATTTTGCTATTGTATCTTTTGAAGTATATAAATATAATGAAGATTTAGTTTGTATTTAACATCTCTACATGCTACTTTATTTTCATTTCTTCAGATACTTGTGTTATTTTCTATTATCATAATGTGAGTCCCTGCTGTATCATGGATTAGGAAGACCAGCCGAAAATAAGAACAAAAGGGAAAAAATAATCACAGTAATTACATATTTACACAGTAGAACCACCTAATTGAACTATATAGAATTTTAAAGTGAAATCCCCTGATGGGAACGCTTGACGCTTCTTTTTCTACGCTCTTTTATTCAAATGCCTTGTGTCTCTTGAATCATTATGAGCGAACCCTTCTTACTTTTAGATTTCTCATGCCAGCCAATTCTTGATTCCTGTTGATAGAATATCACCACCATACCCTCACCATCCATCCCCTGGTCTAAACCGCTATCTCATAGAGAAAAAACACTTGCTCCAGCTACGCCGATTGATTCTATAGAGGATGATGGGTTGTGATTTCTTGTTAGTGTTTGGTTTAGACCCTTGAAATTGATATGTAGGCGGATATCTCCATTCTCCCTTTAGACCAAAATGAGGCCAAAGGTCCAAATGCTAGGCTTGATTGGAGCTCTAATCTTGAGATTTGCTAGACCTTTGGTTTGGCATGTTGATTCCGCCTCTCTCCCTCCTTGAAATGCAGACTAGGCGATGTTGAGATCATATTCTCTGAATTTATCATATGACCAAGCCGATAATTGCTCATTTTCTTTTGAAAAATGTATGTGCCCTTCTTTACCTTGATGTAGGATGCTCCTTAAGACTTTAAGATTATTTATCTTTCTGATTTGACCATCTGTATAATCACCTTTATTTGTTATGAACTTCCTCTTTTTGCTTCTAGTATTGCCAAAAGGGGAGCTTTCGGAAGTGACCAAATTCTTTGGAAATTCATGGAATTCTTGCTGCATATCTTGTTTGTCCTTGTTTTTGGTTACCCCTAATTTGAATTGGTTGGTAACTTCTCCTAGTTGTGAACTAATCAAGGCGACATGTTCACCGCTGTTGAACACTTTCTAGCTCTTTTCATCATCTAGTTTTTTAGGAACAACTTGAATATTGAAAGTTCCAAAGTTCTTAATCGGGTCTCAAACCTTTCCTTTGGAGGATCTTGTACAACCATCCTTTTCAATATTGATATTCTGAACTTGATTGTTGATTAGTTCAAAAATCCTGAGTTGATTTGTTTGCTTGATGTCTATTTTCTTTGTCAAGCTCAAAATTAATACAAGGCCTTCATGTTAGGGTTAGAAGGCAGATATACAAGAAGTTAAATGTAGATTTGATCAATAAAACATAGAGATAAAACACACAGAAAATTATAGCAGAAACAAGACAACACAAAGAATTTAACGTGGTTCACCCAATTTGGGGGTACATCCACAAAACCACAACCATCCAGTGATTTTATTATCCACTGCAAAACATATTACAATTTCACAAATAATTCCATGCTACAACTCTCCATCCCAACCACTTATAACAAGCTTTTAAAAGCTTCCAAAAATTAGGGTTTACAAAGTCGGCTTTTTTCTTTTTCGGTGATGAAGTAAAAAAAGGTGAAAAAAAGTGTACAGTATAGCATGATCAGTCACCACATACCAACACTTCAAATTCAACCTTTTCACTGGAATAGGAAAAGTGGGGTCGCAGGGACATGATTCTATCCTTGCTACTTGGGGAAGTCAAGTATGCTTTAGCTTCTGTATTGATCTTGCACTTTGCACCATCAGAATGCAATAACCATAGTTTGGTCGCCGAAAAGCCTTTGGGTTTTGTGCCACCTTTGGGATTGCTTGATCCTCATCATAAATGATGTAAGTTCCTAGTCCAGTGGCATGATAATTTTTGAAAGGATCTTTATCAATGAATTCATTTAGGAGAACCTCCTCCTAATCAGTCCGATCTCTGATTATTTATTCATCTTCTAGAAGCTTTGTGTAGTACATTTCCTCCTTGGTTATGGGTTTGAACCGATTCAAAGACTATCCTCATTTCGTCTGCAACATGTTTGGGGTACAAAGGTTCAAACTCTAGTTTCATTTTGGATCCATGCTTGGTCCTTATAATTAGGTGTGACCAATCTAAGGAAAGGTATCCACCTAGCTTAGAAGTGAATTCTCTAGATAGGCATAGACCAAATATTGGAGGGATATCAATGATCATGATATCCCGCTTGACTGTGATATTTGGGCAGATAAATAGAGTTAATGAAAGGTCCTTAATGATCCCCACGATATTGACCATATTCCCATCTAGTTGCATGACTCCTTTATTCAAAGTTTCATAGCTTAATCCCAAGGCTTTAGCTATTAGCCTGGGCATGATGGTGGTGCTGACACCAGATTCAATCATGGAATTATGTAGTAATTTTCTACCCATAATAAGGGTTAAGAGAAAAGGCCTTGGCTTTTGTTTTTCCTCACCGATTCCAAATGTCAATTCTTCTTCAAGATCTTTATTTGGGGCTTCTTTCGTAGTATTCGTGAGAACTTTGGATGGTTGTGATAGTCTGGTAGCTTCCTCCTTAAGTGATTGCTCCTTTGGTTCTATGATCGGGTCTTCTTGAAGAGCCTTTTGTAGCAGTGTATGTTGTTTCGGTACAGCTAGAATTTCTAACAGGGAAATATTAGCGGATGATTTTTTTAACTGCTCTACCACATCCGTCGGCGGAAAATGCTGCTACTCTTTAGTCCTAGTTGTTATGGTCTTCTTTTGTGGAAGGCTTTGTGGTACCGCTATAGGGGCATTGGTCTGATGGTCGGGAGTATCTTCAGACTATAAAAACTGACCAGTTGTAGGATGACTATTTCGTCTGTGAATCTTCCTTCAGAGCACGTGTTGTGATCGAACTGTGTTTGCGGGGTTTTAGAAGTGGATGCTTTGAATGTAAACACCACTTCCTCCCCTTCCATCCATAAGAAGAGGGCATGGTCTGGAGCTATGCCAGTCTCTTGTTCTAGAGACATCCCTTGTATTTGAGTGGTGAGTACTATGTTTTCCATTTGCAGAGAAGTATATGCATAATCCCCACCATATGATATTGTGCCTTGATTGTGCTGCTCCACTATCTTCTGTTATAGATTGTCGCATGGGAAATTTTGAGGCGTATGTGAATCGCTCCAAGGAAAGCACCAGGAGTTACCATCATCGATCAAATTGTTTTTTCCTATAGTCAGCTCTTTGTTAGAACTTAGGTTGGCATTCTGCAATGGAATGGGTACCGATACTATTTGACTCGTTGTTGGTGCTTGGAAATTTTGGTGAGCAGTTCCTTGGAATTGGTTTTGCTAGCAAGAGGGCATTCCACCCTAATAATTCTGATAGGCTAG
The DNA here is from genome assembly GCA_007115665.2 of Sequoiadendron giganteum. Taxonomy (NCBI): domain Eukaryota; kingdom Viridiplantae; phylum Streptophyta; class Pinopsida; order Cupressales; family Cupressaceae; genus Sequoiadendron; species Sequoiadendron giganteum. Next base: position 184,735,433 of record CM021104.1, on the reverse strand, counting down.
ATTTAGAGGAGCAACCTAGTTACACTTGATGATAGTTATCTCATTGGCCATAACCCACAAAATTTCCTTTATGTCACTCGTCTCATATTTTGAGGAACCAGGTGTAGTTTTTGGTGGAGGGATTTCATATGTGTACATAGATTGCAGAGGAGCAGTTGGTGCGGTTGTTGGTGTTGCCTGGGCCTGAGCTGGTATTTTGGGGAATATAGGTATGATGGGCCGAGGCAGCAACTTTCTGACATCAATCGGATTATTCTCTGCTTTGATTGCGATGCTATAGGCATTTGGTAGAGTGTTCCATCGAGTGATTGGATCATCACTGAGATATCAACGTTGATGGAATTTAGGTAAAAAATGAATACCAAATCGGGTGGCAAGTGGATTGTAGCCTGAATTCTTTTCCAAGTTATATGGAACTGAGCATTGAAGTTGGTTAGGGCCTCATATGGAGCTCGTTTGATGATCTCTAGCTGGTGATATTGGGAAGACCTATCTCCTTCATTTGATAATCTTTCATAAAAAGGATCTCCAAGTTGATCCCAAGTGTCAATAGAGTTAGTTGGCAGCGTACGATAATAGTATGATTCTTTTCCTTTGAAAGAAGCTGCGAGTAGCCTCAGTGCTACGTTCTGATCTGTAACTCTGTGCACCAAACATATGTCTGCCACATCTTGCAGATGTTCAGATGGAGTTATTGAGCCATCTTTAGTTGACTTAGGGATAGATTTGAGAGTAGAGACCACGATGGGGGCCCAAACGACTGGTGCTATAGGTGTTCTAAGAGGACTCCCATTGTCCGATGCCACATAATTTCGGTTGGTGATAGGTAGCATGGCTGGTGGAGGATTTGGGATGTTTATGTGATTGGTTCTAGTTGATACCGACCCTAACAGTGGTACTAACAAACCAGAGTTATTTACTGTTTGGGATCTTGTGATAGGTCAATGGATCATATACTTTCTTAAGGATTAAGCACATTTGGCGGTCCTCCCAGGCATGCCAGGAAAAAAGAAAACTACTGATGCCAAAAATTGGCAAAGTAACAAACTTTTGTGGGAAACTCAGTTAAAAGGGGGACCTATTGCACTAAACTGAGTGACCTCTAGGTTTTAAAGAAGCTGACTCTTCTATAACTGGGGTTTTGAATGGGAAAGTGAAGTAGAAATAAAATAAAAATATCTAACTAGGGCGATGTGCCAAGGTCTAGATGTAAGGCACGATAGATCTATCTTGCAGATGCGGTCTAAGGGCCCGTTCAACAATCTGCTATGCTCAAAATAAAAACCATTAAAGAGAAAGACCTGGATAATTTATTTCATGACATAAAATAATTTGCACAAAGCTCTACTGAAAATAAAGAGTCGAAGACATGGTTCTAAATCAACATTCTATTCAAGTCATTGAAGTTGCAAACAAACTATTTAGAAACAATACAGTCTAATGTTATCAATAGTTAAGAGACAAAAAGGAAAAATTACAAGGGCATAGTCTATGAGTCTTTTATAATTAGCAAACAAAACAAATTCCTGGTGTCCTCCTAATCCTTCTATGGATATTTCAAACTAGCAATAATCGACTATTTCTTAAAATCACTTACTAAATAACTAGTACAATTGCTAATTTTCTAACTCCTTTTCTCTCTAGCAGAAGGATTATATATAGCCAAGGGCATCCACCACTTGAAATATCATAAAAGGTATCTCATCATGAATCATAATGCTTACAACAATGATTCATCACGATCGTTGTAACAAAAAAATTCTTGAGCATGAATCCAGTCATTCGCCAGCCAAATATATTCCCTGCAAATGATGGCAGTGGTCCTGACCTACATTGTGTAAATGAGTATCACCTCTCAGCAAAGGTAGTTAGAGCACACGGTAGTATGGTAGCCTAGTGATTGTATTACTTCTCTCATTGTATGTAGCTACGCCAAAGGAACACATGGCGACATTTCACAACCCGTAGTTTGTTCTCCTCGCCTTTTGATGAGAGCTTGCGATGAGAAGATGTGTGGAAATGTCTTTGTTATCGGCACCACTTGAGGGGCCTACCAAGAATTGGCATGGGTGAAGGCTACGTGGCAAGAAGTTAGGGCTTAAAAGAGAAGGGAAGTGAATCTCCCCTTCGATGAGTGCTTTGATGACATGTGGTTGCATTTAGTTGAGGGTGCTAAAAGACTGTCAAGATGCTTTCAAAAATCATTGGAAGCAGTCAAAAGTCGGGCAAGATATCAAAATAACCTGAAGGGAGCATGGGGGTATAATAAATATCCACAGGTATAATTTTAGACTATCACAATTTGTCTCGACCAAAAATATTTCACACACCAGGTATTGTTGAAACTTCTCCAAAGAATAGATTATAGATAACATTTCTTAATTATCATATATGGGATATCTCTTTTCATTGTCCCTCAATTTCCTATTTTCAAATGCTATGGGGTGTCCCTTTTGAGAAAGTACCACTCCAATTCCTTCATAGGAAGCATCACATTCCACAAAAAATGAAAGTGAGATATCAGGACTTGCAAGAATAGGATAAGAGCTCATTACCTCTTTTAGCTTCTCAAAGGTCCTTTATGCCTCCTTTGTCCATTCAAAGCCTCTTGATTTAGTCAAATTGGTGAGATGTTCCAAAAACTAAGAGAATCCTCTGACAAACCTCTGATAATATCTACATAGTCCAAAAAACCTCTTAGCTTTGACAAGTTTGTAGGAGGTGAATAGTCTAGAATGGTTTGGATCTTCTGTTGATCAATTTGAACTCCTTTAGCACTTATGACATGTCCCAAATACAATATCTTTGTGGACCCAAACTAATATTTGGACATATTTGCAAAGATAGATTTTTGTTCTATAATTCCCAAGACTATATCCAAATGATTCAAATGTTCTTCCCATGTTTTACTATAGATCAAAATATCATCAAATAAAACTAACACAAACTTCCTCAAGTGCTTACAAAAACATGATTCATGCATGATTATAATTTTTTTGGAGAATTAGTGAGACCAAAGGGCATAAGCAAGAACTCAAAATGCTCATAGTGACCTTGGAAAGCAGTCTTATACACATATTCCCTCATGCGGATCTGGTGGTATGTGAACCTAAAATAAATCTTTGATAAGTACACTGCACCATGTAGCTCATCTATTTGTGTTATGGGGTATTGGTTATTAATGGTCTTCTTGAACAATGCTCGATAGTCTATACTCATTTGCAAAGTGTCATCCTTCTTCTTTTCTAACACTATAAAAGATGTGAAAGGGCTAGATCTTGGTCTAATGTAGCCCATATCCAACAAATCGTTTATTGCTTTATCTATCTCCTCTTTATACATCTAGGGGTGAAGTAAGGAGTGGTCATAACCATATTTGGTCTTGGTTCAAGTTCTATGATATGATGGAAACCTCTATCCGGTGGCAATCTAGGAGGCATGTCACTAAAAACCAAACTACGGTTATCCAAAATATTCTATATATCAATATGAACTTGACCATTCTTACCTTCAGAAGAGTCTTTTGAAATCACCAAATAACTAGCAATCCAAACAACTTGGTTCTTCCACAAGATCATTTCCATTCTCTTGTATGATATTACTTGCAGATCTCCATTAGCGATTCCCTTTAGATCCTCATCCTTCCCATTAGCTTTGAACTTGAGTTCCATCATTTGGTAGTTTGTATTATACTCACCCAATGAATGTAGCCACTGCACACCCAAAATTACATCAATTTAACCCAAACCAATAACATAGAATTAATCACAAACCTTATGATCTCCAATTGTTATGTCAAATTTCTAGGCTTTCTCTTTACAGGGTAAGTTATACCCATCCACCATAGTGATCGTGAAGCCTTCAAAGTATTCCAAATAGATATACTTCTTCTCCTCATAAGTCCCTCATCAATGAAGTTGTGGATAGCTCCTCCCTCAATCAAAATAGTCACTCTTTGTCCAGAAAGGACTCCTCGAACTTTGAATGAATGGTACCTATGTGCACCAGATAGTGATGCCAAAGTATTACTATTGTCTTTCTCCTTATCTTCTTCCTCTAGAGGGGTGTCTTTTGGATCATAACTCATCAAACTCATCTAATTTTGACTCTTTGTCAGAAATGACTTTTATATGGTGAACTTTCCCATTTCCAAGACATTTGTGTCTCAAAAACCATGGCTCTTTGTAAGAGAAACAAATTTTCTTCCTTCAAAGCTCATTCTTGGTTTCATCATCAATCTTCTTAGGTGTGGTAGGGAGAGCAGGTTCTAGAGCATTCCAAAACTTCTTTTGGAAATTTCCTCTTTGCTTATTCTATATTGTGGGTTTTTATTTCTGTTGGGGAACAAAATTCTCCAAATCAAAAGCTTTTTGGATAGTCTCCTAAAGTGTTGGTGGGTGTAATTCCTTAACCAAGCCCTTGATTTGTTCCAAAAAGCCTTCAATGAATAGGACTATGAGTCTCATCTATGAGATTCTAGTTACCATGACTAATAGCCTTTGGAACTCTACAACATATTACTCCACACTTCCCTTTTGTTTGAGGCGAGCTAATTCTCTAAAATGTTCTTTCAAATCAATCTCCTATCAAATATCTCAACTAGTCTGCTATAAAACTCATCATAAGATTTATCCAATTTATAGCCTTGAATGATTAGACGATGATACCGCCAATCATGAGTAATTCCTTCCAAATGTAGGGTAGAAAATTTGATGGCATCTTCTTTAGACATAGGTTTGAGTGCCAAGTATGTATCAAGTTTTTGCAACCATGCCCTGACAATGCTCTTCTTAGATCCATAAAAGGATGAAATAGATAGCTTCCTAATGAGTGCTCCAAATATTTTGGCTTAGGTATTGAATGGTAAGTTCCTTTCTTATTCTTCTTCATTGCCATGAAATCTTTCAAAGATAATATCTCATTGATCTGAGGGTCCAAAGCCCTATACTCCTCATAAGCTCTTGAGATGTCATCTTGGAGGGTAGTTTCTTCCCCTGAAACTTCTTCTACTCTATGAACAAATTTAGGATTGGGAGGCCTATTATGGAACTTAGTTTTAGAGATTTGTGTAAAAACCATCTTCTCCTTCCCCTTTCTACCACTGGTTTCACTGGTAGTGCCAACTGAATTAATACTATCACTATCCTTCCTAGAAATTGTCTACATCCACTGGAACATTTGGCTAAACATGTTGGCAAGACAATTTTCCCTTGTATCATTTCCTCAAATTTTTCTTTGGCTTCTTTGGCTTCATCTTCCATGGTTTCCTCTTGACCTAATTTCTTCAATTCTCTCCTCTAGAGCCTAATTTCCCTTTCACTTGGCAACATTAATCATTAGAAAACCCTACAAAATGGTAGAATCAAGCTCTAATACCATTGTAATGTCACTAACATATAATTTTTAATTGAAGGCTGATTTGTAGATTGCATTCAATACACATCAATATATGAACACAAAGATAATAATCCAATATATTTATAAACCTGATGTATCAATTAAAACTCACATAATGATATACAATGTCACCATAGATCAACAATATTATTATTAACATCCTTAAAAAAATCCTTGAAGCTCAGATGCAATCCTTGAATGAGAATGCCCTCAGGAACCAAAGGGGTTTCATCCTCTGATCCTAGTGGTCATTGGGTTTTCATTCAATGACCACAAACTCCTATGGAGTTTTGTTTACAGAAGGTTTTAGAACACAAGTGTCCCAAAATAAAGAAAAGTGACAAAATAATTCAATACCTATTACATGAATTGACTCCCTACATTTATATGCTAACAATTTCCCTTAAGTAATAGGTCAACCTTGAACCAAAATGGTGCCAAAGTATAGAATTAAATTTCACGCGCTACACTAGGTTGGCCTTAAGACCAAAGTAGCATCTTTTAGAATTAGTACACCACCCTACAAACATATCCACATGATTCCCTAGTCCCTTCCTACTTCTTGAAACTTCACAATTATCGCCGCATGTGTAATGCCTCGCCACACAACCCTAGAGGAAGTTTCAATTCACTATAAAAGCATACTAATTTTTTTTTAAAAGTGAATTAAACATATATGTTCAACTACAATTGATAACATCCCCTAAGGCTACGTAACCAAGATTACTTAAACCCAAACATACATCAAAATAAGCCATAACATTTAATTACCTTATGATATAAGCATTAAACAACATAAAGATACAACATATCTTAAAGAGATAAACATCCAAGATATAAATTCATTAACTTAAAACAAAAGGTTACATCTCTCATTCCTAGAATGAGGCAATAGTACGAATGTGTTACAATTACATAATTCCACCTCGTAAACATAAGAGGGGTAAAATGACTTATTACAAATTGAAATATTACAATGCTTAAATTAAAACAAGAACTGTGAACTATCCAATTGGATGTCTTGCCACCAAGTGTTGAAGATAAAGTGGAACCCAATGGTGTATGGTGCATGTTTCACCCAACCAAGTGGTACCCGAAGGCCCACCCCCCATGCTAGGAGATAGTAACAACGTAACATGGACAAAATCTACAACCTCTAACCATAGGCAAACTCATACTGACACATACTGACTCAACTAAACACATGTACAATAGAAGTCTAACTCTAACATGGTCACATTGCTTCCAGACATATAATTTGATCAAGTATGATAAGAAATCCATACACACATAACAAAAACCAATGTCATCCTAGATAGAGTGTTGTCGCACAGTTAGTCATGAGATCTCCTTTGGGCATCCTTCCTAGGCTCCGGTAATCTTGGTGACCTGTACCAAATCCCGGCCCTCATGCTTACTCATGTGGAATCGACTACCTCTCATAAGGATAATATAGTTGACCTTGCCATTCTAGTCCTTCCCACTCATCCCAAGTCTAAACGAGCCCTTGTGTCTATGAGTGAGGCTAAATTATCTTGATTAGTGTGTATTACTTCCTAATCATCTTAGTACTTTAATTTAGTTATCTCTTGATTAAATAACCTCTGAAGGTTACCTAGTTTACCTCTTTGGGATCTGGTGCCTAACAAAAGCTACTCTTCTAATTGACAACATACTATACAAAACTATACTCCAAGGGTAACTCTAGTGCTTACAAACTAGACAACGCAATCTCTCCAACTCTAGGAGGCAACATATAATGAAACTCACTCCAAACACCTGGAGGAAACCAACCACATAACACACTACCCAAGGGAAATACAAATGGTTGCCATAACAAAACGATAACCCTCAACCTCTGGAAGACTTACAAATTAAAACTTAAATAACCCCTTTTCCCCAACCATGAATACAAGGGAAATAATTACAACAAACAATGGCAAGGAAATTATCTACTTTTGGATATATTAAATCCATTTCCCTTTCTAATACATTTCGTAGTAAATAAAATAATTGCCTTATTAAATTCAGAGAAGGAAAACACCAATTTCATTAGAAACAAAACCTTTGATTACTTTTAAAAACAACATAAATCTACTGTAAGTAATCTTTCAATTTTCCAATTAAAACATGTAATTTATTCCATTTATATAAAATATCCTTCTTTATCAATTTATCCATGCATACAAATCATTTCTTTTAAATCTTCAACAATACTAAATTGCATGCAACAAAATAAAACAAAATGAAATATTGAATATACACTTAATTGTATTTGCACATGTGATATGTACATTAAATGTGTGTCAATATATTTAACTATATATATAAAATAATATATATACATTAAATATATCTAACTTTTTTTTTACAAAAACAACAAATTGATTTATTCAGAATAAAATAAAACTCTATTAACAATCTCCAAAATATATATACTAATTAATATTATATATATATATTATTTATAATATATATACACACACACACACACACACACACACATATATATATATATATATATATTTACTATTAAATAAAATTAAAACTTCGAAATCCAGAAAAGGATCTAAGTTCGGTGGATGAATTAATCCATCCGCGAGTTAGTTTTTGTTTATACGCCATTTCCTTTCAAAAAAACACGGAATCCCCAAGGGTTTGGGGAGGCGGCTGTGCCTTAGCACAACCAAGCCCCAAATACTTTGGGCATGACTCTTACAAAGTGGGGAGGGACTGCGGAGGTTTCCCTCCACAGTCATCCCCTCATGGGGGTGGCTATGGAGGCAACGCCTCCCATGCCTCCCCCAACATAACAAACAAAACTCTGATTTAAAAAAAAAAAAAAAAAATTCTGCTTTTCAATGGACGTCGTACGACGATTTTCAATTTCACAACCTAGATGAAATTCCTAGAAAAATATATATATATATATTTTATATTTATAGATATGTATATATATAAATAACAAAATATATATACATATGTATAATAAAAAATAGAATTCAACTCAAAAAAAAAATTTGAAGGAATTATTTTGAAACATTCACCTACAAGTGAAAATATAAATTTTTCTAGAGAACATTCCAAATTTATAGAGGATATAAAATTAAATATCTCAACTAAATTTTCTCAAATTCATACACTAATAAAAGAACAAGGTAACTAAGAAAGATCTAGGTTCCTTTCTAGAAGCTTTCAACAAGCAAATCCTCTAGGTTTTTCCACCACAATTTCTATAGAGGATTTAAAAAAGAATTTCATTTTTCTACAGAGGTTTAAATTTTATAAACAAATCTAAGTGTTGTTTTACCCCTAAGTTTAATTTAATGTTAAATCTATCAATTTCCTCAAATGAATTAAATCCTAACAGGGATTTCATGATTTCCCTAAAACAAAACTTCACGGGAAAACATAAGCTTTTAAGAATTTTCTTTTCTAACATCAAATCCTTTTTCCTAAATAGATTTAACAAACAATTCTTTAAACACTACAATTTCAAATGTAAATAATAAACAATAAAATATCACAGAAGAAAACCTGAGTCAAGAAGCTTCAGGTAAATAGAAGATTTGATGTGAAGCCTCCTCCAAAGCTTCCATAGCTTCTATCCAGCAATTCCAGTGATTCCAACCAAAGAAGTAACCACCAATCACAACAAAAATGCAAGCACGACTCCAATCCAATTCTACAGCCAAGAATTCCCAAAACCAAAACCTTTGTGTATTTTCCAAAAATATCTTCCTTTCAAAAAAATTATCCTCACACCCGTGAAGAAGCTTTCCTCTCTCCAAAATTCTCTCCGTGAATGAATTTTCAACAAACTCTTTTATTAGATTTAACTCTCACATGCTGGCATAATTGAAATATCTTCTAACAACCAAATCTAATATTAATTTAATTTAATAATTCTAAATAATAAATTAATTCCAAAATTGAAACTAATTTGCAACAAATAAAATAAAATTCTAAAATATAATTAAATTCTGTTCTTTCTTTTAATTTTCTCAACATAAAAATTTAATTAATTAATTTTAATTATTTAGTAACTAAATTCAACCCCATTGGATTAAATTTAATTAATTAAATAAATTAAATTAAAATAATTAATTAAAATAATAAATTCCATCAATAATTCCAACTTTAATTAAATAAATAACAATATTATTTAAAGCAATCATTCTAAATATTTATTTCCAAAACAAGAATCCCTTCAGAATTAAATAAGATTAAAACCAGGCAATCAAAGACTCAACATACATGGCTGACGACACACTATAGGGTGTAGACTTGACACAAGTTACCTAGCTACTATCTCCCATTCAACTTAACTGTCTGATCGACATGCTTAACCCTGTGAAACTAGGTGGAGTCGATGTCATGTACCTGCAAACCTGAAAACCAAGTAAACAACATCATATAAATATAAGCAGCATAAAATACACACCATGAAGAGGAAATCACAGAATCGCAGGGTGCTCACAAGCGAGTGATGCAAACCCGTCCCCTTCACCAATACACTCATCAAAATTGACATTTCCATCCTACTCAATAATCTCATATGAAATCACATGTTATATCAACTAACATCATTACACCAATAAAAGCATGTAAATAAAACATCAGATAAACCACATCACATCACACAATAGTTCGTCGCTCTATAAGTAGTGATCAAAAACACACATGATAAAATATGCAAAGTATCATAGTAGCTGAAACCAAAACAAAGCATAAAAGCTGTCTGAACAGGAAACAAAATGGAGTGGTATTACAACATGATTTGAAGGTGTCTTATCCTTTATGCCTACTGAAGTAGGTGCCAATTTCCTAGCACAATCATCTTGTGATAACAATATATTTTCGATACCTCATACATACCTCTTAATATTTATATATGATGTGTTGGTGTCATCATATATTCTATTTTCCCAATCACAAGACGAAATGTGCTCCTATGGAGGAATGAAGAGGGATTCTTAGAACCGACCGTGCTCCGATATAATGAGCCTGAACTGGGGATCTTCTTAGGGAAATATTTTCTGGTATATGATCCTTTCTCCTTGATCTATGGATATGATGTGGAAGCATTATTAAAGATGTTATGTTCTAAACCGCAAGTCAAAAGGGTGTCCTATGAAGAAATGTGGTAGGATTCTCAGTCTACTCTACATCTGTCTTTCTAGAAAGAGGGACATGCCAAAAAACCATGATTGATGAAAGTTTTAGAGCCAACTTGCAAGGTTCATTTCTTATGCTTCTATTCCATGTTAGAATGACCATAAGATTTAGGTGATAATGAATTTTTACCAATCTAACATGCCTCTTGGATTTTGTACTCATTGCACTCTTTTGATGATCTTGACCTTAGTATAAGGAGGCAAGATGGATGAGGAGGATTGTATATCATTAGGATTGATATATGAGGAATTTGGTTGAGATGGTGGCTCTATGAATTTAGTGATGGTAAATTAGTTTGATTTTTTCTATTGAACCTCCAACATTTTACAATATTGGAAGGGGTTTTAACCTAATGGGTTTTGAACATCCAGAATGCTGAGAGGGGGGTGAATCAGTATTCCATAAAACCATACTAAAATCCATTTAAATACTATCACAATTTTAACTAAATCAACAAGAGAGAACATAGAAACAAGTCAGTGAAACCATACACATGAACACCAAGATTTTTACATGGAAAACCCAAAATGGGAAAAACCACAGTGAGGGTTAACTCATAATATATTATATTCGGATATAAAATATTACAGGGCTCATTGCTAGGACTCACTGTCCTTAAAAAGGCTCACTGCTTGAGTACAAAAGATGGCTAATTGCTAAGATACAATGATAGTGACTCACTTGTTGGAAATAGGATACCATTTAATTGTAATCCTCAATATTATTTATTTCACCATATATCCTAAGTCCTTAGAATGTGTTCAACAACACTACAATTAGGAAGAGATTAATATTTGATGAAATAATCATGTTAATTGACATTTGTAATTAATTATAAATATTAAAAGCATGTGTGGATGCCTTGGAATTAGCTCCTACAAAATAGGAACACATGGGCTCACATATGGTAGGTGACAACTCACCTTGAGTTCAGTTAACTATTCAGAGTAAGAGATAACACTTGTGAATGCATGTAAAGATCCTAGGAGTTAGGGTTTGATGTTTGCATGCATGAAGTTTAGTTTAGTTAAGTTAAGTTCAGTTTATAATTAGTTTAGTTTAGTTTAGTTCAGTTTATTTATGGTTCAGTTATCTTCAGTTAGTTTTAGTTGAATGCTAGTTGACTAACTTGGAATGCATAGCTAATAACTTGAATTGCATGAAAAATAATAGGTACTACCTTCAGTTAATAGGGGATGACCATTCTTGCATGAATGGTGTTGAGAAATGTTTTAGTTAATAAGAAATATCTTGGACCCACTTTGGGTGCCCAAGTTGGCTTCTTGGAATTAGCTCCTCTGCATGTTGAGATATTTATGAAGGCTTAGTTAAGTAGGCCCTCTTTTGGGTGCCTAATTTGAGAATGAAGCCTTAAGATATTTGCAGAATGAAGTTTGAGTTGGCACTTCAGTTTGGGATGCCCAAATGGATGAAGATGATTTGACATTGTTCTTCATGACACAACTCTACTTGCAAGAGATAGGCATACCTTTTAGGGTTAGGGCTTGAGCATTGTTATTGTAACTCATTTAGAGTTTACAACATTGATTAAAGTCTATTTATCTCAAGCAATTTGAAGAGAGAGTGTGTGAGTTTTATTGTAGGTTGTGAAGAATTTTTCGTGAAGGCAAAAGAGGCATTCTCAAGCAAGAATTGAAGCTATTGTAATCTACTTCAAAGATTGAATAATAGACATTCTTGGTGGAGTTTTTTACCCGAAAGGGTTTTCTCCACGGTACATTCTTGTGTAATCTTTCAAATATCCTATCTACTTCTTCTATCAACTTATGTCTGCATTCTACAAATAGTAAAATGGATTAATCAGATAATCACCCACAAAGAATCTGTAACAAAGGAAAAGCATATTTAGATGAACAATATTAAAGTTTTACAAAGTATTAAGCTAAGAAAATACCTCAATTTTCAACATTTGGTATTGGAGTTGAGGTTGGGTAGAGTATTGGGATGCCTTTCTCTTAAATATTGAAGGATTCTTTGGCTTAGTGGGAGATTTTATTATTTTTATTATTTGCTAATTTTGGAAATAAGTTTTGTTACAATGGGTTCTACTTTTCTTTTAGATATTGAAAGGTTCAATGGATCTGGGTATGAGTTGTGGAAATTAAAAATGGAAGATATCCTTGAAGAGAGAGATAAATGGTTAGTTGTAGGTAATGAGACAAAGACAAATACAACTATTTCAGATGAGGATTAGGCTAAGCTTGATAAGAAGGCAATATGAACCATAAGATTATGTCTTGCTGATGTTTTTCTCTTAAATGTTTCAGATGAAAAGACTGCTTTTGATTTGTGGAAGAGGATAGGTGATATTTATCAAACTAAGAGTCTCACCAATAAGTTGTATCTGAAAAGGAAGTTGTATTCATTAAAAATGAAAGATGGTGAATCTATTGCACAACATTAAAATGCTTTCAATTTAATTCTTAGTCAGTTAGCATCTGTAAATGTAAAGCTATAAGATGAGGATAAGTGCATTTTGTTACTTTGTTCTTTACCAGACTCTTGGGAAAATTTAATTGTTTCTATCAACGGTAGTGGTGCAGATCCGAAGATGGACAACATTATTTCTACTCTCCTATCAGAGGAGATGAGGAGGAAGTCTAAAATGTAAATCCAAGATGCCTTGTTTGTAAAAGGTAGGCTTGAGAAAAAGGAACCTATGGGGAGACAAGGAAGGAAAGAGTAAGTCTAGAGGACAGTCTAAAACCCCTGTAAGTGTAAGGTAAAGTGTTGGAATTGTTGGAAATCGGGACATTTGAAGAAGGATTGTAAGAACAAGAAAAAGAGTTTTGATTCTTCTACAGAGGAATCATCATATGACAGTAATGATGCATTGGTTATTTCAACTAATATTGTTTGTGATAACTCTTTACTTCATGTTTCAGAGTAATCTTCATGGAGAGGATGGTAGTCATGATGCCATATGTAACTCGGTACCATGGTTCTGTGGGAGTTTTTGGCAGTGACTTGGATGCATCATTGGTAAGGTTATCTCCATGTGATTGGAGATATGGTTTCTTGGTTTAGAGTGTATTTGTTATGATTTCATGGTTTAATCTTGATATGAATTTAGAGTTTGGCATATTACATGGATCTCTTGAGACTAGGATGTATAAGTATGTTATGATGCATGTGATCTCCTAAGAGGATATGGTTAGATCATGGATGTCATGTTTATATTCAAGGTTGGAGTTTTGACATTGATCTTGTGTAGTTCTATTAAGTATTCGGTACATTAATCATTTGCTTGATTACTTCATGAAAGTGTTGTGTTGCATTTGGAGTTTGGCATGGATTGGTTGGTTATAGGTCCTCATGGATACTTGGAGAATTAGGTGAGGCTGGAATCCTCGTTTGGTAAGAGATATTTGTTGGAATGGTTACTTGTAAGAAAAGTTTTTTCAATAGAAAAGACCAAGGAGCCTACACCTTGGTTGAGTGTGAGTTCAACACACTCGGTGGTTTAGCATACCTCCAAAGAGGTAGTTTGGATATAGAGACTTGGGAAAGGTTTTGGTTTGGTTGATAATGGGAAGGTATTAATTGAGAAAGTTAACACTTTAAGCAATGTTACAAATTATCTTATGAAACCATACAGATAAGTTCTCTTGGTTTTAATCATTTGCTTGGAAGCTTCATGATTATGCAGGTTGCATTTGAAGCTAGCATGAATTGATTAGTTGGTGCAAGAAGGCCATTGGCCTTGAGTCTTGTACTTGTTTTATTATTCCTTGTTTAGAATAATTGCAATGTATAATGTCAAGTGGGAGAATGCTGGAAATAGGATGCCATTTAATTGCAATCCTAAACATTATTTATTTCACCATATATCCTAAGTCCTTAGAATGTGTTCAACAACACTAGGATTATGAAGAGATTAATATTTGATGAAATAATCATGTTAATTGACATTTATAATTAATTATAAATGTTAAAATCATGTGTGGATGCCTTGGAATTAGCTCCTACAAAATAGGAGCACATGGGCTCACATATGGTAGGTGACAACTCACTTTGAGTTCAGTTAACTATTCGGAGTAAGAGATAACACTTCTGAATGCATGTAAAGATCCTAGGAGTTAGGGTTTGATGTTTGCATGCATGAAGTTCTGTTCAGTTTAGTTTAATTCAGTTCAGTTAAGTTCAATTCAGTTAAGTTCAGTTAAGAACCAGTTTAGTTCAGTTTAGTTTAGTTCAGTTCAGTTATTGTTCAGTTATCTTCAGTTAGTTTTAGTTGAATGCTAGTTGACTTCAGTTAACTTGGAATGCATGGCTAATAACTTGAGTTGCATGACAGAATAAGAGGTACTACTTTCAGTTAATAGGGGATGACCATTCTTGCATGAATGGTGTTGAGAAATCTTTCAGTTAACAAGAAATTTATTGGACCCACTTTGGGCGCCCAAGTTAGCTTCTTGGAATTAGCTCCTTTGCATGTTGAGATATTTCTGAAGGCTTAGTTAAGTAGGTCCTCTTTTGGGCACCTAATTTGAGGATGAAGCCTTAAGATATTTAAAACATGAAGTTTGAGTTGGAACTTCAGTTTGGGACGCCCAAATGGATGAAGGAGATGATTTGACATTGTTCTTCACGACACAACTCTACTTGCAAGAGATAGGAATACCTTTTAGGGTTAGGGCTTGAGCATTGTTATTGTAACTCATTTAGAGTTTACAATGTAAATTAAAGTCTGTATATCTCAAGCAAGTTGAAGAGAGAGTGTGTGAGTTTTATTGCAAGTCGTGAAGAAGTTTTGGTGAAGGCAAAAGAGGCATTCTCAAGCAAGTATTGAAGCTATTGTAATCTACTTCAAAAATTGAATAATAGATTAATTCTTGGTGGAGTTTTTTACCCGAATTGGTTTTCTCCATGGTAGATGCTTGTGTAATCTTTCTAATATCTTGTCTACTTCTTCTATCAACTTCTGACTACATTCTACAAATCGTAAAATGGATTAATCAGATAATCACCCATAAAGAATCTGTAACAAAGGAAAAACATATTTAGATCAACAATATTAAAGTTTTACAAAGTATTAAGCTAAGAAAACACCTCAATTTTCAACATCACTTCCATAAGATTGAATTGATATGATACATCTTCAATGTGTAGGGTTCAGTTCCACTGAAGCTCAGAATAATAAGTACTGCCTCACACAACAGTCTCTCAACAAGACTATACTGATCACAATTGTTAAAGAATTTAGGCTTTGATCTTCTTTGTTGTTCGCATTCACTTCACCTTTTTGCTCTCATACCCTCATCTCTCTTCTATATTTCATCTTATATATATACAATTATATATTATTCATCAATTAGGTTGGCCTAATTAGATGAACACAAAATAATCAAAATCTTCTTCGTCAAATTCATATAAGATTTAAACATTTTATCCATGTAGTGCATTATACCAAGTCGACTATAATCCATAAAACATAGCTAGTCTTCATAATATATATTGCATTGACTGAGTCAACTAAGACTAGAACAAAATTCTCCAAAACAACAAATAATCCTTAAAGAAAACACCTTACGGATTTGAGAACACATTAATTTCCCATCATACTACAGAAAAGAGACTATCAACAAAACTACAACATAAGAATGTTCACCTTAGTAGAATGCGAAGTCTCCCACACAATATGTCACACACAGAACAATAGTAGGATACAAAGTTGAACTCTGTCAGAGATAACTTTCTTCTCACAACAAAGGATGTCTCAAGATCTAGGATATAGTTGTCTGAATGAGTCAAGAAAACATGGTTAAGAGATTAGAGTTATATCAGATCTTGCAGTGGATTCCAGACTCAAATACCAACACACTAATCCACCACAAAACAATATTAATGACAAAGAACAACTTCTGGTAAACCAAGAAGACTTCCCATATAGTTATCACCATGTTGACATCAATGCCAACATAGGAACAATCAACATAACCATCCATACTTCATGCTTATGTTGCAAAGCTTCCAAAAATGGGATAGTGACTTCAATGCCTTCATTAAAAGTCTTGAGACATTGATGGAATGTGGAGAGAATATATTGAATGCCATGTATCTATGGGTGGCTAAGGAGGATATTATATGAATGGTAAAAAATGAAGACGTGACAAAGGATGTTATGTATAGAAGGTCCAAACTAGAGGGGAAGATTGATGGTGTTGGTAGTCTACTATTATAAATTATCATAGGTTTTTCTTATGAGTGTATGGGGTTCTAAAGCCTCTTTTGTGTATCCCAAGAATTTAATAAGTTGTAAGATATATAGATTTAATCCAAATTTGTTATCTATAAGTATTCATTTGAAATTTCATTTGGAAATGAAGGATTTTATATGAAGTGGATGATTATGGCATGGGTTAAGAGATACCATATCTTTAGGACTAAAGATGATGATTAAAATTAAGGTGTGGGATGAGTGCTAGGAAATGAGATGGGTCAATTTTATTCAAAATCCTTGACTCTTTCAATATTTTATCAAATATGTGTAGGTGAACATGAAATAATTTGAGAATATCCAAGATGGAAATATTTATCAAAGTATTCTAAAACTATTCAATAAGATATAATCTATTTATGGAAGTAGGTGGAGGGGCTCCTGACATGATGACCTTGCCTCATCATGTAGTCACACCATAGTGAGTTTTTTAAATTATAATTGTGTTTATGTGTGATGTGGATTGTTTAATATAGTCAATGATGAAATCATAGTTGTTAGAGTAATAGGTTAATTAATTAATTAATTTAATCATGTTGATTAATTAATTAAGTCACCTTTACTTTATTTTTCACTTAAGCTAAACTTAGGCCCATTAGTAATTAATTAATTATTAATTATTAATTACTCACCTTTAGGGTTTTGATCTCCTTTCATAAGGATTGATCTTATTGTAATTATTCTATTCTTGTTTTATGCATTTTTGCTTCATGGCTTGCAAAGCACCATTGTTTTTTTTTCATTATCTCTTCTACATGACAAGTTATTTTCTTGTAGGTGTTCACTGGGTTCTGTGAGGTTGTATTTATCAACTTCCACATGGTATCAAAGCTTTAGATCTCCGCTTCTTGTTCATATTTTGAGGGATCCTATCTTGAAAGTGAAGGATTTGTGCATTTTCAGCCCTTTTTGACCTCACCATTGCGTCCAGAATGCTTGATTCAATCAAGATTGACCTTTGTTTCGTCAAATTTGGCTTCACGGTGTTAGATCTGTGAGGGTTTGAAGTTTTTTTAGGGGTTCCTAATCCAGAGCGTACCTGCAATTTTGGAGAATTTTGAGCCCAAAAGGACCTCACCATCGCATTCAGAGTGCCCAAAAACCCCAAAATCAACTGTCAAATCATCGAAATTGGACACAGTGACTTCATGAGGCATTTTTTTCATTTTTGGGTTGTACGACCTAGTACAACATGCAATCTAAGGAAAAAAAACCAGAGGTAATGGCTGCCGCCGTCAATTAATATATAGCAGTTAATCGCTAGTGGTTAATGCTAGCGGTTAATGCTAGCGGCTAGCTTAACCGCCAGGCTTAACCCCCAAACCCCTTTGGAGCAGTTTTGGTAATTTGGCCATAACCTTTGCATACAAATTCGGATTTTTGAAAACAAAATATTGCCGGAAAGCTATTTCTGAGCCCAATCCAGTGGTATAGGTTTTATTTCTTGATTTTTCTTTTTTTTGCATTTATTACCAGTCAAAGTCAGGCCTTATTTTTTCACTTTCGAGGGCATAACTTGAGCATACAAACTTCTTTTTTTGAAAATGAATGTGTTGGATAGGTGTTTAGATGCTCTATCCAAATATGTAGTTGGTTTCCTCAGAAAATTTCCTAGGTACACAGAGAATTGTTTTGAGTGGTTTTTTTCTTTTCATGCTTTCCAGCTTTAAAAATTATACTGGGTTTGGTTTTTTGTATTGTGGGGGGTATTTTCTTCCTGTTTTCTATAAATTTACATTAGAAACTAGAAACCTCTATTATTTAAACACATTTCAAAAACAAAACATCATGGCAGAGACCTCTTCAGTTGACCGTCTTACACCACACTATTATCACACCTGGAAAGGATATATGACAAGACTCCTCATGTCTAAGGGGTTATGGTCCTATTTAGACGAGGTTCAACCTCAGTTGACATGTCCATTTAAGTTTATGCAACATAGAAACAAGATGGATGAAGCCCAAGGTTTGTTATCACTGCATGTTTCAAATAGTCTACTTTTTCATTTAGAGGGGTGTACAACTCCTTGAGAAATGTGGCTCAAGTTTGATACCCTTTTTGGCACCATCAATGAGTTCAAAGCACTTAGATTGAGGCAGAGTTGAATACTTTGGTACCTGATTCATTTTCATCTATTGAGGATTTCTTGATGAAATTAAAATCACTCAAATCATTGTTACAGGGTTGTGGTAAGAACAAGACTGACATAGAGTGTATTTACTTGATTCTCTCTAAGCTTCGTCGTTCTTTTTAGATATTCTCTTCTACTTTTTATTCCACTATGGATGTACATTTTACCATGCTTATCTTTGAGGTATTCTATGATAGGTTGACTCATGAGCAGTCCAAGCTTACACAGTTAGATGCACTTTCAAGTTCAAGAACTCAACATTAGCTCAGACATCCAAAGGGAAACAAAAGCCTAAGAAAAATTCAGTTGGCCATGAGAGTACCTCCAAGCCATCACCTAAGTCTAGTTTGAAACCATCCAAACCTAACAAGGGTAAATCTTCTAAGTCTGGTGAGCCTTCCTTTAGGACTAAGAAGCCATCTGGAGATCCTTTTAGTTTTTGTGGCAAGGAAGGACATCCAGTTTCCAGGTGTTGGAAGTGATTAAAGTCTTTAGAGGAGGCCATGCAACAACATAATATCACCTCACCTTAGTCACCTTTCCCACACACAGGGAAATGTCATGCTCTTTTTGCATGAGCATTACCTTCAGGATCCACTTGGATTCTAGATTTTGATTCTTCTCACCATATGACACACACTCTATAGTCTGTCACAACACTTGCCTATTGTGGCACTTCACAGATTGTTGTTGGTGACTCTATACAACTTACAGTTATGGGTTCAGGTTTTGTTTCATTGGATGGTGGTTGTCTTTAGGACGTACTTGTAGTTCTGGATATTTCGATGAACCTCCTTTCCATTTATCATATTTTACATTCTAGCACGGTAAGATAGTTGAGTTCTCTCAACATGATGTGGTTATTCGAAACCTTCATGATCCTGATTTGGTTGTGGCTACTGGGAATGTTGATTCTGCGTCTCGCTTATACAGATTTGATGGCTTTGAGAGTACAAATGATTCAAGTTCATCTCTTATAGCATATGCAGAGATAGTGAGCAGACTTTGGCATGAGAATTTTGGCCATATCAATTGCAGATATCTACAATAGATGAGTACACATGCACTAGTGATTGGGCTCTCACAGATTTCCTGTACTGATGGTGTTTGTTGAGGTTGTGTACTTGGAAAACATCATTGGGATTCTTTTCCTATGGGTAGAAGCACATGCGCTAAGGCACCCTTGGAGTTGGTACATAGTGACCTCATGTCATTTTTGACTTCTTCATTTTTAGAGGCTAGATATGTGCTCACATTTATTGATGAATTCTCCAGATGTACATGGGTGTACTTTCTTAAGAACAAGTTAAATGTCTTTGATTCATTCAAGATCTTTAAGACATTTGTGGAGAAGCAACCCGGTCTTTCTATCAGGAGGATACACACAGATAATGGGGAAGTTTGTTAATTGGGCTTTTAGGGACTTTTTCATTGAGCATGGTTTACAACATCAGTTTACAGTACCTTACACCCCTCAGCAGAATGGTGTTGATGAGAGAAAGAACAAGACTTTACGAGAGATGGCCAATTGTATGATAAAGTCACAATCCATGGATTCTTCATTTTGGATTGAGGTAGTCAATTGTGCCAATTATATTCAGAATCAGATGCCTCATAAGGCATTACAACACATGACTCTTGAGGAGGCTTGGACCCATGTCAAGCCTGATGTTTCTACATTTTGAGTTTTTGGTAGTGAGGCTTGGGCATTTTTTCCTGATGCTCAGTGGAAAGCCATGGAGAGGAAAATACGAGCACTCATTTTTTTTGGCTACTATGAGGATGTTAAGGTGTATAGGTTGTTTGATCTTGATTCCAGAGAGGTCTTGTTTCGGCGAGATGTCTAGTTTGATGAGCACTTTCCTTTGATGGATTCTTCATCACCAACTTCTCCCTCACTACCTACTCATCCCTCTTCATCTCTTGAGGATTATTTATCTCTTGAGGATGATGCAGATGATGATCCACCATCCCCCTCACCACCAGATACACGACATTTTCCCAGGTGGGCCCGCTTTACTGTAGAGGTAGTTGGATCTTTGGCAGGTGATCCTTTAGATTCTCGTCATACACGTGCACAAACATTAGGTGTTAGCCTTTTGAGTCATGCCATTTCAGATGATCCTCAGAGGTTTTTAGATGTGATGGGTCACCTTGAGTGGGATAGGGCTATGGAGGAGGAGTATTCATCTTTGATGAAGAATAATACTTGGGATCTTTATCGTCTTCCTAAGGGAAGAAAGTTGGTTCGGTGCAAGTGGGTGTACTATACCAAGTTTGCTATAGATGGTTCAATAGATAAGTACAAAGCATGTCTTGTTGTAAAGGGGTTTTCTTAGGTTGAGGGTATTGATTACTTAGAGACCTTTGCTCCTGTTGCCAAGATGAATTCTATTTGCTTTGTACTATCACTAGCAACTTCACAGGGATGGACAATTTTTTAGATGGATGTGAAGAGTGCCTTCTTGCATGGTGACCTACATGAGGAGATCTATATGGAGCAGCCTCAGGGATTTATGTAGGACACTTCTTTGGTTTTTAGACTTGGTGTTCATTGTATGGTCTCAAACAAACCCCTCGGGCTTGGTATGAGAAGATGGACTCTTTTTTGCTTTCCTCTCACTTCACACACTGCCATTCTAATCCCACAGTTTACATTCAATGTTAGGAGGGTGGTCTTTTGATCCTAGTGCTATATGTTGATGATCTCATTCTTACAGGTATCTCATCCTATATGATTCAAAGTGTTCAAAGAGCTTTGATGAAATAGTTTGAGATGACATATCTCGGTCTTCTACACTATTTTCTTGGTCTATAGGTTATTTAGTCTTCGGATGGGATTTCCATATATCAGCTGAAGTATGCTCTTGATATGCTCCAAAGATTTGGCATGCTTGATTGCAAGCCTTCCCACACACCATTTGAGTCAGGTGTTGTTATGTCCTCCTCTTGCTCTACACCTTTAGTAGAATCTACAATATATAGGCAGTTTGTTGTACTTGACGCATTCTTGTCCTAATCTTTCCTTTGCGGTTGGTCTTGTCTCTAGGTTCTCCCATGATCCACATGAGATCCATCTTAAAGATGTCAAGCATATCTTGAGGTACATTCAGGGCACCACACAGAATAGCATTCACTACACATCAGGAGCCCCTCACATTGTTGGCTTCATTGACTCAGATTGGGCTGGTGATGTCAATGATTGGAAGTCCACTTCTGGCTTTGTTTTTTGCCTTGGTTCTGGTCCTATTGTTGGGAATTAGTGTTCACATTTAAGTTAGATATAAAGTTGTTGAAAAAAAATATTAATATTATTGTTAGAATATAATATTGTTAGTGTGGTCTGTTAGGATATTATATTATTAGTTGTGCGAGAGTTTATTATAGGTAGGTGAGTTGTTAGAACAACTCGAATAATTTGGAGAGTTAGTTCCAATAATATAGGATATTAAAATCCTATATATACCTTATGTATTCGATTGAAAAGGTGAAGACATATGATATTATTTGTGTTTAATTATTATAGCTTCTTGGTTTGTCCCATATTTTCAATATGGTATTAGAGTTGGGTTAAAGGAGGCCACAAAAATAGAGGTTACAAGATTTGAAGATCTGCATTGGATTATTGTTCTTGATCTTTAGCAATTTTTTTCTTGGCCTGATCATGTGTGGTAGACATTTACATTTCTTGGTAGTGTGTGGGTAGCTCGGAGACCACCCGACTTCGGTTTCATTGAATTTGAGGATCTTAGGGATGTAAATGATGCCATATGGGGTTTGAATGGTAAGAATGATTGGAGGGTTGAGCTTTCCCATAGTTCTGGTGGAGAACACAACCTCAATGCTATGTGAATGGAAATGTTGTCTCTATAATATTTTGAGGTAGATCTCTTCTTGCATCGACCCTATCATCTTCTTTGGGTAGATCGTGATACTATTGTACTATATTTGAGTTATTCTCTCTAGTGGTGGCGATATGTATATTGTTTGGCATGTTGATAGCGCTGCACTTAGCCAAATTGATGAGCTCAAGCTTACAATGAGATGCTCTATGATATCTTCAAATAAATCCAAATAATCTTGTCATGTTGCATTCTTTGTCACTCATCATATTGTGTTGTATATCATCTTCAATGGATTGTTGCGGTGAGTGATGACAGGTTGTTTGAGTTTATTGTTTAGTGATTTGGGGAGGTGATCTAGTTTCCACCGCAACATTCTTATTATTTGGCAGAGGAGTTATATTGTTTGGTTCCAAAGCATTCAATTCTCTTGTTAGAGATAGGCTTTGTGCTATTGGAGATTTTATTGTGGGTGCTGTTATAATCTCCTAAGACCCGCAGTCCACTTAGTTTTGTTTGCATAGCTAGTTCACGGTGTTTGAAAGGTGTGGCTTACCAATGACTTTTCCCGTGTAGTCACTACACTCTTTACAAACCTGATTAGAGGTAATTTCCATTTGAATAAGTATTTGGTGATCTCAAATCATAGTCTTTTGGATTGGGCTCAGGCATTTCATTATTCATCACAACTATAATATGTGAGAGCATCATATGGAAAGTGTGAACCAAATATAAGATCATAAACCAGTTTTTATCTTTCTCCATCAATAGGTGTTAAATTTTATTTTGCTCAATTATCTTTGAGTGTGTTATAGGCTAAAATTCAAATAAACATATTGTTTATTGTTAAAATAAGTCAAAGTGTCATGTATTATCTTCTTAAAATAGTGTCCATTTTCACAAGTTATTAGTTGTGTTAATATGCAAAATTATATTAGGAGTGCATGATCAATGGTACCCGACACTCCTTATAAGAAGTTCACATTATAGGAGGGATATGTTATCTCCTCACAAGTGAAAAAATGAGCCCTAAAAGCCAAATTTTATAATTAAGTAGCAAATCAACTGGAGGATGGAGGCACTAGAGGTTGGAGGATACTCAATGACCTCTCACCAGTCACCAATGACGGGGCCGCATAGAGCTATGGTGGCATTTTTCTTTTCTTTTGTATGCAGTATGGTATGATTTTCTTTTCAGTACTCTTGTTTGTGTGAATAAATGGAATTTCACATTGTGGGGGGAATAACAACCAATGTTCTATTCCCATTTCATTCCAAAATAGATAAAGTCATGGTGGTTGTTTATGCTATTCGAGATCAAGTGGCAATGATCAATAACAATGACTATAATTAAGAACATTGTGTTCTTATGGAATGTAATGTGAAACCTTTCCTAGTATGGGTTTTTTATATTTGTGATATGTATGTTGATTTCCATATAATTTCCCTATTGTACAAGCATAGTGGTGAATAAAAGCACCAGTGCAATGCAGTTCATGGATCTTGAAAGGGTTTGTGGGAGGATCCAGAAAACCACACGAGTTGGACAGTTGATGAGTTCCTATCACATCAAGGTTTGTGGTAAACCTGTTTAAAACCATGGAAGGATAAATCCTTTCTTTTGGATCAAGGTCATGAGTTAGTTATACATGCCATAGGGATGAGCATACTGCAGATGAAGGGTGTGATTTATTACCATGTTCACACTAAGGGGGGGGTGTTGGGAATTAGTGTTCACATTTAAGCTATATATAAAGTTGTTGACAAACAAATTAATATTATTGTTAGAATATAATATTGTTAGTGTGGTCTATTAGGATATTATATTATTAGTTGTGCGAGAGTTTATTATAGGTGGGTGATTTGTTAGAACAACTTGTATAATTTGGAGAGTTGGTTCCAATAATATTGGATTGAAAAGGTGAAGACATACAGTATTATTTGTGTTTAATTATTATAGCTTCTTGGTTTGTTCCATATTTTCAATACCTATCACATGGTTTTGCAAGAAGCAACCTGTTATTGCATTATCATCTACATAGGTTGAGTATTGAGTAGCAGTGTTAGCTAGTCAGCAGATTTTATGGCTGTTAGGGTTAGAAAGCAAATATCTAAAAGTTAAATGCAGGTTTTATCAATAAACCGAGAAATAAAACATACATAGAAAATTATAACACAAAGAATTTAACGTGGTTCACCCAATATGGGCTACATCCACCAAACCGCATCCATCCAATGATTTTATTATCCAGTGCAAAACATATTAAAATATCGTGAATAATGCCATGCTACAACTCCCCATCCCAACCGCTTATAACAAGCTTTTAGAAGCTTCCAAAAATTAGGGTTTACAAAGTCGACTTTTTCCTTTTCATTGATGAAGCGAAAAAAGGTGAATTTTTTTTTCTTGGGGCTTGCCGCCCCTGAACCCCCGTCTGGGGTCTAGCCCGATCCTGAACCTCGACAAGAATACATGAAGAGTGTATAGTACTAAATAGTGTACAGTATGGCATGATTAGTCGCCATATACCAAAAATCTCCCACTTGGAGACTGATCTTGGACAACATCGCTGCACTTACAACTCCCACTTGAAATAAGCACCTTGGACCTTGTTGCTATGTTATACTTTTAACCATGAAGACCAACCGAAGCTGAAGAGGAGCTCAAATTCTCCCTTGTCACTGCCTTTGTAAACATATCTGTTGGATTGACATTTGTATGTATCTTTTCCAGCATTACCTGTCCATCCTCCAACACCGACCGAATGAAATGATATCTCAGCTGTATGTGTTTGGTCTTAGAGTGCAAGGAAAAATTATTTGCAAGATGTATAACACTTTGGCTGTCTATAGATAAGTGATTTTCAATCTGTTGTTTTCCCAAATCTTCCATGAAGAATTTCAGCGATATCATCTCCTTTGTTTCCTCTATTCCAACAACATACTCTGCCTCTGTGGTGGATAAAACAACCACCTTTTGCAATCGAGAAATCCAACTCACTGTTGTCCCACCAATTGTAAATACATAACCTGTGGTACTCCAATTGGTATCTATATCCCTTGTCAAATTTGAGTCAACATAGCCTTTTAAATCTTTATTAGAGCCCCCAAAACATAAAAAATTATTGGATGTACCTCTCAAGTACCTAAGAATCCATTTTATCGCATTCCAATGCTCAACTCTCGAATGAATCATATACCTGCTAACAACTCCTATGACATGTGCAAAATCCAGTCTCGTGCATAACATGGCATACATTAAACTGCCTACAACTAAAGCATATGGTACCTTGGACATTTTTTCTTCCTCCTCTTGTGTCTTTGGACACATATCCTTAGTCAATTTTACATGACTGGGCAAAGGTGTGCTGACAAATTTTGCATTCTCTATATGAAATCTCTGCAAAACCTTTTCAACATAATCAGCCTGAGATAGAAACATTTTTCTCTTTTTCCTATCTCTTGTAATCTTCATACCAAGGATTTATTTTGCTGCACCCAAATCCGTCATATCAAATGAATTTTATAATTGTTGTTTTAACTCCTTTATGTGATCCATGTTAGACCCCGCTATAAGCATATCATCAACATATAAACATAAAATAATGTAGCTATCTTCAGCTATCCTCTTAAAGTAAACACAATGATCTGAATTACACATGTAGCCTTGCTCAACCATAAAACTAAAAAATTTAATATACCATTGCCGAGGTGCTTGCTTCAAGCCATATAAACTTTTCTTCAATCTGCACACTAGTTTCTCCTTACCTTTGACCTCAAATTCTTGTGGTTGTTCCATATATATTTCCACTTCCAAATCACCATGGAGAAATGTTGTTTTAACATCAAGTTGTTCTAAATGTAAATATTGAGCAACCACAATACTTAAAACAGTACGAATAGAAGTCATTTTAACAACTGGAGAAAAGATTTCATCAAAATCAATACCCTTTTTCTATGCAAATCCCTTTACAACTAATTTGGCTTTAAATCTTTTCTTACCTCCATCCTCGTCTTTCACCCTATAAACCCATTTGTTTGGTAAAGCCTTTTTACCTGCAGGCAACTTGCATAATTCCCAAGTCTTATTTTTCAGCAAGGAGTCCATTTATTCTTCCATTTCGTGCTCCCATTGAACCTTGGTAGCCACCTGCATAGCTTCATGATAACATTCCAGTTCACCAGCATTAGTTAACAAGATAGAATACAAAGAGGGAGAAAATATTTCTAAAGGTCTACTTATCCTTGAAGATCACCTACCATTCACTGGAGTTTGTGGTATTTCTTCTTGCTACTGTTGCAAAGCATGAGGAACCACTGGAACATTATTGTTTGTAATATCATTCAGCACTGCATAATCCTATTCTTCATTCTCATGCTGCTACAATAGATCTTTGTACAACAATTTCTCATTGAATATGACATCCTTGCTTCTCACAATTTTCTTATTTTCAAAATCCCAAATGCTATAACCAAATTCATCAATACCATATCCAACAAATATACATTTCTTTGATTTTACATCAAGCTTGGTTCTATTTTCAAAATCTACATGTGCAAATGCTTCACAACCGAGGGTTTTGAGAAAATAATAACTCACCTTCTTACTTGTCCATGCTTCCTCTAGAATACCACAACCCAAAGGATTAGAGGGACCTTTATTAATTAAATAAACAACAGTGTTTGTAGCCTCTTCCCACATGTTTAAAGGCAACCCAACATGCAACCTCATAGTATGTGCACACTCCATTATTGTTCTATTCATGCGCTCAACCACTCCATTTTCCTGTGGAGTCCTTGGAACCATTTTCTGCCTACGAATACCATTAGAGGAACAATAATCTTCAAAATATTTGCTGCAATACTCACCACCATTATCAGATTTGAGACATTTTAACTTTTTACCTGTTTCATTCTCAACCAAGCTTCTCCATTTTTTAAAAGTTTCAAATACATCAGATTTCTGCCTAAGGAAATAAATCCATACCTTCCTAGTTGCATCATCAATGAATGTAACATAATACTGAGAGCCACCAAGAGAAGATACTTGAGCTGGTCCCCCTACATCCATATGCACAAGCTCCAATTTCTCATCTTTCTTTTGTTTCCCATCTTTGAGAAAACTAACTCTCTTTTGTTTTCCATACACACAACTTTCATATAAATCAATATTAACACATTTTAGACTTGGTAAAACATTCTTTGAATGAAGTACTTTCATAAATTTTGCACTCATATGTCCAAGTCTATTATGCCATAGTGCTGATTCAAAATCCACAACAACTATCTGATTTTTTTGCCTATTGAACTGCAACAACTGTTCCTGAACATTGATTTTTATCTGCAATAGCTAAAGTAGAAGGAACAGTATGACCTGTACAAAGATATAAGGTGCCTACTTTCACACCTTTTTCTACTACTAAGGCAACTTTTGTAACCTTCCAATTTTTATCACTAAATGTAACAACACAACCTTCATCATCTAGTTGCCCTGCTGAAATTAAATTTCTTCTTAACTTTGGAACGTGCCTTACCTCAAGTAGTAGCCAATGATTCCCATTCTACAACTTAATCTTGATTCTTCCCTTTCCCACAATATGACAGGGTTCATTATCTCCCAAATAAACCAGCCCAAAATCCCCTTGGACATAATCAAGAAAATAATTTCTATGGGGTGTAGCATGAAATGAAGCCCCTAAATCTAACACCCAAGAATCATGAATATTGTCAAGGGAAAGAATCAAAACATCCTCATCAGATTTATTACTTACCACATTTGCCTCTTTATTTCCTTCTTTTTTGTCTCCTTCTTTATTTTTTCGAGACCAACAATCTTTCTTTAAATGACTTGGCTTACCACAGTACCAACAATCCCTCTTGTCTCTAGATCGCGACCTTCCGTCCCTTGATTTTCCTCATGACTTCCCATGAATTCTAGAATTGTTTCCTCTCTCCTTTGTTCTGCCCCTGCTTTCTGCATTCAAAACACTACCTGATGTGGATGTTCCACCTGAGCTTTTCCTACAAATTTCCTCGCTCAAAATAACACCAACAACATCATCAAAGTTCAATGTATTCGAACCAGAAATAGAATTGATAACAACCATTACCAAACTATTCCAAGTTTCAGGCAAAGAACATAGAACCAAAAGAGCCCTAACTTCTTCATCAAAGTTTACATTTACAAAAGTTATTTGACTGGTAACCATATTAAACTCATTTAAATGATCAACAACTGACCCACTTTCTACCATTTTCATATTAAATAAACGCTTCATAAGAAATACCTTATTCAAAGCGGAAGGCTTTTCATATAACTTTTCTAGGGTTTCCATCAACTCTTGAGTTGTCTTTTATTTTGTAATATTGAATGCCACCGATTGTGCCAGGCATAAACAAATACTTCCAAGTTCCTTTCTGTCCCAAATATCCTAGTCCTCATCAGACATTGCTGAGGGTTTCTTGGTTTTCCTTTCCAATGGCCGCCATAAATTCTTTTGATAGAGGTATTCCTCCATCTGCATCTTCTATAATTGATAGTTTTTGCTATTGAACTTCTCAACCTTCAACTTACCCTCATCTGCAATTGCTCCCACTCAACCGTGAGACCTTCCCATAGAGGATAACTAAAAACAACCCACTCTGATACCACTTGTTAGGGTTAGAAGGCAGATATCTAAAAGTTAAATGTAGATTTTATCAATAAACCGAGAAATAAAACGCACACAAAAAATTATAACATAGAGAATTTAACGTGGTTCACCCAATATGGGCTACATCCACCAAACTGCAGTCATCCAATGATTTTATTATCTAGTGCAAAACATATTACAATATCACAAATAATTCCATGCTACAACTCCCCATCCCAACCACTTATAACAAGCTTTTAGAAGCTTCCAGAAATTAGGGTTTACAAAGTCAGATTTTTCCTTTTCGGTGACGAAGCGAAAAAAGGTGAAATTTTTTTCTAGCAAGAATACATGAAGAGTGTATAGTACTAAATATATGGCATGATCAGTCACCACATACCAACAATGGCTTCGACAGTTGATGACAGAGTTTGGGTTTCCTCCTAATAGTCTCCCATAGTTCTTTGGTGTGACAATTAGAGTGCTATACACATTTATCGCAATCCAGTGGAGCATCAACAGATGAAGCACATTGAGATCCACATGCACTTCATCAGGAAGTTGATTTAGGATGGTTCTCTCATCTTGGAGTACATTCCTACTGAGGTTTAGGTTGTAGACATATTCACAAAACCTTTGGCATCGCCACACTATCTTCAGTTGTGATTGATGCTTGGGGTGAAGGAAGTTGTCCTTGGGGGGTCTTTGTGAGGCCTTCCTTCCTTCATGTTTTTATTCACATGCTTTCATCTCTTTTTGGATAGGAGTTTTTTCCCATTGGGTTTTCTCCTTTTCTCCGCTTTACAGAGATTTGGTTGTATTTGGGTACCTCATCTAGCCTTGTTGTTGGGACCCACCTTTGCTTTAATGCATTTGTCCTGAGTTTTTTAGCTTCTCCCTAAGTTCAACTTAAGGGGGGTTGTTAGAGTAATAGGTTAATTACTTAATTAATTTAATCATGTTGATTAATTAATTAAGCCACCTTTACTTTATTTTTTACTTAAGCTGAACTTAGGCCCATTAATAATTAATTAATTATTAATTACTCACCTTTAGGGTTTTGATCTCCTTTCATAAGGATTGATCTTATTGTAATTATTCCATTCTTATTTTATGCATATTTTTGCTTCACGACTTGTAGAGTACCATTGTTGTGTTTTCGTTATCTCTTCTACGTGACAGGTTATTTGCTTGGAGGTGTTCAATGGGTTTTGTGAGGTTGTATTTCTCAACAATAGTCACAAGAGGATTTGTGAGAGTGGATATTATATGTGTGGTTATCCTATCTTGGTTTTTATTTGAGAGAAGCTTGAACCTATTCATCCTTTAGAAAGGTGTTTTGGTAAAGACTTAGGTTTGTGCTAGGTGAAGATGATGGTGCACCTTTTCCTTAAATGCCACCTTGGTCTATCAAATATTATATGTTATATTTAAATTTAATTAATTTATTAGTTGTATGGCCTTTGAATCAATGGTCTTCACTGAAAGGAATAAAGGTAGACCTACACTGATATTTTGAGGAGAATATTGTACAAATTTCAATATTTTAACAATTATAGAAAGCATAAAACACATTTAAACATAAAATAAAAAATAAATACTATAACATAGCTATATGTGGGGAAAACCTTTTCAAGAGAAAAAATCCACACTCTAAAGAAACTCAATGTATTATTCAATAAATGAAAATCATAGTTCACTTGCAGAGAAAGCCTTCACAGGAGTACCACTATCCATAAGTCTAGAGGAAATCTACAACTGAAATAGTATGTCAAAACTCTAAACATAACCTCCATACCAAGAACCTAACATATAGTAGACACAAAACCTAAAACCACTGAAATGGTAATTAGAAATCCATGAGCTAAAATCACCCAAAAGTGGCACCCAAATTATCTCCCAATCAAATGTGCCTTATGATGTATCATAATATCATAATATGCATCATAAGTTGGTAAATAGGTGGAACTCCCCTTTAAAACTTTTTTATGTGTCCACAATATTTTTATAATTCCTATATAAAATTTTGGGTGCCATAAATTTTGATCCAATGGGTTGATTGGGAAAGTATTTTTTAAGTCAAAGTAATTGAAGATATCTATACAACAAACATCCCTATAGGTGGTGCTAAGCAACTGATATTTGTTTTTAGCTAAAAACTAATCCTATAGTCCAAAAAGTGAGTTTTTCCATTTCATACCCATCAAATGCACCTTTTGCAATATTGAAATTAGGAGGAAGGTTAAGACATATTTCTCAAAATTCACAATACCTATGGTCTTTATACCATGTGAGTTTTGGTCTAACATCATCATAAAACTTAGTAAGTGGGAAGTTTGATCATTTAAAAAAAAAAATTTCTTAAATACATCATCCAAGAATTCACACAAGTTTTTATATTGATGTTTCTTACTCTCCTTTCTAGGTGGCCCTACAAACAATACAAGTTTATTTGTGTTTTGAATAATTTCTATATGTTTTGTGTTAGTGATGTCATCATTGACTATTTTTTTATTTTTTATAAAGAATTTAGGCTTCTCATTTTAGTTATTATTGTTATCTTGATCCTTGGTAAAAAAATGATTAACCCTTTGGTGATTAATGCCTTCTAGAATTGAAGACCATTTTCAATGATATCATCAAAGGTGGATACACAATGTACTTATAAATAAAAGGACATTTTAACATTAAGATTTGTAACAAAAATATGTACAAGTTGTTCCTCAATTATAGGAAATATAAACCTACTAAATAGGCTTCACCATCATTTAAGGGAAGTGGAATAAATCTCACCAATTTTATTTATTTTTGTATTAAAAATATCAAGAATTGTTAAGTCATGCTCAAAATTGTATAAAAAGTGTTTTACAAAATGTTCAGTGAGTTTGAGAAACATGTTTGTTGTCCCTTTTGGTAGATGAGTAAGCCAATCTAAAGCTTGTCTCCCTATGATTCAAGGGAAGAGGTGATGTAGATAGTCATCATTGTATGGAACCTTATAAAAAATAATGTAAAATTCATGGATATGACTCTTTGGATCACCTTTTCCTTTGTATTTGTTCAATTTGGGTATTTCAAAGTGTAGAGTTAAAGGTGTTTGTGTAATTAAACTTTCAAAGTGATAGGGACATAATTCCTCGAACTTATATCCTTTAATGGAACATGGACCCAATTAAATAATTTTAAGGACATCTTGTATATTTGTCAATTCTCAATTGACCAAAGGTTTAAATGATTGAATTTATTTTAATGAGCCAATGAGGCCACTAAAATGATATTTGGTGTATTTAGAAGCCTTTGCATGGGAATCATGATGGGTTTTTTTTTACCAAAGTCCACCCCTTTGTTCTTTCCTTTAATTATAGTATTCTCACGAGTAGTATCATTTTCACATGCTTCATGGCATCCATCATTGTTTGTAAGAATGGATTATTATGTTCTTAATTGTTCAAGTATAAAAATATTTATCAAGTGAGCTACCAATTCTATCAATTATTGAAGGATGTGATCTCAACATGTTTCAAAGTAAGTTTGGGCTCACGTTTTCTTTAAACTTTAGGTATATCATCTCCATGCTTGTGATGGTTGTGGAGATTACCATTATCATCATCATATATTGAGGTGGTACAGAAGAGTGATAATATGTATTCATTTTGTGTGAATTTAATTTGTTGCATGTGACAACTAGGGACATGCAAAATTTGGACCCTTGTTTGTATGGATAAAAACAATTGCTTAGATATGATAAGGTGTACCAAGATTTTTTTAACTCAAAAATTGATAAATTAAAGATGAAATATATAGTCAAAACTTTGTCTAAAGTGAGTGAGATATGGCTATAAATGATCCATGACTTGCTATAGACTTAAATTCATATTTTATGGGTTGTCATTGTTGGATTTATGACTTGGATATATAGGTTGACTATTTCATGAGTATTGTGAAATGGGATGTTAAATAGACATAAGATGAATCTAACATGAGTATGGAAGTTAGATGATGTTTGAGAATATTGTTAAGTTAGACTTGGTTAAGAGTAACTATCATTAATTGTGAACTAAGGTTAAGTTGACTTGAGTTAAGCTAAACTAGGGTTAAGTTAGCCTAAATATGAGTTAATGTATGGTTGAGTTAAACTTGGTTTGAGCTAAATTAGAGTGAAGCTAACTTATAGCTGAGTTAACTTGGGTTAAAGTAAAATAAGTTTGAGTTAAACTTGGGTTGAGTGAACTTAAGGCTGAGTTAACCTATGGTTGAGTTAAAATTGGGCTAAGTTAAACTTGAGTTAATTTATTTGGGTTGAGTTAACTTGGATTGAGTAAACTCAGGGTTTAGCTAATGTATGGTTGAGTTAAAATTGGGTTGAGTTAATGCATGATTGAGCTAAACTAATTTTGAGTTAACATATGGTTGAGTTAAACTAAGTTTGAGTTAACTTGTGTTGAGTGAACCTAGGGTTGAGTTAACTTGGGTTAGTTTATTGGGGGTTGATTGAACCTATGAGTTGAATAAACTTGATTAATTTAAACTAATGAATATAGGTTGGCCTATGATTTAAGTTGACTTGAATTGAAATGACTAGGGTACAGTCAACGTAGGGTTGGATGGCCTATGGTTAAGTTGAATTAAGGTTGGGTTGACCTATGGTTTAAGTTGACTTGAGTTACACTAAATAGGGTGGAGTAAACCCAGGGTTGGTTGTTATGTGTTGGATGATCTAAGGTTAAGTTGAACTAAGGTTGAGTTGACCTATGGTTTAAGTTGACTTGAGTTAAAATAAATAGAATAGAGTTAACTTAGGGTTGGTTGACTATGAGTTGGATGGCCTATGGTTAAGTTGAAGTAAGGTTGGGTTGAACTATGGTTTAAATTGACTTGAGTTAGATGAACTAGGGTGGAGTAAACCCAAGGTTGGTTGACTATGGGTTGGATGAAATAAGGTTAGGTTGGATGGTTGTTTAGTTTGATTAAGACCTTAGGTATGATGGAATAAAGGAGTGATTGTGGGTAAGGATGGGGTATGGTTGTGACTTTGGTTATGGACCAATTTTAATTTGAGGTTTTGGACCAAGTTTGTGACTATGATTTTTCACTTTAGATCAAGGTTGTGGTTGTTGAACAAGTCGTGACTTATATGAATAAAATGATAAAAAAATATTAAGGCTCAAAATGGATAAGAATATCCTTTGGATTGCTTTGAAATGGGGAGGGTTGATCTAAACATTAAAAGGCACACAATATGTGTGAAAAATCCTAAGGTAGAGAAATAAGAGTATCATTCCTTGTAGGCTCATAAATATACCATGTGTCTAAATGTGGGTTGTCTTGCCCCATTTTATTGGGCATAGGGTCAAGAAATTTCTCTCCAACCTAGCACATGTTTGGACAATTAATACCTTCACAATTATTGTCCCATGACATACTACTAACACAATTAGGGTACACTATGCATAAATTTTTAGTTTAGTTCATAGACAAGTGCACTACAAGGAATGACAACTAAATGGATGCCTAACTAGGATAAACAAGAAATTTAAGGGAGTCCTCTATATACTGAAAGGTACATGAGGCCTAATTTTGTGTTGTAAGTGTGTTTTCTAAGGCCTAGGTAATGGAGGGGTGAAACTGCCTCATTTCACGTAATGCTTAAAATACATCTTTTCTTAGCCAATAATAGAAAATCCTCTCTAAATTTGTAAATCTTGCTAGCAAAAAAGCTCCCACTATATCTATTAATTCAATCTAGATACTAGTAGACATAGAATGAATGAAATACGAGTGCTCAATGATGAGGTCCAAGTCACAAGATAAATGAGTTAGCTATATCAAATCCTCAAGATCATCTTGTGATATGATGAGAGCAAACCTAGCCCATATTTTACTGCACAAAGTGGTAGTTTAAGTTGCTTTTTATTTGTAAGCTCACTTTGCAATGCAAGGAAATAGCATACAAATTCAATTACCCAAATAAAATCTATTCTAAAAAATATAAAAAACTACAAATAAATCTAATTATTGAGCACCAAAGAAGGATACATACTTTAATTTATCCAAAATAAAGTGTGAGTTTGGTTTGAAAATTGCGTCTTCATCTATTGAACCTACATGAAGCACATTAGTAATTTTTAAAAATGGCCTTTGAATCTCATCTTGTAGAAATAGCTAGAAAAATTGACCTGGATAGAATCCAATGGATTCAAACAATAATGAAATGTCAACATTTTTTTTGTTTTTTTTACATATAAATAAATAAACACTAGGAATGATGTTTCTTACCTCATTTACTGCTTACTTCTATATCTAAAATCTAAAACTCATTCATAAATTTTTTAGAGAGGGTTAGTTGAAAATAACATGAGTTGCACATGAGGTCACAAAGTTGTAGGTTGACATGGATCTAACACCAAGGAGAGCTCAATAACATGATTTAGGGGGAATAAATCTAAAATATTTTCACACTTGAAGAGGGAGGAACGAATGTGCAAATAAATTTTTCTTCTATTCCTTATATCACTACTTTATCTCTTTAGATAATAATTATCTAACTATAATCATTTACCTTATCCATTGAGTTGTATAATGCTATAGAAATGGTCTCCGAGCTTCAATAGATTTTTTGGTTTGATAACTTTAGTTATTGAAGCCTAACTACCTCACTTGAACTAATTACTTTTGGTGGAGAATAATATTAGTAGTGACATCCGCAAATTATTGGGAAATTATTCTCAACTCTCTCACATGGTTTCATGTTTAAAATATTGGGTAGAATTATTCCATGGGAATTGGGGAAGCTTTTAAGCCTCATAGTCCATAATATTCCCTCTAAGGAGTTTATTAATGATAAAACCTCTAGATCAATCTCAATATCAAAATTTCTTTCTAATTGTTTAAAACTACAAAAGCTTGATCTATCCAAAAGTTATCTCATAGGCACTTTTCCCAAAGAAATTAGCATCTTGCTTCCTTGGTAGAGCTATACATAGAAATGAAGTTCCCTATCTTTTCGCATTTTTAAATAAAGAAGATCCATATGCCCTTTTTGAAGACTTTGGGGAATAATAGATGATATATACACCATGAAAGTTTTTGATTATCAAAAAATAGGTTTTGAAGGGGCCCTAAAACCCTTTACAAAAAAATTAGGTATCTTAAGAGATATTACAATAGGAAGAAGCCCGAAAGATAAAAAAGCAGACAAAACCGCTAAAAGGAAATCAACAAACAAGCAACAAATGTGAAGTAGACCAAAACAAAACAAACAACTACAATAGGTTCCTCAGGATTCTTGTTGATCCAGGTCTTTAATGATAACCTTGTTATGCATATCCATAATCTTGTTCACTTCCTGTACTAGAATAGAAACACCTTTCTTATTTTTTCTTCTGGTCCTAACACAAGGGTTGACATCAATACCTTTGTCATATTTTTCCATCAAGGTGTCATACTCCACCTCATGCACATTTTTTAGAAATAAGAGGCTTACCAATCCATTTCCTATCCTTTTCATTTAACAACACCAATCCCTCTGCACTATTCAAGAGAAAATCTTTGCTAACATTGATAGGATTGGAGAGGTCCTCTTGAATTCTCATGATTTTCTACTCAAGAGCGACAATTTTGGGATCATAATCCACTCTTAATTAGTAACATCCTCCACAATTTTGTTTAGGGTGATATTCATGTGTCATGCCTTGCATAACTACCCCATCTTAACTTTGGTCAAAATGGGTCCCCCTTGTTTCTTGTCCTTGGTGTTTTTGTTCAGGACTTAGGAGTTGTTCTTTTCTCCTAAGTCTTTGTCTTTTTCTTTTGCTCTGGCGGAAGCAGAATTGAAACGAAACCTAAATTCAGAACTTGCAAAGTTCCGAGATCAAGATCGGTTCTGATCCTGCCCCCATTTGTTTTCTTTTGTTGTTGTCATTTCTTTTCATTTCGTTTGGGACAAGCTTGGCCTTGGTCCTGCTTCCTTTGTTTTGTTTTTTTTTTTTTCGTGTCGTGTTGTTTTCCTTTGACGAGATCGGATCCAGATCAGATTTCAAACTTGGAACTTTGCAAACTGTCAAGTTTGGTTCTCATTTCTCCTCCGCCCTTGCCTTTGCATTTTATTTTTTTATTTTGTTCCGGGCTCGGTCCCTTTGGTCTCGATCCCGCCTTGTGTCTTTTCTCATCCCCTTTTATTTTTCTTGTTTTCTTCATCTTTGGTGGAATCAGAACCGGAACCAAAACTAAACCAAAGTTCCTTGACTCGTTCCAATCCTGCCCCTGTTTTTCTTGTTTTCTTCTTCTCCACTTTACTTTTGTTACACGATAGTTGTGTGCTTGTTCCTACCTTAATTCCACACTTGACCAACCATATTAATGGCATTAATTATAGGCCCTCCACATGTGTGAAATCAAATTCACAGCCTTAATTAAGGTTAATTTTCTCACTATTATTGTTGCCTAAACTGTAATAGAGAAACAGAGTTGAGACAAAGAAGGAGGAGCATGATTTGGTAAAAAAGAAGCAAACATCTATGCATGGATTGGATCAAGGTTCATCATATTGGGTAGCGTTTGAGGTAGGTGGGATTTCTCCCGCTTCATTTCGCTTTTTCAGTTTTTTTGTTTGTCGCCTTGTGTTCTTCGCGCGTTCATGAGAACTTTCTTGTGGATCTTCGCTTGTTTCTGTGATGTTGCCTTCATTTTCCTTTTTTGGTTTTCCTTCCCTTTTTATTTTCTTTTGTGTCTTTTCTTGTTTGTTTTGCTCGTTGTGGTCATTTTCATGTTTGGTGGTATCCGTATTGTCGTGCCCTAGTTTTTAGGGTTTCTTCGTTAATAGGTTTTGAAGGCTTTTAAAGGTCTCAAATCTTTCGAAGGGCTTGTTCCATTTTATTCACGTGTCGATTCAATGATTTCCCTATTGGGTTTGATGCCCTAAAATTCCTAGGTCGACTAGTTATGAAAACTAGGATTTTTGCATGCTATTTAAATTTATAATCATGCCCTAGATGGTGGTCTTCCCTCGGTCATATGAAAGATTGATTCACCTTGTTATTTTAAGCCTCCTCAGCTCATCATATGAGCTCATTTTAAAATACTATGAGTGTTTGATCAAAATTCTGCTATGGTTAATGATAACGGGCAGAAGTGGAGCCAAGGAATGGATTTGGCCTATAAATGTCCTTTTGAAAGTTCAAATCCGATTCTGAGCCCGCTCCCGATGAGCTTTTGACTTTGTTTCACATCCTTTACACCAGCGGAATCGGAACCGAAATGGAGGAAGAATTTGAAACTTTGTGATCTTTCAGGTCTGGTTTTTGTTTTGATCCTAGTCATAGTTTCGACATTCATTCTGACCCCGATCCCGGTTCTGATAATGACCTCAACCTTGATTTTGCCATAAGAAAGGCTTTCAGATACTAATTTCTTTCTTGGTTCCACCTCCGATAACCTTCAAATTTTACTAAGTGCAAAAGGCTACCTAGAGAAGGACATGCAACATAAGGTAAGTCCCGTAATACTGATTTTCATATTTTTTATTGATCTAATCCAGGGTTGTCCTGTAGCAATAAGCAATGTCAGGAGCATCCATAGAGGTATCACAAATGGAGGGCCAAGCTGTAGAGAGTTCAAGGCAGGTGAAGCCAAAGAAGATAAAGGTGGAACAACTACCTTATACTTTGAGATATAAACATCAGAATGCCACTCCCACAACTAGCAAGCTAGATTCAATATGGTCAGATATTACGCATACCAACTTGGGATCCTTCAATTGTGAGGATTTGACTCTAGAGACATTTGTAGAAGAAGTGACTGGAAGGACAAAAATAATAATCCAATCTGGGCTAGCACATGTCACTCTTTTTCCTCTATCAGTTCAATGCCCAGAGCTCATTTTGACTATAGCAAGGGCATATAATTCAGTGTCAAGGCAGTGCATGGACCAATAAGGGAATGTCATAATTGATCTGTCCCCACAAATGATGAGATTCATGTTCAATGAACCTACCCTAAGGAATCCTCGACAATTTACTGAAGTGGAGGCATTACAAATATTCAATAAGAACAAAGAAGTCAACAAATCCCATATGAACAAGAAGTGGTTGAGGACTGAGAAGAAGTCCCTAGCCAAGATTCCTGAACAACCTACAAGAGGAGACTTCAAGAAGGAAGTGGATGACTTGATTTTGATGGTTTCTAAGGTATTTGGAAAGAAGGACTTTGCATGCTTCAAAGAATGGATGTTCCCATTCATCAAAGCTATTTTTGATGGCAAACAACAATTTGATTGGTGTATGATCTTATCTGACAATTTGCACAATCAGATGTTAGGGGTGAGGGAAACCAAGAACTTCTTTATGACTTCTTATGTCATATATGCTACTATGAGGATGGGTATCTTTCCTGGGTTGAATATAGTAGGAGTATTGGGAGAAGCTTTGAGACAATAGAAAGTTTGGAATCATTATGACCAATTGACTCTACAAACATCAGAGCTACACCACAGAAGGGTTAACGATGCATTCCTCTGTGTCATCATCAACCATTTGATTAGGGATGTTGGATTCAGATTGAGTAGAGATGCCATGGCCTTCATAACTCAATGGGGACATTGGTATATCCAGTATCCTATGTTCTCATACTTCAGGTTGGTTGGATTTGATGGTCATCCCCAGTTACTCCCAAGGTGTTGCAGTGACAAGATTGTCCTCATGGAATTCATATATAAAGCCCTAGGAGTCAATGCTAGATTTTCTATCAAACATAAGCTAGGGTGCCACAAGTTCCCCATGAAGTTGGAAGAATATTGGTGTCTTCACAATATTACTGCAAAGGCAGTATGCGAAGAGTTGAGCTATTTAAACTTGGGATTGTATACATCCCAAAAGCATTTTGATCCAGAGCACAAAATGAATGATTTGAATTCCATTGTTTTTGATAAACATTATAATTTGTTAGAGGATTTTTGGATTGACTTACAAGATGATTATGATGTTAGAAGGAGGAGTTATGAAAGGATGACTATCCCTCAGATGATTGAGTATGGGCTAAAGGAAGACATCCCTACCACAATATCAGATGACGGTGTAACTTTGGATCCAGGATATGAAGTAGAAAAGATTGGTACCAAAGACCTAGCCCCCATTAATTGGGATGAAGATGAATCCATTGATGTTAAGTAGATTTCCAAGACAGTAATGGACATGAGTATCCAATGGGTGGTTATGATAGTCAAGGAGCCACAAGCTCAAGTTTCAAAGAAAAGGAAGGCAATGAAAACTAAAGGTTATCAAAGGACCAAGAGAAGAGCAACCCCTAAAGAGTAATTGGAATATCTTCCTCCTATCTCTGGAGGAGATACTGTTCCAGAAATATCCACTTAGGAAGTCCATGAATCACAAGGAATGGAGACCACAATAGTTGGAGAAGGCTCCTCTTCTCAACCTTCCTTCACTCAAGAACCTAGTAAAGAAATACATATAGGTAGTCTTCATGACCAAGGATAAACTCTGAAAGGAAAAGAGCATGAAGTTTAAATTCATGAGATAGATACCGATTCAAAAGATACACATTTTGATGATGAGGTTGCTAAAGTTAATATCTACTAAAAATGTTGAAGAAAAACACGTGTTTACTTCGGAAGATCAATAGAAGTTTGAAGATGCAAAGAGAGAATCTGATGCTAAAGCCAAAGTAGATGCACTGGCTAAGAAACAAGAATTAGAAGCTTTAGAAAAGGCTGAAGAAGTGGCAAGGCAACAAAAGGAGAAAGACGATCTTCTACAACAACAAAGAGAGACATGGAAGGAAGCTAAGGAGGAGAGAGACAAGTTAGCTTTGTTACAAAAAATACATGAGCTGGAGAAAGAGAAGGCTCAACAAAGAAGAGAAAAAGAGGCCCTTGAAGCCAAGTTTAAAGTAGTAGAGGAGGCTCAGAGGAAGAAATAAGAAGAATAATTAGAGTTAAAAATAATTGAAGAGGAGGAGCAGGCTAAAATTGATCAGGAGGTAGCCAAGGCATGTGCAAGGGTAGAAGAATTAGAGTAAAAAAGAGACTAGTTGTTGGAGAAGAGGAGATTGGAAGAAGAACAACTGGCCAAAGTTGAACAAGAAAGGAAAGCAATAGCTAAAGCTGATAAGTTGGCTAAGGAAAAGGAAAAAAAGGAGAAACGACAAGAGGTTGATTCTCAACCCAAGGCAACACTTTGGCAATCCCTCTCTCCCATCACATCTTCTTCTACTCAGGCAATAACTTCCCCTGTTGCCTCGACATGGCTAAAAATTAATCTAGAAAGGAAATAGATAGTGCAACCACAACCCCTTAATTGGGATGATGTTAGAAAAGAAATTGAAAAGGAGAGGCCAAAGAAAAGGGCTAGAGTTCTCCATTCCACTAGATTAACAGATGTCGGGGAGATTGTTGCTGAGTGTGCCATTCCAATGGTTGACAAGGATAAGCATGACATGCAATTGAGTGATTGCCAATTGGGTATTGTAAATCTAGGAAGGCCTACAAGAAAAAAACAAATGGACCTAATTGATATTGTAGCATCATCCACCAAATCAAGGATGGTCAAGGAAAAGCAAAAGAAAGATGAGCTTAAGTCACAAGTGGATCAATTACATAAGTTTTTGAAAGACTTATCTTCTCCTATCTCTTCATAGTTTGCTGCTCCAGAGACACCCATTTTGCTGAGCAAGAAAGATGCAGATAACCTGGTTGAAATGAGGAATAAAGTGGGAATGAAGGACAGATGGATTGCTAGACTAAACCAAGAAGTGGAGGATTTACTTGTGGAAAGTTGCAAAGGTCATGAAGGAGCATTATATTTTATCAATGACATGGTCACACATGCTAAAACTCTTGGGAAACAAGAGGGAGAATATTCAAAGCATGCAAGGAAGCTGAAAGACATTAATAAGCTGCCTAAGCAAAATTTGTTAGAACAATCCATCCTCAAGGAAGTCAATGCTGATTTTGTTGAAAAGACTATCAGCATCATCAGGTTCCGATCTTCATTCATTTATGGGGACAAAAATGAGGTGCAACGGGCTAGAAAGGATCTTAACGAGAAGGTTGAGGAATTAGGAGCAAGTATTGCCATACTTGTTAATGAAGACATCCCTTTGGAAGATGGCCTCCTCCTTGATAAAATCAAGGAAAAATGGAGTATTAGATTTGAAGAGATGATGCAAAAAGGGGATGATGACGATGACCTCTTGATGGATAGGCTTATGGATGTTAAGGAAGAGATAAAGGCTGCCAAAAGGGAGCTCATTAAAATTGGGAGATATGAAAGAGTTTGCCTTTGCAGAACTAAAGAGAATAAAATTTGAAGATAGTTGGGTAGATGGGCCAGATACATATATGCTTCAACAAGTGATCACCAGTTATGATGAGTACATCCTGGAGCAAGAAATTCAAGATTAAGGCAGAAATACACATGCCCCTTGGCCAGATCAACATCAAGAGGGAATAGTTTGTTGGACATGTCTATTTCCTATTTTGTAGGGAGGTGA
The DNA here is from genome assembly GCA_007115665.2 of Sequoiadendron giganteum. Taxonomy (NCBI): domain Eukaryota; kingdom Viridiplantae; phylum Streptophyta; class Pinopsida; order Cupressales; family Cupressaceae; genus Sequoiadendron; species Sequoiadendron giganteum. The sequence goes on along the minus strand of CM021104.1, from coordinate 184,692,508 downwards.
CATAAATTTAACTGAAGATCTCAGCAGGTCCACCTTCCTCCTTTTGAACGTAGGTTTTGACAAAGAGTCCTCAATCAACAACTGAAGATCAAAATGGACACTCATCCCACATTGCCCCAGTCGCCCCCATGATTTGTGGATCTAGATTTTGATGAGAGGAATTAGTGCTAAACAAGTTTATATATAGAATTTCTCTCCGCTTTGTAAAGTTTGAATCCTTGAAGCAAGATTAGCCACCTAAAGGAGATCTAAGATAGTTTACAAATTTTTAGAAGCTTTTTATAGTTTATGCAAAGATACTTGAACACATTTTGTTTACAAGTTTTTAATATAGTTATGTTATTTTCCAGAATTAGTTTAATGGTAATGTTGATGAACCATAGTCATTCGTATGCTAGCGAATTTTGTGCATAAGTGTTTCTTATTTGATGAAAATCAATAGAAGACTTTGAATTTAAGACTATTTCATTGAATTATTTGTGAATGCAAGTTTTTCATATTTGTTGATCTATGAATTTTGGTGATGAGTTGGTAATATGTTCTGGTTTGATTTCAAATTTGATGATGATGAATGATAGTACATCTTGAATTAGCACTATGAATGCATGCAATGGTAGAAAGGGTTCTATGGATTGTATCGTTCTGTAGTTTTAGTTATTTGAAAGAAATACTCATTACGAAATTTGTATATCTAAATTGAAAGGAATTTACATTTATGACTTGCTATTCTAAGCTTTGTTCTATCTTTTTCTATTTATTTACAACCCCCAAAATGTTAGGATAAATTATATTATGCAGTTTGTATCCTTTACCAATAGGCCCCTTGAACATTACAGTTGCATGGACTACTAAACAAAACAACACAGTTGAGAACCAACTACAGAGACCTTGGAAGATAGGTGGTTTTAGATCAGTTATCTTTTTCAAGAGAAATAGGGTAGAAATATTTTTTTTAATGTTGTGTTATTTTGACCATCAACACATGGTTTTGATCCTATTGAACATCATCCCCTCCAATTTTTTTTAATTCATGACACTAACATTGAACCTTGTTAGCAAATCAAACTTACCATGTAGATACTTGGCTTCACGAAGGAGCCACATGAAGAGGTTACAAAAAATATTCACTCCCTCCTTAGCCATACTAGTAATATTATTAAGATCCAACAACTCCCAATTCATGCCCTTTCCCTGAAAAGAACACTCAGGATGATCCTCAAAAAACTTACCAGCAAGAGGCTCCATCTTGTCTTTACCTTTACCCTTGGACTCCATAACAGAGGGGGCATCTCTAGATCAATCAAATTGTCAACATTCTTCACACGCTTCACTTCAGACACCACGTTGAATACATGACTCCCCTTCTCCCCCATGAAATCATCTTGAATAGGCTTCTCACCAACTTGAGGATCACTAGGAGTAACAACTTCCCTCTCCATACCCCAAGCCAATTTAGGAAATTTCTTCCCTATAGAGGATTTACCCACCATCCTACTCCCATCTTCCCCAGCTAAAATTTTCCTCTTCACACCAGATGGAGGGGGGGACGAATCCACTTTCTTGGCACCCTAACTTCCCTTCCCTATCTTCACAGAACCTCTACTCTTGGCCCCAATCAAAGGGGCCCTTTCCAATTCTAGATTAGTATGTGAGCCATTAGACTAGGAAGGGGAAGCCTCCTTCATATCTCACTTCCTGGACTAATTCAAATGAGAATTTAAAGGAGCAAAGAATTCCTCAAAAAAACTTGAATCACCTTTTGCTTCCTCAAACTCAGTAGAATCTTCACCCGTATCATAATCATAAGGCATGTCCTTAGATTTATGGGCTTTGTTCACTCTAGGGATTTTAATCACATATCTTGCCTTAATATGTTCAGTAATTAAGAGCATAAGCCCCTTGAGAAAGAAAGGGTTATTAGAGTTCCTTCTAAAATCTAGGATTCCATTTTCCAAGGATAAGAGCAGGTAAAACATAAACAACACCAACTTACCATGACAAAAATGGTTGAGCAGGATAAAGTGGTAGCCATAGATGGTAGATAATCTCCTATCCAGAGTGAAGTATCACATTAACACCATCACCACTTGCCCCCAAATGGGTTGTATGGAACACCGGTCATAACCACCACACCCCAACCTCTTGATCTTTTCTCTTTCCTTATCACACATGAAGATAGCCCTCATCAATTTAACCACCCCGTTCTCCCTATAAAATTTCCTACCTTGAGTGGAAAGGTTAGTGACCTTTGTTATGAGCTCCTTAGTTAAATTTATCTCAACCCCAAAAATCCTCAGAACTCTATTTTGCCAATCATTAAAAAACTCCCAAGAGATTTGAGAGTCATAACCATGGAGCTTCAACATGAATGGTGTGACCCAACCCAAGTGTTGAGGATCTCCTAGACCAAACCATTAGCCTTCATATCCTCACACGCCATAGGCTTAGTCTTGCAACTCTTGCCCCCATTATCAACAACTTAGTTGATCTCACACTATTCTTCTTGAAATGGAAAGGTGACCACAAAAGATGAAGACACAAGAAATAAAGGAGGAGAATAACACCTAGAAAGCATGTTAATCTGAAAATCTAGGTATCAAGCTTCATTATTTCTGCTTCTTTCGAGAAAAATTGCCACTCTAAGCCATGATTTCCAAGATACACAAAGCACACCACAAGTCTAATCAACACAAATAGACAATTATGAGGCTATAATCCGATACCTCTAAATCCTATTCCGGCCTCCAACATAAGAAACATGTGATATTTCATCATTATTAACAATTGATTGGAGTTTGATGGGCATGTGGTCATTAGAGTCCCAATACCTAGATGAGAAGATTCCCAAATTAGCAAGGAAATTAGCTACACCATTAGCTTCCCTATACACACGGGAAATGTAAGACTCTTGAAAGATATTTAATATAGAAATAGAGTCTTTTATAATGTGTTCAATCAACCAAGAGGGAGGATTGGCCCTTTTTAGATAGTTAATAATGTTCACAGAGTCCCCCCTCCAACCAAACTTTTCTCACACCCTTCTCTTGAGCAAGTTTTAAACCATGATAGGCTGCAACAACTTCTGGATAGTGGTTTGTCTGGGTTCCCAAAGGGAGTGCCAATGCAAAAAACCATGAAAGTTATGATGAATGAAAGATAATTTTCTTAGACTAGTATAAACATGGCTTGAGACTACATTTAGTGCAATCTCTTTTGGAATGTGCAAAAATAGTGGACACAAAACTTGAGAGAGTTTCTCAATCGATTGCTCATTTGTAGAGCGTGTTCCCTCAAGGTGATCTTGTACATGGCCATGTCTTATTTTTACAATTCCCTCTCCAAATGATGGCTAAATATAGCAAGCAAAATCCCTAGCTTGATTCCAATAGTAAATTTGAGGAATTGATGCTAGCATATAAGGCTTTGAATGATGCCTACCCTACTCTAAAATTTCTCATTTAATTATAAATCAAGCCATCTTGGAGGCAATGGACAAAGTAGAAAAAATCCACATAGTTAACTTCAATATTGCTTAAGGAATACGATGGGAAACCATTTTTAATAGAGGCATATAAAATCAAAACTAAACATCTAGCACCTATATATATATTACTAATTAAAATGAAAGCTAGAGTATTGAGAATAATATTTATCTAAAAATAACATTAAAAATTAGAAGGAAATCCTACCATGTGAATTGTTAGAAAATAACATAAAATATTGCTAGTGAAAAAAGAAAAAAATGACTTTAAAAATCTACAAACAATAATATTTTTTTTCTTTTGAGAAATGTGTTAGAATATTTACTTAGATTGTCCATAAAAAAATGCTCAAAAAACACTCAAAAACCTATAAAATAAAATAAAAAACATGATCTTGTACAAGAAAAATTATCTTGGGACAAAGTCTAATTGAGTGTGCCAAAATGTGAGAGGCAAAATCAAATAGAAAATGAAAAGGAGGATAAAATAATATGAATCAAACTTTAAATGAAACGAAAACTCTCACCTTCAAAGTCATCACAACAATAATTTGCATCAACACAAAATGAATGAAATAGCATATACACAATCAATGCAGATGATCATCTTTGATGGAGTGGATGTACTCAAAGTATTTATGATGTTTGTTACTCAATGTTGCAACATCTACTTACTTGATTCAAGATGGGATAGTGAAAATGGAGAATTAAACTTCAATTTATAGAAATTTTGAGAGGAAATCAAATGGTGGAGATTTAATCTTGGATCAAGAGTTAGATCCACAATTGGTGGATGCAATTCAGTGAGGTAGCAACCAATTTACAAAATGGGTGCAGATGATTAAGTAGTCAACTCAATTGATTAGTGAGTTGATAATCATTTAATTATTTATTAATTTGTGATCTTGAGTTAGCCAAATTGTTTGGCTTGTCAATTGTGAGTTAACTATTTTTATGGGTGAGATAACTAAATTGATTATTTACTTAGCTATTTTGATTGGTGAGTTAACTAAATTGATTATTTAGTTAACAATTTTTATTGGATTGTTAACTCACGAGGTGTAATTTAGGATTCAAATCAATTTAATTGTGAATAATTTAGATTTAAACTCAAATTAAATTAATTAAATCATAAATATTATTTAATGATATTAATTGTGATAAAGTAATGGACTTAAGATAATACTAATTATTTTAATGTATTAAGAAATGGTAAGTGCATTAAATATTATATTACACAATATTATACAAATTATTGTATAATGTTATGTACCAACTTCATGAAATACCCTATCTTATACAAGAGTCAATAAATATAAGACAACCTAATCGTCACGAGTCTAAAACATGAATATGTGATTTTCACCAATACCCTATCTTACACAAGAGTCAATAAATATAAGACATGCATTCCAGTGTCTGAAAGGGGAGGTAAGACTCTCAAATCTATTCCAACATCAAGAAACTAACAGGGGAGGTAAGACTCTTGAATGTATTCTCCTTGATGAGGTCTTAGAGGTGATTGATGATTATAGGAAAATAATTGTTATTTTATTCTTCCTTCGAGGAGTTCCTTTTGAGCAAGATTTCTATAAATGGGCTAAAACACTCTGGGAAAATATGGGTTAGATAATAGAGTCTATTAGAGGCTTGGGAAAAGGGTACATTTCTTGCACATTTTGTTCAACCGATCATGTTCAAGCAACATTGCATTATGGTTCTTGGACTATATGTGGTCAAATATGTTATTTAAAAGCATGTGATTTTGATTTACACCCCAAAGGGAGCTTCCAAGTCTCATTACCCAATGTGGGTAGAATTCCCCTTCCTCAATTTAGCTTTCAGACCATTTCTCAAAGACATAGCAAACCAATTAGGAAAAGTTTTATGGTGCAATAATGCAAAAAAATTCTCAAGTCTTCGTGTTCACGCTAGGGCCTACGTTGAAGTTGACTTGAACTAATCACTACCCGACTCACTTCAGCTTGTTGGACCACACTTTAGCTTCTCTCAACCCATTTCCTACCTAAACAAAACTAATGTTTTCTTTTATTTCCGCAAGGATGGTCATCTAATTAGAGATTGCCCAATCCATAAGACCAGGCCAGCCCCCCTTCTTCCCAATCATCTTCTTCATTTTAGGCTCCTTCTGTTGATCATGTTTATCCCCCACTTGGCAACTCCCCACATGCTGTAGTTTCCCCTTCTCCCTCTCCATCTCATTCTCCTCTTCCAAGACCACCTTCCTTTTCCTTGTCTTGTCACTCATTGCCTGTGGAAAATCCTCTTCAATCACCTCCTCTCTCCCCCTCTCCTAATTCTCCTTCAATTAAACCTCCTTCCTTCAAGGAGACCATCCTTGAGGAAGGTTGGAGGATGGTTAAAAAAAGAAAGGAAATCTCAAATCTGCATAGTGCTGGAAACTAATCAACTATTCCTAAAGCCAGATCTCCCTCTCCAGGGCATCTTAGGAAAAGATCTAGGCCCCCTATTGATGACCTCCCTAGAGCTTTAATTCCATTACAACAATAACTCTTTATGAGAAAATCAATTTAAAGTTTTGGATTTTGAGGATATGGATTCCCTTCCTAAAATCCAATGGAGTTTTCTATTTTTTCATGGAATATAAGGGGCTTATCTATCCTCTCAAGAAAATTTCATGTTAAGAAAGCTTTGAAAATTCATAGGATTGATGTAATTTTCCTTCAAGAAGTCCAATAGGAGAAACTAGCCTCCAACTTACCCTTCAATCCTTATGGAAAGATGGTTGGTTTAAATCCACGCTTCATAGTGAGGGAAGTGGGGGTGTAGTGTTAAGAGTTGCACCTTGCTTGGCCAAATTTATTATTGCCATAGGATTTGACCCCAATAAAAATTGTGTTTGGTGTTTATTGTTGCTCCAAGGAAAAACCATTTCCCTTTGCTCGATATATGTGCCCAATGACTCCTCTTCTCAAATCAAATTATGTGACTGGATGGTAAATAACCTTCCAACAACTGAATGGGTTTGGGGAGGTGACTTTAACATGGTGGAAAACCACCAGGATAGAAGTTGATACAACCCTCTTAATTTTTCCCAAAAATAATATGATGCTTGGATCTTAACTAGGAATTCCATGAGAGTTGTTGACCCCATTGCTGATAAAAAAATTCTCATTCTCACCATTGGTTTACATGGTCTAGCTCATGAGAAGGTGAATTAAGAAATATTAGCCATCTTGGCTGATTTTATGTAGCTAATTCTCTATCCATTGTCCTCTCTTCACAACATACTCTTATAAAATTTGATGCTGCTACCTCTCTTTCAGACCACATTCCAATTTTGTTGTCCCATTATCTTTCTCCTTGCCCATCTCACACCACTAGTTTTCCCTTCAAGCTCAACACATCCCACCTTAACCAACCATATTGCCTTGCTTCCTTGATTTCCATTTGGAATGATGCCCCTAGACCTTAACAAAATGAAAGTTGCTTACAATGGTGGAATGATACTATTGTATGTTACTCTACTTTCCTAAGAGCATATGGGAAAAAAATGGCTAGAAAAAGATCAAGAATGGAAAAAATTCTAAGATAACAATTGGAAAAAAGTAGAGCTCTTTTAAATCTTGTACGTACAAATATTTCTCTTCAACATGTTGTTGTTGCTGCTAAAAAAAAACTTAGAAGATTTGAATTTTATCGAGGTCAAGGAGCACAATTAAGGGCTAGGATACATTGGATGAAAGGAGACAAGGGAACAAAATTATTTTTTAGTTATCTCAAGAACAAACATTACAAAGAAAGAATAATGTCTATTCATAACCAAGAGGGGCACAAGCTTGACAATCTTGATGATATTAAATCTTTCTTCTTTTAGCATTATCAACAACTATATATTGATCCTACCGGAGGAGATCAACTGCAGGAAATAGTTGAAGATATGGTTGGATATTCCATTCCTAGAAAGATTTCTCTTGAACAAAAAATTTACTTAGACCGCTTGCTCACCATTGAAGAGTTGGATGTTGCCTTGAATGATTTGGATGACTCTAAAAGTCCTGAAATTGATGGCCTACCAATAGAATTTTACAAAATTTTATGGCCATTTATTAGGGAGGACTTCTATGAGGTCTATAAAGAAGCATTTTCTAAGGGATCCTTAGGTTCTTCTATCATTCAAGGGCTGATTAAATTAACCCCCAAAGGGAAAAATGAGAGTAACATTGTAGGTTGGAGACCAATCACCCTCCTTAATACCTCCTACAAAATTATTGCCAAAGCTTTTTCCAAAAGAATTAAATAAATAGTGCAAGAAATTGTTAGACTCGAGAAAATTGGATTTATAGGAGGGAGATTCATTCTTGACAATTTGGTGCTTGCTTGGGAAGCTATTGAATGGGCTCAAAAAATAAGACAAAACTACCTCCTCATCAAATTGGATTTTGACAAAGCTTATGATAGGATTAGGTGACAATTTATATTAAAAATTCTCAAGTGGTTAGGCTTTGGACCTAAGCTCATTTCACATGTTAAACTCCTTTTTACTGATGCTAATGCCTGCTTAGCTATCAATGGCTCAATCACCCAAGACTTTCCTCTTCAACTATCATTAAGAAAAGGTTGCTCTTTAGCTCCTTTCCTTTATGTTCTTAGAGTTGATGCTCTTGGATACCTTTTAATTCATGTTAAAAAGAAAAATCTCATTCATAGCATCTCTCTACTTGGAAATGAAGTTGCTCTCAACTCTCATTTTGCTGAGGAAAGCTTACTATTCATTCAAAACTCTCAAGAAGAATTTAATAACACCTTGAAGATCTTAGACCTATTTTGTTTAGCAACTGGCTCACAAATTTCTCTTAATAAAACTGAATTTTGAATGACTACAACTAATCAACCACCTCCTTGGATTCCCACACAGTGAAAATTCAAAAATCATGGAGTAATTTCAAGATACCTGGGCATTCCCTTTGGAATAGGAGTTTCACTATCAGAAATGCAAAAATGATCTATCAATAAAGTAAAAAGTAAGCTCCAACTTTAGTCAAACAATTTTTTATCCATGGCTGGACACATTCAAATTGCCAACGAAATCCTCATACCTAGTCATGTTTACATCTCTTCATGTTGGCTTCCTTTGAAGAGCAGTTATAACCAACTAACTCATAGAATTTAAGGGTTTCTATGGGGAAAATGGAATAACAAAAAATGCCTCCCAATTGCTTCATGGTCATACTGCATGTCCAACCAAAAAATAAAGGGGGTTTAGGAGTAATTGATCCCCTCACACAAGGAATTTTCCTCATTGCTAAATGGATTACTAGATCTCTTAATGGAGCAACACCATGGAAATATCTTATTAGGCACTAAATTGCTACAACCAAAGCCAAAAATTCTTGGATAGAGGTTGGGTGGATAGATAAAATCCTAATGGAAAAATACTTCAAACCTCAAGCCTCCAAACAATCTTTAAGCATATGGAAAGCTTGGAAAAATGTTTCTCCTTTTCTTGAATGGAAAGGACAAGATCTCAGTCATGACACATGAGCTTCACTGCTTCATCTATTTGGTGGAATAGATTGATATGCTTTTAAGAGCAACCTTTAGCGACTATCCCTCAACTGCATAGCAAGCTCTTATTCAAAAAAGGCATCAAGGAATTCAGGGACATTTGGAAATTCACAACTCTAACTTGGAAAAGTGACATGCAACTTAAAGGGACTTCAAGTTGTCCAATGCTCTTATTAATGACATTCACAAGGTGCAAGATGTTCCTTTAGAGCTACAACTAAAACTGTCTACTCATGTTTCTTGCAATTTTTTCAAGGATTGGAGGTGGTTTCCAGGCTATAATATTGAAAAAATCCCTCTTAAACTTATTTACCTTCACATCCTTCCTCCAATTCAAATTCATCATAGATTAAATTTGAAATGGAATCTAAATTGGTCCAAGTCCAAATGGTTCAGCTTGAGCACTGCTGTTTGGAAATCAAAAGCCGAGGCCAAAGCTCAATTTTTAGCATGAAAGATTATTCATTATAAAATTGTTGTGGGAGAACACCCCACTTTTCTATGTAATCAATACATCAAATGTCCTTTTTATCACAAGCTGGAAACCATCAAACATGCCTTATGATCATGTAAACATACTCAAGTAATTTGGCAAGCAATTATGACTCTTATTCTTGACATGTTTAACAAAAAATTAAAATAGAAATCAACTCTTTTAAGGTTGCATTGTTATTAGAATATAGTTTCAATTTTTTTCGTCAATGTATCCTTCAACATATTTGGTTGCTAAGATGTAAAGCTATTTTTTCTAACGCTTTTCCTCCTATAGAAGGGATCATTCACACTTTATTTTCTAATATTATTTTGCAGCAATCAACTCTTCCTAAAGTTGTGAAAGAGAAATAGAATAACATCTCAGAGCTTCAAACCCAAGTCTCTAAAGTTCAAATCATAATGGATCTCTACTCCCAATGATTACTATCACTACAGAAGAAAATGTGCTACTCATTCTTGGAGAAGTGATTCTCTTGTAAATTGTACTATTTCTTTTAAGTTTTTTTTTTTTTCAAGCCGTTTTAGGTGTTATGTGCTCGAGTGTTTCTTGTATTATGATCTCTTCCAGTCATTTTGTTTGGGATGTGCCTCCTCCAAACACTTCTATACTCTTGTAAATTAATTTTCTTTTATTAATAAAATACATTTTTCCAATAAAAAAATAATAATATAAAACAACCTAATAATCGAATCTGAAAGATGAATATGTGATTTTCACCTTGCAAATTCCTATTCAATTATAAGTTAACTAATATTTCCTTATGATTAAAAATTATGAGCTTGGTCATATGGGTAGCATCTCCCCAACTATATGGATTAATTAGTGATTCAAACTCACGAGCTTGGCCATATGAGTAATGCTCAGATTTTGGGTAATGATTTCAAAAAGAAATACCCTATGGAAAGTTAAGCATGTTGAGTAGTGATTGAAAATCATGAGCTTGGTCATATGGCATGTTGAGGAGTGATTCAGGATCATGAAATAACTCATATAGCACGTTCATTCTAATTGACAGTTTTGATCATTATGCAAGATTTAGGAAACTATAGAACATTTAAAATCTAATTGTTTATGAAACTAGAGAATATTAAAATCTTATAGTCCCCCTGATCACTTGGGTCCTTTCAAGAAATCAATCCCCCCAGCTCAATGGGGCCCACAGGACTGTATCGACCAGTGTACTTACATTATAACGTGTTTTCATACCACAAACCCATCTCATAACCATTACCCATTTGTCTCTTGTCCAACACCAGAGAATCAAAAAAATAAAAAAATAAAAAAAGTAGTCACAGAAAGCCCTCTAAAGTCTCATACCTTTGGAATAATAAAAAGAAAAATATATTACCCTGAAAATAAGAAGAGCATAGGGGAAAAGAACAGACATAAAAATTTTAGAGGATCGAGAGAGACTGGAGTAAAGCGGGTAATTCGTTGACTAACATTTGACTGGCTCTACCAGTACTTGCATTCCAACTGTACGGTCAAACAAATCATATCATATATCACATGAAACAAATAAATCACAGTACTCAAATGCTAATGGTGAACTAATGCACTGTATTTAAGTAGTAATACTAAACAAATTTGAGCTAGTAGTATAATTTATCAGAATGTTGGGGGCCTAAAAAAGTTAAATTATTGTTTAGTTTAATGGAGGCGGACTTTATATCTGAATGAAATTTCATTAGTTCAAAAGCCATCTCCACTTCCTTTGTGTTAGCTTTTTCAGAGCCTCCTAGAGGCCTGTTGGATCTCAAAAATCTGGTTTTTTATCATTTGGGTTTCTTGAGAGTTTGTCGTCGTTGGAACCCATTTTGATCATTTATCAATTTGTTGAATAAGCGGATTGTATGCACTGTTTTATTAGGGCTATAAAGTGTGATTTTAAGGTCTATTGGCTCTTTTTGAGGGCTATTTAGTGGGGTTTTAAGGTTTACAAGTTATACTGGATGGGTCGGTCTATTCATTGCTTAGATGATTTATGACGGTCGATGCCTGATCGAAATGAATGAGGTGGAACGCTTGAAGGTTTACTGAAATGATGCATAGTCGTGGGTAAGGTAGCCTTTCCAGGACTATAGGGTTAATAGGTGATGTGAAATGATGTGTACTTATGTATGGGTGATTGGAATTTGTAGTTGCATCTTTCAATGAAATGTTCATGCTTCCTGTAGTGTGGGAGCTGCAAGCTTCGCTGATCTCTGCACATGATTTTGCAGTGGAAATTGTACCGAGAATAGCTAGGGGTGTTAAAGTTATGCCTAGGATCTATAGGAGTAGAGTGTTCCAATGCACTAGGCCTTGCTTGCTGCAATTGAGTGTGGATTATGGGTTTTTGAAGGTGTTGTTATTGGGAGCGGAGTCACTCCTGATTCATATCCCTGCGTTTTATACCCAATTAGCATTCAAATACACCATTTGACGGAAGCAATATGGAACCTTGATGGAGATGCTTCAGATATTATTTGTAAAAGTTCTTCACCGAAACCAATTGCTAGAGTTATCTCCAATCATTTGATAGTATTAGGTGAGGAATTGATATTATTTTTTTGATAAACTATTTCCTTAGAAGATTTCACGAGTAATTTATTTGTTTTCCTCTTGTTTTTCCGGTTCAATAGAAGCGTAGGCAATGCTAGTACCATGGCAGACCCAAGCAGTAGTGCCATGGTTAGAGTGGAAAATCCAGAGACAGTAGGAGAAAGAGGAAGAGGTTATACCAAGGGCATATGGACTCTCCACGAGACTCTGGTCCTGTTAGATGCCAAGAAGCTCGATGATGAAAGAAGAATGAGAGGCGGGGATAAGGAGAGGGGTGGTAAGACCGCAGAACTAAGATGGAAATGGGTTGAGAATTATTGCTTTAAGAATGGGTGTATTAGAAGCCAAAATCAATGCAATGATAAATGGGATAACCTGCTAAGGGATTACAAGAAGGTCAGGGAATATGAAAACAGGATTGGTCCGGGTCAGCCCTCATATTGGGACCTTGAGAAGCACGAAAGGAAAGAAAGAGGGCTGCCTTCTAATCTACTCAATCAGGTCTATGAAAGACTTCATGAAGTTGTTGACAAAAGATATCCTAGGAACCCTCCAGCTAATATTTCCGGGGGTAATATAACTGGTATACCTCTTCAACAGCAACAGCAGCAGCTGCAGCTGCCTCCTCCTCCTCCTCCTCAACAACAACAAAACCAGCAGCAGCAGCAACCACTGCCACATCCACAACCACCACATCAAGCATTTCCTTCTCACCAACAACAGAGACAGATGTCAGGTACATTTTTTAGTGCATAGCACATTTGATCAATTATTCTGAAATATAGTTCGTGGATGGAGATTCATTCCATGTTCGTAATTGCATGTGATTTGGATTGGGCTAGACCTCGAGAAGGAATTGTGCAATGAATGCATTAAATAGGTTGTGTCTTCTCCATTGTCTGTTTCATCGAGAAGATTCCAAACTGTAACAAATTCCCTTTTTTAATGTAGAATATGAGTTGATCCGGTGCCTAACCTCTATGTAGCTCAAAGTAAAGCAACACATGGCTGATAGCCTCGTTTCTCAATATGCCATGAAGATTCATAGAACAAAAATTTAGGATTAAGTCACATTAATCTATCATCCTATGGTCTACTGACTAGAATAAATCAAAATTTCAAAAGAATTTCGTGGACCAAAGATCCCAACTTTGCTGATAGGGTTGTGGTCCAATGGCGAGGATTGTACTGTGTTTGGCCATCATGTACCTGGTTTAAATTCCCACAGGCATGGTTGGGGAGAGTTGCCAAATGCAAGTCCTGGGTGACATGGAGGACAGATAGGTACCCTTTCATTGTTATAGCTTAGCTTAGCTGACCCGTGTGTGAGTTTATTGGTTTGTAGAATTGGTGGGTGTAACGTCAAACTCGCCCTTGAGGACCAGTATGCCTGCACTAGCAGTCAGATGCAATGGAAATCCTACCCATCTGAAGATGAAGGCCAAGTTCATAGGACAAAGCAATGTATCTGAATATCATCTTTTGATCTAATTACCAAAACTTCTAAATGTAAAAAACAAATTAATAATGAAGCTTAAAGTATTTTTGTGATTTACAGTGCAGTAGCAGTCAACTTATTGCAACATGTAGAAGTTTGTCTCGCAACGTTTTATGTAGTACTAGTTGTTGCTGACCATGTTAAATGAAATGAGACATTTGGTAACATTACTGGGATTATAATATGGTAAATTGGAAATCCATTCTATTTTCACAATATCATACAGACAGGTTTGATAGATTCTATGGTGATCTTAAAGGATTAAGAGAGGGGAAATGTCTTGATTGTAATTTTTTTTAATATTTTGCAAAATGTGACATGGTTATTTCCTTTTGATCTCTGTAGGTGGCTACTCCGCTGAGGTGTCAGACAGTTCAGATAATGATGGAAGTGATGTCCCACATTCATCAGCTAAAAGGAGGAGGGTAGGCACTGCACATGGCTTAGCCCCAGTCATGGCTGAGAGTACAGTACAGTTAACCCAAACACTGATGGCATGTGAAGATAAGAAAGACAAAAGACATATGGATATTTTAGGTGTAGAAGAAAAGAAGCTACGTATTGAACAAGCAAAGACAGAGATAAGTAGAAAAGGTATTGACGGGCTCATAGAAGCTGTTAACAATCTTGCCAAAGCTATTCTTACTTTGGCCTCTGAAAAGTCTGCTACAACCGATTAATTTGATTCCAGAAAGGCTAATGATGCATTTTCTGTATAGTTTGGTTTCCTTAGTACTGCTAACTAGGAATTCTTTCAGGGAATGTATCTGATGTTGCCAAATGACAATACCTAGCTGTGGGAAGCATGGAGGCACGGAGATGCCGATCCCGGTATTGTCTTCAATGATAAAGGGTGTTCATTTTTTCTGTAATGTAAGCAATCTATTGCATTGTGGGCATTTTTTTTTCACCGAAGCCCACTTTTTGAAATCCTTTTGTAGATTTTCAGTCAAGTATTTGACATGTAAACTGCTTAGGTAGATTTCATTCCACTTTTGCTTCTTTAGCATTCTGTGCAGATGTTATGCTCATCTGTATTTGCTACATGTTTGTGTTTCACACCTCATAATATTTTGGTTCTTTCTGGCCTAATGGATTCAATTGCAGTATCTTACTTGTTTTTGTCTCCGATATTTCTCAAATTCTGAGCTTGATACAATGTTTAATTCCATGGTTCTCCACGTTGAATTTAGATGTGTTTATCCACCCATATCTCCTTAATATTGTAAGAATTTATGGTCTGAGATTTAGAAACCAATCCAACAGTAGTATCTGGATTAAAATAGCCCAGTGACAGATCTGGTGACCTAATAAAATTGATGGATAATCTATTGTTGTAATGCAACATCACTGAAAAATGTTTTAGTAAATAGCTAAATGCTTACAAATAATTTTCTCTTTTGATGACCATCTTAGTGATAGTTTGTGTAAAGGTAGTCTCTCTCTCATGTTGGATTGGTACGCAATGTCAGCTTTGCAATGCAGCATCATGGTGTTTCTATCTTGATTTGATTTACTGGGTGCAAATGAACCCTTGTGAAATGTTGTAGTTTACATCCCATATTTTCAGAATGAATCTCTACCATTCCATATGTATTATATATGCATATTTGGTGTAGGCCTCAGTCTCATTAGTGAGTGAAATACAACCCTATATGATGTCAAACTGCAGTATGTGTTGGAAACTGTATAGATTATAGATTCTTTGGCTCTTGTTAGACATGAAATATCTATTCGGTTTATTGTAAATAGTGTTAGCACTCGTCTATGCTGCTATCCTACAAAATGTTCTATCATGATGATTGTATGCAAAGAATGCCTCCAATATGATATGATAGGATACTGATCCGATGTTAAATCACCTTGAACTATTTTTCAAATGCAATATTATGATATGTTGTCGATGAGTATATGCTGAGAGATGATTGACAAGAAGACACACAGAAAATCATTGCAAATAGTTGTCCATTCAAATCAAACCACAATCAAACATACTTGGTCTGCAGAATCATTTTCTGACTGAAAACTATCGGGTGCATAACACAGGTCCTCAGGACATTGTCAGAAAACATAGTTTGCTAATATAACAGCCTAATTTCTTGTACGGAAATACTGCCTAATCATCTTAGACAGGTCAATGATGGGCTTTATTAGCAGACCTTGACTCTGTTTATTAGTGTAGAAACATTGTTGTCACGAGGGTTCTGCTAATAAACTCCATTTGATCCGTATGAGCCATTTGCAATAATGCCAACCAATATGCCCACCTGTTTCAACAGGCATTTTATTAATTGTAGGACTGACTATTCAACTGATGGGATTGAAAGACCCATACTCCCTCCCACAAGTACTCTTCAAAATTACAGTGTCGCCATCTTTAGTGAAAGTCAGGTGGACTAAAGCTGCATATGACTCATTACCCCTGTCCTATGTCAGCATCTACAACTGCCATGCCAGAGAAAGGTATCTAGGCTACAAATTCTAAATATGCCTGAGAGCAGTAGGTGCAATAGTAGTGGTTGATATTAGAGAAGGGAAAGTCAAATACCAATCTATTAGTCAAGCCTGGCAGAGACTACCTTGTGGTTCAGAGGTGTACTGGAAGGCATTCTATGCATTTTGAATGACCTGTTTTTTTGTTGATGGACATGATACCTGGTGCAAGTGATATCTGATGTTCTTGGTGGTCTCCAGTTGGGTTATACTCATATCATAGTCCAATCATGATTAGGTTATAGGGTATATGGATAAAGGTACAATCATATTTATGTGTATGTGTGTCTGGGGGCATGTGTATATGTGTATGCACATAAATTAATAGTAATACACACTCATGCACCTGAGGAAAAATTAACAAGCCTATTAATCAAGACTGACATCGGCTACCCTTGAAGTCAGAGGTGTACTGGAAGGCACTGTTTGCATGTTGAATGTCCTGCCTATATCGTGCAAATCAGGGGTTAAAATCAATGGTGGAAAACGCAATCAACTTTTCATAGACCCTAGCACGAAAGGGGAAATTTTGGGCAGGCCATCAAATTTAATTCCCGGTGCAAATCATAGCTGATAGCCTTGGAGGTCTCAAATTGTCATAATATAATCATTTCACGAGTTATATATGAATAAAAAAATGACAACTATATATCCCCACCAAGATGTATTCGGAATGAATTTGACTGGTTGGGCCATACTACATATGAACAGTGCCAAAAGGTGTACATTGTTTAAGTGTTGCTAATTCAAACTATACATGAAATGTCATTGATTGAAGTTCACTTGATAAGTGACGTGTTTCTTAAAGATTGATGAACAGGGGAGAGGACCCAATCACTCATGGTACTTCATAACTTTGAAAGTTCAACAGTAAGTTGATTTTAATAAAAAAGTTTTTGGTTAAGTGTTTAAAGTTGGTCTCCAAAAACAAAAATACATCAAATTTTCGTACTCTATGATATCAATATAGAAAGATTCTGGATTTTGATTGTATAATATTTTTAACATCATTATTTCAGATCATATTCTATGATCCGTCATTAGGAGAGTTAGTCATTGGACAGCATAACATTTTTTAATTAGGATGAGTTAGAGTCATTGGACTGCATAACATTTTTTAACTAGGATGAGTTAGAGTCATTGGATTTTGACTGTGTAACATTTTTTAACATCAACATTTCGGATCAGACTCAATGATCTAGGCTCTAATTCATTTTGATGATGGATCATAGAATATAATCCAAAATGTAGACGTTAAAAAAGATTCCATAATCAAAATCTATAATTTTTTTATATTGATACCTTATGTCTATTATACGATTAATTGTTTCTTAATATTCACCATTCAAATAAAAATAAAACAATTATTGAACACCATACAACAATTAAATCCTCCCTCCTCTGCCCTAAAGAAATAAGATACCATCATAAAGAAACATCTCCATCAAAAGTGACATTGATGAACTAAAAAGTAAAACTATCATATCATATATGATCTTGAATAAACATATGGTAAACAAGACCATGAATATTTATGGGTGCTGCTTGTAAGTGCTTGTAAAGTGAGTTTTGTCCCTCTCCTTTTAGAAGAAAAGGAAAAAAAAGAAATGACAATATTGATTATATAAAAGGACAAGTCGTGGGCAGCACTGTTTGAACTTAATTGAATGATGAATATAATCGTGGAAATATCGAAGGCAATAATAGAGACAAGGCATATATTGGTGGGGCAGCAAAAGCCTAAAAACTTGCAAATCCAAGTCTTCTTCAACCAACTATTTTAGTTCTCAAGCATTCTCAAATAGCTTTGTTTTTTTTCTTACAAGTTACTTAGGTTGGGTATAAGGATTTAGTTGGGTAGAGAATTCAATAGTGGTCTATTTTTATTTTATTAGTTGGTATGATAATGTACATGTGATATTGGTACTAAAAATTTATATTATTAAGTAGTTAGAGATATTGACAATTTAAATCTTGTGTTTCATCATCATTAAGATCTATCAAATTTTGTGATTGATACATTTTTTGTTGTGTTGTTATAATAGACTCAAAAAAAGGTTAGACTAATAGTTGTACATTAAGAACCAATAATGATGTATTAAGTAATGTTTTGTTAGTGTGTTGATGTGGTGTCATGATTTTTTGCTTTTTTAACCTAATGGAAATATTTTATTCAATTATTAGAATTGAGCATTCAACTATTGGATCCTCTCACAACTCATAGTATTTTACTATTCATTTTTTATTTATTTATTTTTGTTAAAGGCTATAAGCCTATATATATTATATTGATAATAAAGATGTACAAAAGTTTGTAATTCTGTGGCTTTCATCAGCCAATATCAAGTAACCCCGAACCCTCCACCTTATACAAAAATAGTTCTATCCAAAATGTAGCCCGAACACCCAATTTATACAAAAATTATCTAACCTCAAGGAGGTTAGGGGCAAAGTCCATTAATATACCTCGAGTCAACGGAGCAAGAATTGGCACAATATTACTATTCAAATTATTGAGCTTTAAATTTACAATTATTATCACAAACTGTTGGTACCCACTCAACTATTGGGCCCTCTCCACTTTATATGATAAAGTATCCATTTTTTATATATAAATAATATGTTGTAGTTAATATATTAATTTTTATAAGATATAGAACTTTTTCATGAAATTGGTCAAGAACTCTTTTGGATAAAATTGTGAAATATTCTTTGTATGGACATTTTGGATTATACTTAATGATGTTTAATTAGGAAGAGGATGAGCTTGACCACTCTCAATGATCCATCTTATGGATTTTAGTCACTCTACGAACAATTTAAATGTTGGTCACAATATGTTGGTTGTTTTAACTTTTCTAATAATATATCAATTTGATTTTATGTTGGTAGAAATACAATAAATAATGTTTCCATTTATAGCGATTGTTTTTTAGATTTTCTATAGTGACTAGAAACATCACCCTACAAAAATTGAGCTTTAGTTTATTTTTGAGCCTATTATAAGGTTGTTTTTTTTAAACAATTTGTTTTTTGATTAAAAAAGCAGGGAAAGGGTCTTGATCCCACAGGTTTAAAACAACATAAAAAAATGAAGAAACAACAAGAGGGTATGTAAGTTTGAACAAACAGCTAAAGGGCACACATTCCCAACAAAGCAACAAAACTAAGGAAACAAACTAGAGAGAAAACAAAAAAAACTACAACAACCAGGCTAGCAGATCAAAATCCAGTCTTTGAGGAGGGCATCCAAGGACGCTACACAGTCCTCCCTATCCTTTTTCTCTCTATTGATTTTGTCTTTCACTTTCTGCTCTCTATCGCCTTTAGCTCTTTTCCCTTTTGTTTGATAACTTTGGAGTGGCTAGAAATGATCCCCTTAACAACTTTGTTCATAATAATATTAGTAAGCATTTTGATTTGGAAATAAATTTTTCCAAATGTGTAATCTTATCATTGATGTTATTGGAAACAAGCTTCTTCTCTAGATCCTCCACCTTAGCTTGGAGGTCCTTAATGTCAGCATTGTCTTTATTTTTAGTGACCTGGGCCACGATGACCATAAGACCTTTATCCTTATTTTTATTTGATATTTCTAAAAGCTCAAGGGAGGGAGGAGTCAAAAAGTTGGTTTCCATCACCTCCATATCCACAACTTCATTCTACTCATTCTCCTTGTCCAACTCTTCTTTCTTGTCATCTCTTTCTTGTTCCTTAATTTCTTCATCATCTTGCATATCCTCCTCAGAGTCATTTTTTGAGTCTTACTCCTCCCAACCATCCTCGGTTTGAGGAAGAAACTCCTCATCAACATTATCTTCTTCTTCAGACTCCTCCAAAATGATTTTTCCTTTAGTTCTTTGAGGGTTCTTAGTGCACAAGGCTTTAGCCAATCTGACAGACTTGTGGCCACCCAACCCTTTAGTGTTATATAGTGTAGTCCCCACATTATCTTCATTTTCCCCATCAACATCAAATATGTCAATAGCCTCGCCCTCATTAGGGAAGGGAATGGGGAATTTAGCTTTGTTCTTATTTTTATCCTATTTTTCCTCATGCATACTTGGGACCACAACCTTATAAATTGATAACAACTCTTTTTTTTTTTTTGGGGGGGGGGTAGGGGGTGTTAATCTCTGTTGTTGCCTTTCCCTTTTTCCCTAGATCCACCTTTCCCACAAAGCTAGGGCTAGGGTTAGTCTTAATCAAAGAAAAAAAAGGGGTCCTAGAGCTTTATCATCTATAAGTTTAATTTTAATGATTCTCTTTGCCTTGGGTTTGATGGAGGGGTTCATGGTAAGGAAATACTTATAGAGGGCCATAATAAGACATTGGTGTAGGGGGGTAGGCACCTTTAAGAATAGAAGCCTCTAGGAATGAGAAAAGATAGAGGAAGGTTAATTATTTTTCATGTCGTAGATGGTTAAGTATGGGGAAATGGTAACTATGGAAGGTCTCGAATTGGACTTCAAGAGTAAAATATTTCATACAATGTAAACTTAGCAGTGTTCAATGAGCCATAATCTTTTCCTTGGTGTAGCCTTTTTGAAAATGGATGGATTTTTTTTACTCCAACGAAGAAGACGACGATATTTTTTTTATATTTCCCTTTACTCTTCTTCTCCACCTTAAGGACCTTGCAATCCAACCTATTAGCCTTAGAAATCAACTCATCAAAGACACAAAAAAACACCCCACCAATAGTGAACTCGCCTCAAGACTACAAGTTCACAAAACTTAGAGATTACTTTGTTGTTGTATCCCTTCATAGATTGGAAGAAATGAATGAAGCCACCTCTATCAAACAACTCCCAAATATCTATGTTTTGTTTGAGAGATTCACAAGAGATATACCCGGTTCTAATTTTTGGGCCACCCATAATAATCATTTTGTAGATAGAGGGACACTCGATCCATAAGAAATCTAAGGCAACTGAGAACCAAACTTAAAAAAATGATAAAAGAGGAACTTCTCACAATATTTTTTTGAAATGCATTCACTTGTTGTAATGTTGTTATAGAAAGAGCAAGACCAAATTATCTCACCTCTTCTGACAAATTCTCCAAATTTGGTGGTACTAGATTCATCATTATTTAAAGCCTCTGTCATCTTTAGGCTAATGATTATAATCTTACTATAAATGGTCTTGTGAGGGAAAAGACCACCCTCGCAAGTGAGGAGTAAAATTCACACAAATGGGGAGGGAATTTCCATATCAATCATCTCAATTATTTTTCATGTACTAAAAGAAGATTGCACCACAATCAAAACCCATATCCTCAAGATCTTCCCTGCTTCCTTTACTATAACACCAATTGTGAAATAAATTACCATAATGAAAAATGATGCAATCCCTCATGGGATCCTTTCCATAACATTATTGCAATCCTTATTTTTTTCCCAACACGAGATAATTGTGAATTAAATGCCATATCATAGCCTCCATGAAAACTAAGCAAACCCACCATGTCTTGTTCAAAACATCCACCTTAGCCTGACTCCTAATCTTAGAAAGGAACAAAATAACCATAATAGATTAGGGGGTGGAACTATTAAGTCTTTCTCAAGAAATAATATGTTGGAGGGCTCCTAGGATATTTAAATTTGAATACCAATAGTTCTATTCTTCACACTGTAGACCAAATTTGCAAGCCAAATTTTCTATGCCATTACCTTCCCTATAGATATGACTAATACTAACCTGTTGAAAGCTTCAACTTGGTCATTTATGTAATTCTCAATAAATTTTATTATTTTCCATGAGGGATCCTTGTCATTTTGGAGGAGGTTAACAATGACTTGAGATTCACCTTTAATTTCCATTGCAAGAAACCCTAGCCTCAAAAGTATTTTCACCCTCCACCACACAACCATAACCTCAACAACATTGCTTTATTTACATCAATTAGATTTATCAATCCTTCAATGAATTTTACTTTATCATCCCTTATTATCTCTCCCACCATTTCCTCACCAAGGTTTCCCTTAGAACAACCATCAAAATTGAGCTTAACCCACCCCCTTTAGGGGGGTTCCATTTGGTCTCCTTTTTGGCTATGATACTTATCCAATTGAGATTGGTTAAACTTTGAGAGATGCCCAAATTATGCTTGAATCTTATTTCAACATAAGTTGAAATTTTCTTGGAGGAGCCAAAGGACACAAAATTTATGTTATCTTGTAGGTTGTGTTTGATGACCCAAAAGATGACATTACTATTTCTCCAATGCTCCCAAAACACCATATTATTCCTTTCTTTCCATAGCTACCAAGTGTTGAGACACAAGATTTGGTTCCATAATTCAAAAATAACAAAATGCTTGTAAGGGGAACCAAAATTTTAGGAATTGGAAAAATCTCTAAGATGTTATAAGAAAGTTGAGTAGATCAACAGGTGGGCCAAGACCTCCTCCCAAACCCATCTAGAAAAATCACAATGGAAGAACATATGGTTGAACATTTCTTCCATTTTACAACATAGACTATATTTGTTTACCAAAGAGAATCCTCGCTTATTCAGGTTCTCAATATTGAGGATCTTATTATGCATGATAACCCACCAAAAATAACCAATTTTAGGTATCAATTTGTTGTTCCAAACAATGTTCTAGTTGAACATAGAATCATCCTTATCCTTTGCAATAAGATCAAAAGTAGATTTAACAGAAAAGTACCCAAAAGGATTAGGGGATCAACAACATGCATCTTTCTTATCAAGCCTAAAGAAGCAACAAAAACAAATAAGATTATACATGCTATTCACCTCCTCTATCTAAACATGTTTCCCTCCACTTCTCAAGTTCCTTCCCCTCAACTGAATCTCAATTTATTTCCACAAGGCATGGGGACCATTCCAACTAGTGTACCCATGTAATTTAATACCATTTAATCTTGTAAGAGGTTTCCTAACCAGAGACAAAATTTGGTAAGAGGATAAGGAGAGACCTTCAAGCCACTTATCATTCCAAAATTTAATACTCTTGCCATTTCCCACGTTCCAAACTAGCCCGCCCTTAAGAGCATTCCTTGTTTTTAATAATTGGTTCCATATAACATAGCCATGAGGGATATGAGAAAAAATAAACATCAAGGGTTACTCTTTCCTAAGTAATTTAGATTGAGAATGTGAGCCCAATATTTGTTCCCTTGGAAAACAATGCTTTATCGAATTGCTTCAATATCCTTATCCCTAAGCCACCTTGGCTCTTGGGTTTACAAACCTTATCACACCTCACCCATAAAATTCTATTTTTGTCCTCAACTCTAGCCCAAAAAAAATCCTTTGGATCTTTTCAAAATTTTCAACTATGGCCACATGGATTTTCAAAAGGGATAAGTAGAAGACAAAAATATTCTAGAGGGAGGTTTTTAGCAACAAAAAATTATTTGCTTGTCTCCAAATCTTCCCTTTCGATCCGACTAGATTTTCCCACACTCTTTTCCACAATGTTGTTCTAGTAAGTGTTAGATTTTTAGTAGTAAGAAAGAGATAAGTAGAAGGTAGATAATCTTTCTGGTAGTCTAGAATGTTCACAATATTATACTTAAGAATGCTCTCTAAATTGAAGAAGTATAACATACTTTTGTTGTGGTTAATATGCTACCAAACAACTTTGGCATAAGCATCCAAGATAGCCTTCCATATTTTTACTTCCACAAAAAAGGAGGCTCAAAATATGATTGTGTCATCAATAAATTGTTGATGAGAGGAAGGGACTAAAGAGGAGGCAACCACAACCCCCAAGATTTTTTTAGATGATATAAGTTTTTGGAAAATTCTACCCAAAGCCTCTACAAAAAAAATAAACAAGTAGGGGGAGAGGGGGTCCCCTTGTATTATCCCCTTACCCCTCAAGAAAGATCCTCTAGGGATCCCATTCACTAACACTGAGTAGGTGGGGGAAGAAATACACATGTTAATAATTTTGAGGATCTTCTTACCAAACCCAAAATTTTCAAGGACAACCAAAAGGAAGGGCCACAAAAGCCTATAATAAGCCTTTGATATATCAAGGATTAGGAGCATAGTTTGTCTTTTGTTTTCAATTTTTTTTTGGGAAGAAGAGATAAGTCTGTAAAGTAAAGGTTTAATTTTGCTAACCAAAACTTTAGAGAATATCTTATAAACAGTGTTACAAAAGATAATGGGTCAGAAGTTAGACATATTAGTATCCTTTTCCACTTTGGGAAATAGCATAATGAAGGCTTGATTCAATTGCTTGAGGATCTTACTTGATCTGAAGAAGTCTCTTGAAGAAATAAGAAGATCCTAAGAGATAATCTCCTTAAAAACTTGGAAGAAATAGGGGGGAACCCATCCAGACTAGGAATTTTGAAAGAACCAAAGGAGAAAAAAAAATTGGCTTCCTCTAGAGAGACATCCTTGCACATACCCACATTATCTACTTCATTGAACGCCTTAGGAATAACTTCCACAAAACTAGGCAAGTCATTCATCTCCTAGTTTTTATCTTCAAAAATTTCCCTAAAGGAGACAATAGAATTAGCTATTCCCCCCTCCTCAAAGACCATAGTACCACCACTAAGGTTGAGCTTACTAATTTTGTCTCTTATTTTGTGTTTCAAAGAAGATTGGTGAAAAAACCAAGTGTTCCTATCACCTTCATTAAGCCATTGTAATCTAGATTTTTTATTTCATAATAATTCCTCCTTCATGAGGTCCTACCATTCGATTATGAGGGCATGTTTTCTTTGGAAAAAGTGTGAACATCAATAGAACCATACTCCATAGAATCTTGAATTGATTCTGGGTCATTTAGTAATCTTTCTTTCTTCTGAAAAAGGACATCTTGTTCTAGTTGTACACTTTATTTTTGATTAATTTAAAATTTTGGGCTAGAGTGAACATAGAAGTACCTTGGAAGGGGGTTTTC
This sequence comes from Sequoiadendron giganteum, assembly GCA_007115665.2. Classification (NCBI taxonomy): domain Eukaryota; kingdom Viridiplantae; phylum Streptophyta; class Pinopsida; order Cupressales; family Cupressaceae; genus Sequoiadendron; species Sequoiadendron giganteum. The sequence continues at coordinate 184,667,551 of CM021104.1, read as the reverse complement.
CATTACTTCTCAATTAGACCTTTGAACTTTGAATGAGATTCCCACATGATCTCGTACCTTAAAGGATAGCGACCTAATTTAGTAACCTCCTCCTAGAGTAAAAAGAGAATACAATGGTATGAAGCCATATGAAAGACAACATTGAGGGAAAGCCAAGGTAAGATGTTCCAATTATGAGAAATTAAGAACCTATCAAGCTTCACTTGTATAAGATTGTTTAGATACCTTCTTTTTGACCAAGTAAAAGAAGAGACCTGAATCTTAATATCCATATGAACCATGATAGCCAAGAAGTCAGCCAAGTCACCCATGCTATCATAATAGTATTCAAGACCCCCATTTTCTTAGAAGGGAACAAAGGAGATTTGAAGTCAGCCCCTAACATCCACAAAGCCTCTGGGGAGTTCTTTAAAACTAAGGATAGAGAATCCCATAACTGTTTTCTGGTTAGTTTAGAGTTAGTCACTTAAATATTAGCAAGAATCCAATACGAACCGTTAGACTTGGGTTAGAGAAAGAAACCATAAGGTTTAGATTTTGTTTTTCTTTACAATTGTTCCCTTCAAACAAAAGGGGTTCTAGAGGGTGTAAATTCCCCTCGAAGCACCCTTATTAGGGCTAACCCAATAATCTACAAAAGGCTAGATATTTGAAACAATTTTAGTGAAAGTCAGTTCATAAATTTTAACTTCTTGGATGAGAATAATATCAATTTTGTGTTCCATAATAGAATTTTTTATTAGATGTTGATTGTGTGGGATGTTTAGCCCCCTTATGTTCCAAGAGACAATATTCATAATAAAGAAAAGGGAGGATCAAACCTTTGTGGTACACTTTATTTGGGTTTGAAAAAGAGGCTCAAATCTAGAGGGGTTTTTAAAACTCATTTTCCTAAGGTTCTGGACCCTAAAAGCTCTTAGGTCCTTTTATTTACCCAATGCTTTATCTCTTGTTGTTCCTTTGGATCTTGTTTCTCTTTATGAAGGTCTACCCTATTTGAGATGTCCTTCCACATCTAGTTTTTTCTTTCTCTTTTGTTTTCCATGAATAGAAGTTCTTTCCCCATCTTAGGAAGAAGTGAAGGTTGCATGTACTAATGTAATCAATTTTATGATGTTGGTTGTCATGAGAATGATATACATAATTGTACCTCTCTTCTATTCTCATGTATAATCAGATGTTATTATGAAGAAGCTATAGATTCTTCATGATGATATAGTGTTGTGAATGTTGTATTAACTATCTCTTGATATTAAAGCATTGCATTATTTGTGAAGGAAAAAATGAAAGTGTGTCATGTTGATAGTGGCTTAGGAAGTTGTATTGAAAATCTCCAAATAATGCTACGCTTTCCTCTACATTATTTCACATTTAAAGATATTGCCTTACAATTTGGAAGTTTGGTAGATTCATATGTGTAGTATGTATGTTCCTAATTTTAGAGCATAAAATTTACTGTAGAGGTTTCTAGCGCTAGCAAAGTGAAGACTATTTTGTTGTAGTCATGAAGGTTTGGAGAAATGCTTCACATTTATTTGTAGTTGATGTTGTGGTATTGCGATTTGAAGGATAAATTTATATTATCTTTCTATTTTCTCTCTTCCAATTTTAGGTTTTGTAGTATACTGCAAAATTGGTTTTCAATGTCTTTTCTCAAGATTGTGCTTTCTAGGATGTTGGGTCTAGTATTTAATTGGCTGTGCCAACATAATATTGCATGAAGTTGTAAAAGGAGGGAATGTAAATGTTTTTGAATATCGTTTAATGCTTGTGTTGTGATCCACATGATGCTATATGGTCTCTCCTATATCACTTGTGGTCTAGATGTTAATATTTGAAGGGTTAAGTGTTTACTATGTGAATCGATATATTGTGTTGTTTGCACCAATTTTTTGTGGCATGCATCAACATGGGATTGTGTGCAAATGTAAAAGAGGTCTTGCTTATCTCTTGGCTTGGACCAAATTCAGTTTCCTTTTCCCATGAATACTTTGGAGTTGAGTTTCTTATGGTTGTTGCACATTTCATGTCATACGTTTCATTTTGGTTGATAAGGAGAAACGTTTTGAAGCTTGTGAAAGATATAAATGGAAGATCAAGTGTTTGATCAAAGTAGTTGAGTTATGTGTTGACTGTTCAATGCATATGCTAAAAATAGTGCACTGAAGGTAGAAGGATGAGTGTAGATGTTAAAATAAGTGTGTAAGTGAGTGTTAAAGGTAGTGAGTCAGAAACATAAGTGTATGAGTAAATGTTGAAGGTAGTGAATTGAAGAAAAAGTGTGTGAGGTGAGTGCTAAAGACAAAGAGTCAAAAGCATAAGTGTATGAGTGAATGCTAAAGATAGCGAGCCGAAGGTAGAAGTGTGTGAGTGGAGTGTTGAAGGCAAAGAGTTAGAGGCAACATAAGTGTTGCAGTGATAGTAGATCATCTTATTCATCAAAAATTGTATTTTGAGGTTGCAGCCTCCTTCTGTAAGAGTTGTGATTGGCTCGGTGTTGTAAACTTCCTTCGGTTGTAGCCATAAAATTGTGTTGTAAATCTTTTTATTTTTATTTTGTGAGGATGGATTTAGATAGTAGATCCAAGCAACTTTCTCACCGAGGTTTTTCCCTTATAGGGATTTTTACATAAATTTCGTGTTGTTCTTGTGTGCTTGTGCTTTGAATGCTTTATCTGGTTAAGGAAATAATAATTTCTAATTGATAAAGTTAATTGGATTATTTTGAGGGATATACTAATTCACCCCCTCTCAATATATTTGTGTGTTCTAACAATTGGTATAAGAGCTGAGTTCCTTGGTGTAGCCTAACAATTGAATGCAAATCTTGGTTTAGAACACATGGCTCAAATGGAGTCCTCTTCTAAGGAACCACTATTTGATGGAAACAACTATGCCTTATGGAGTGTGAGGATGGATGCCTATCTCTCCTCACTAGGTTATACTATTTGGAGAGCTGCCAAGGATAATTATACTGAACTTTCTCATCCTACTACTAATCCTATTGTAAAGAAGGCTCATGATAACAATGCTAAATAAAAGAATGCTATCCTAAGTGGGTTATAAAATTTTGAATTTTTTAAGGTAGAATAATGCAAGAATACAAGGAGATATGGGATAAACTCAAAAATATCTATGAGAGAAATGATAATGTGAAGCAAGAAAAGTTACTTACAAAACATTTTTTGAGAATATGAAGATGACATAAGAGAACATAGAAAGATAATTTATCAAGGTAGATGAAGTAGTCAATGGAATCAAAGATCTTGGTGAAGACATAACTGACTCATTGGTTGTGAAGAAAGTTCTGAGAACTCTCCCTCATTGTTTGATTCAAAAGTCTTTGCAATTGAAGAGGCCAAAGATCTGCCAAAGCTTACCATGGAAGAGCTATTTGGATCATATTGAAAGATTTAATACAGTTGTTTTCGGCTCTCTCTATCTTTGATATTGGACCACACTATGTTCTCATTGCCAACTTGTTGAATTCATTATTATATTCCTTTTGGCCGACATGATTGAAGTTATGAAGTGTTGCGGTGGATATAAATGAAAAATATTTTTAAATAAAAGATGATGGATTGATTTAACAAGTGTGAAATTATGTTTGTGCACATTGTATGGAATATCTAGTAGAGAGAGTGTGAAAGGAAGATAGTTTTTTCTTAATTGCCTTAGTCAACAAAGTGTTATGTTGACAAGCTTTGTATCTTTTCTATAACTCTTTGTATCCTGCTCTAAGATAGTGAACCTCATCAATTCCTTCTATATCTTTCCCCTACAATTTTCTCTTCTTTAGTTATTGCAAGTCTCTTGTATATTTCCTAAGGTTGCAGCCTTAGTCAACAAGTCCTTAGCAATGAGCCTAATTGTAATTTTGCAATGAGCATCTTCACTAAGAGGTTAACTCTCACCATGGTTTTTGCCTTGTTGGGTTTTCCACATAAATCGAGTGTCTTATTGTAGAGAAGGAGGATTTTTTTTTCTCGTGAGTCTCTTCCTTTCCAAGAGATTCCCAAGGAATGAACTACCCTAAACTACCTCGTGCTTACTAAATAGGACTAGAAGGTAGGAATGAAGAAATTTCAAAGGGTAGTTTATTTGAAACAATATTCAAATAGACTACTTCAGAATTCGAAGGAGCATGAAGTTGAGATCTTTGTCATAGAAGGGATGACTCAACCAAAGGACAACAACATGGGATTAGGACGCTAATGTGGCGCGTTGGAGTCCTATGGATACATTGGCGTATTTTACGAATGAATTACTAAGCCTTAGACAAAAATATTATAATCCTACTAACATACTCATATCTGAGGTCTGTTAAACAAAATTATTTAACAAAAATTAGGAAAAACTAGAAAACATAAAGGAGTGCAAAAACCTAGCTTACAAAAGAGTCTTGCGTTCAAGATCTTCCTCTAACCTTCACTTGGATAAATCTCACACAAGACGAATGAGGGAAAATTTTGGGGCTATTTTGAGGCTTGCCATAGTCAAACCCCTGTTTTGGTGTTCCCACCTCCACGAACAACCAGATAGATAGAGAAAGTGGAAAAAGTAAACAAATAAAAAGTGATAAAAGAAAGCCCTGCTCAAGGAGGAGAATGCGTACCACAAGATAGCAACGTAGTAAGTATTCTATTCAAAAATAGACAATAAACAAGAGAGTGTTACCAATAATTCATGACCCCTTCTTGATTGTACAAACACATCATTGAATTCTTGAAAAAGAGCTTTGGCTATTGGAGGGACCTCAGTCGAGCAGAGCTTCACCATGAGAGAAATATTGAGAAGAGAATGAAGTGAAAGTAAGAGAGGTAGAAGTTAGAATGAGAGAAATCCTAAAATGAGAGAAAAGAGAGAATTTTGTGTTGCTACATAGGCGAGAGGAGTTGTTACTCTCAGAACCTAACCCTGGAGACACATGTCGTTAGTAAAAGATTCCAAGATTCCTCACTTCAACTTGAAAAAACGTAGGGATGCTAGTGTTTCATGTGGAAATTCGCACATCGTGCAGGCATCTAGATCATCATTTTTTGAGAGATGAGGTGCTAGATTGTTGTTGCCTCATCATTAGTCCTCATGGAGTCAAAATTGTAAACTTTTGACCCATAAGGTTTTTGTCATAAATGTAATTAGGTGCAATAAATGTGGGGTAAAATGTGCAAATGTGAAACTCCCCCATGGTGTAATTTTACAACATTAAATTTTTCCCCCACTTTAGTGGGATCAATTTTGGGAAAAATCAGCCACACTAAAGTAGAGAAGAGATCTCACAAAGAAAACACAAAATTTTACAGATTTGCATGCTAAAAGGATATTGTAGAGGCCATAGAGATTGAGTAGGTAGGTACTGATAATGCCCTTGATGATCGAACTTAGTGAAAAATCACAACATCTAATGTGAAAGCTCATGCAAAATTTTGTTCTGCAAAACTTAAAATTTTAGGTTAGCTCAAAAATTGGAAGAAGCTACCAAGGCGAGAAGAATGCTTAAGAAAAATTCAATGGTTCGGAAGAAAAATATGATGGAGTGAGTATATGCCCCCTCCTAGTTATGACCCCAAATTGGTGGGGTAAAATCAAGAAAACAATAGGACCACAATCACCAGGAAAATTTTTCCCCTATCAGTCCTATATATACTTGGGTAGGCCCCAAGGAGGGTCATTTTCAATATTCACTACGAGATTTTTGCTATCTTTTATGAGAGAAACGCTAGAAAAATGCCACTTAGATGAGATTACATCGAGCCCAGGATCGACCAACTATGACATGCAGTTATCGAGGGCTGTGAGGTCACTCATGTGAGTCCAAAAACCTTGTTTTTTGTGCATTTAAAGATTTTTAGATAATTTTTTTGTAAAAATGCATGACATGCATCCCACCAGTGCAACTTCATCCCATCAACACACTAGCATCCCACATGTGTATCGAGGTCATTCTATCATGATATCATCCACCTAGTGCATTGATATCTAGCCAACCATTAATAGTAGACCTCAGATGATATCGTGTTGTACAAATGTCTACGAGACTCACCTACATCTCAGAGCCATCACTTGAATTTTTTTATTGCAAAAGATAATTTTCTATGCTGAGTTTCTTGAATTGAATATTTTCATTTTTGTAGGATTATCCTAAGATTAGAGAGCATACTAGTGAGTAGGTGCTTCGACTTATCCAAGATCAGACATGGTGCATGATCCACGGGGAGGAGGATCATCTATAATGAGTTGGCCTATGGGATGTATACACCATTCTAAAGATGCTATTTCACAATCACATGCTCATGGCCTTGATGGAGTGGTGGGACTCCACCACTTTTACATTCTAGTTGTCGACGGGTGAAATGACCATCATCCTTGAGGATGTATATCACATTATTGGTCTCCTTATTTACGGACGACGAGTGAATATTGATGACACATGCTCTACCTATGAGCATGTAGAGGGAGTTTGATACTACTCAAGTTGTGACAACGAAACAATGGGACTAGCCATATCTACATCCACTAATTTGAACAGGGCACCATGGTGGTCCCCCTGATATAATGAGTGATGGTCGTCACAATGGCCATGCATGTCACCATGGATGGATGGGGCTATCACCTTCATGAGGTCCTTTTCCATACCATTAGGGTGATGGAGCATCAAATGATGATCTTCACATGGGGCCATATCATGCTTGATCACCTATACCATGAGTTGGGAAAGTTTCTACATTATGAGTATTCTAGCCTCATCGCATGCACCTTATTATAAGTGCGAGCATTTTTTCACATTACATGCACTCGACCAGCTGGGTCCCTAGGTGAGGGACTACTCAATTCCCATGGCTCATTGGCACAAGCTCATGTGACAGTGGAGGCATGAATATTTATAGTTTTGGTGGTTATAGTTTGATACTTTGTGGGTTGACCAAATTTTATGGTGACCAAATAGATTGTTTAGATGGGTAGATGACCATAGAAATTTGCAGAATCTATAGCATGACTATTTTCTCTTAGGTCGCACAAACTATATTATTATGCCCTCTTATTAGTGGAGGGTTATGCAATAATACCATATTATTTAGACTATCCCTCCCATAGTCTCGTCCTACACACACGTCATGAGGAGCATTACATGGTCGGGTGACTATCAGTGGTCAACCATTACCGACATAATCCCTTTAGATGATGAGGTAAATGATCAGGACCAACCTCAGGTGCATCCCATAGATAATATAGGCATCATCCACATATTTCACATGTGGTGGATGGTGCACCGACTTGTGCCAGTTTTTCTAGTGAATGCCCCCATGGGGGATCCAATCCCCCAAGATGACATGCTAGTGAGGTGAAGAGGAGACATAGGCAAAGGGAAACAATTGAGTGAGGAGGAAAGCGTATCTGAGGTGAGTTCGACGCGGCGGTGAAGGATGTCCTCTCCTCTAACTACCATCCTAGTCTTAGAAGTGGTAGCAGAAACATCCATCAACCTAGAAGTGGCCCTAGCAATGTCTAATCTGGGAGGCGTAGGACCTAGTGTCACTGCTCCCCCTGACCTGCATTGGTAGGTAGGGAACCCAGGTATGAGATTTGTTTATGCCATTTCATTTTATTACTTTCAAATTTTATCTCATGTATATGTTTACATTTTAATTTACATATATATGTATCATGTGGTACTAATGAGTACATTCTTTTTGTGGTTGTAGTGGACACACAAGGATAAATTGTGCTAATTGTGTAGTGCATATTAGAGGTGGCCTCTAGCATGCTAAACTAGGGGGCCGTTCTAGAGACATATCGACTAATTTCAGTGAGGCGACATGCCCATCTTTTTTATTCAGTTACGCATTTGACGATGACATATGAGGAGGGGTGGATGTAGATTGTATAGAGGACCACTGACACCACTGTTGTTGTGGGACATAGGGATTAGTTTTTGGTTGAGTTGCAGACTACACTCTCTAAGAGAGATGAGAGTCTCAAGGAGGCACGCGACACTCTTCATAGCCAACTTGATGACCTTAGAGAGTAGGCAACAAATACAATGCTAGTAGGTGATCCATAGCTATAGGAGGCCTTGAGGAGAGTTTAGATGCAAATAGCTTTCTGTAGGGAAAGATTCGAGGATTATAGGAAATAGCATTAGTCTCCCAATCAAACAGATCTTGCTATGTCTCTATCATCCAACCTCGATATTAGCCACCACTTGGGCTAGAGGGCTCAACCAACCATGCACCCAAGGGCTAGATTCCCATTTTTGTATATCATTTTTGTACTGATGACACATGATTTGTATAACATTATTTTGTAGAGACATTTGATACACATTTATAGTCACCATTTATTTTTTGATGATAGTGGCATGATACATGTACATGACATACATTTGATATATATATATGAGATTTTGGTTATCATATCATGGTGTTCGCTATTTTATGTGTATGCTCTTTTACTTTCATGCATGATTATACGATGGATGTTATAGTTATAGATATATGTTTAGATTATATTCTTATCATGGTCTAATAAACACACATGGTTGTATGTTAATTAAATACACCGATGATCTAATTTCCTAACCAAAAGATGTAATGTAATGCATGGATACATAAAATAGTAAAACACATGTATGTATGCCTCTCTCTCACACACACATGGTCACATCATAACATAAATCTAATTATGTGTTAATGAATGAATACCAACATATGATACACTACAATCTACGAAGGGTGAGTGTTACACACGTGACAAATAGTATTGACAAAGGTGCATGAAACTAAAGGTTATTTTAGAGGTGTCCCATCCATAGATTACAATTCATAGGCAACAAAACCATACATGAAGATGACAATGTAAAGGCCTAAACAATTAGGACCAAACTTTCCCTTTTGATCAGGTGATGCATTTGCATTTCTCTGATTCTTATAAAGAACCAGGTCACCTACCTTGAAAGTTATAGGAATAAAACCTTAATTATATTGTCTATATAGTGATCATTGATAAGATTTAAGATGGACGAGGGCTTGAAATTGATGCTCACCAAGCCACTCAAGCTAATGAAAATGCTTAGACGGATAAGTTTCATCATCAATTAAACCTTTAAGGGAAATTTGCAAAGATGGAATTTCCAACTCCAAAGGCATGATAGCTTCAAAACCATACATAAGGTTGTAAGGCATCATTCCCATCATTGTACAAACACTCATGTGATAGGCCCATAAAGCATAAATCAATTGAATGTGCCAATATTTACTATGTTTATTTACCTGTTTTTGAAGAATGATCTCAAGAGTTATATTAGATGCTTCAGATTGACCATTGGATTGAGTATAGTAAGGTGTAGAGAATCTATGTACTGAATGTGAAAAATATCCAAGAATTGCTTCACTTCTTTGCTTTTGAATGACATGCTATTGTTAGAAACAAAGCTAGAAGGCAATCTGAAGTGAGCAATGATTTTTTTAGAAGAAAGCTATAAATGGCTTCAACATTTGTGGATTGAAGTGGAATGGCTTCAACTCATTCCGTGAAGTAATCCGTAGCGGTAATGATAAAGAAATTTCATTTAGAAGGAGATGATATTTTTCCAATAATATTGAATCCCCATTTTGTGATTGACCAAGGAGAGGTCTAATTTTGGAGATCTTGAGTAGGTGCGTGAATAAGAAAACTATGTTATTGGCATTTTGGAAACTTCTTGAAAAAATTGAAGGAGTCTTGCTCCATTGTTTTCTAAAAGTATCCCATGTGAATCAGTTTTCACACCAAGGATTTACCAAAAAAATGTCCACCTCAAGAGCTTGAATTGGATTCGTTAAGGGAAAGGGGTATTTATGCTTTAGTGAGGCAACAAAGGAGGAATACCATTATAGGATTTATGATAAAGAAAATTTGATAGTACAACATAATAGATTGATTTTTTTTGTATCCATGTGCAATCATTATTCGGTCCATCATCGAGAAAATTTCTAGTCTTCAAATAGTTGTAAATGTTCAAATACTATTCCTCTGAGTCTACATGAGCACACATGAGAACATTGGATTTAGGTTGATCATAAAAAAATGAAGAGTGAAGAATGTGAACCAAAAAGTGGTATTCTTCTATGTCCTTATCCAAGGGTACCATGGAGCTAGCGTTCACCATGACATTCACGTGTCATTTTTCTTTCCTAGGAAGACTATCTATTGTGAAAGAAGAGAATAAAAAAAGTAAGGTCAAAGCCAAATCTCAATACTAAGAAAATTTACTTTGCTTATCTTGATATGTCCCCCAAATTTGATTCAAAATAAGTTCAGAGTCACCATGTATGCAAATATGTTTTATGTTTAATGCAATTATGACACATAAGCCAACAATAAGGTCTTCGTACTCAATAATGTTATTAGTGTAGTGAAATTGTAATTGAAAGGAGAGAGGGACTGAATTACCCTAAGGAGAGACTAAGACTACACCCACTTCAAAGCCAGTTTGAAATCTCGATCTATCAAAATACATATCCCATACAAGATCAAAACTAATTACAAAGATTTGTTCATTGGGAAATAGGTCCAGACTAGGAAAGGAGAGAGGTGAGGGAGCGTCTACTAATTGATCAACAACCACTTGGCCCTTTATCGATTTTTGAGTTACGAAATTTATGTTGAGTTCAAAAAGAAACATTACCCACTTTTCCAACCTTCTAGAAAGGTATGTTCTAGTGAATAAGTGTTTCAGAAGATCACTTTTCATAATGACATGAGTTTCAACATGAAGAAGGTTTTTCCTTATCTTCTACATTGCAAAGATGAGAGTGAGGTATTGTTTCTCCATAGTGGAATAATGAGTTTCGTAATCAACAAGAATGTGGCTAATGTAATAGACCACCCTTTCTCTACCATCACCATCATACTAAGTGAGAAAAGCCACTAAAGCATAAGGTGATGTGGCCATATAAAGTAGAAAGGACCTATCTTGCATAGCCGGCATTAGGACAGGAGGATTGGCTAGATAACTTTTAATTGACTCAAAATCCTTCTATCATTTTTCATCCCATATGAAATGAACATATTTCTTCAGTAAGCATTTGAAAGGAAGGGTACGATCAACCAATTGAGATATGAATCTATAGATTTCATAAATCTTCCCTTGCAAACTCTACAATTGAGAGATTTTTCTAGGTGGAGGCATGTTAAAAATTGCATCAATCTTATTGGTGTCGACCTTGATTCCATGATGAGATAATGTAAATCCTAAAATATTTCCCACATCTATGTCAAAGACACACTTAAGAGGATTTAGCCTCATCTTATAGAGTTAGAGACTTTCAAAGATAAGATGAAGATTCCCTACGTGATCTTGATGAGTTATAGATTTATCCAAGATGTCATCAATGTAGTCTTCTAGAATCTTGTGAATGAAATCATGAAATATTAGGGTCATTGCCTGTTGCTAAGTCGTGCTTGAATTCCTTAACCCAAATGGCATGACCACATAGCAGAAGGTACCCCAAGGGGTAGTGAAGTTTTTCTTATTCTGAACTTTTGAGTTAATACAAAACTTGTTATAGCCCGAGAATCCATCCATGAAGGACAACAAGGCATGGACTATTGTCGAGTCTACAATCATATCAATATTAGGTAACAAAAAATAACCCTTAAGAGAACCCTTATTAAGATTATGAAATTAAATTCACACATGAATATGACCATCAGGTTTGCTAATGGAAATGATATTCAAGATCCAAGGTGAATAATTGATAGGATGGGTAAAGCTTGCTTTTAGTAATTTCTCTATCTTAGTCTTAGCCAAAAATGCAACCTTAGGATTCATCTTTCTGATCTTTTGTTTCATTGGCTTTGTATCAAGACATAGGATGATATTGTGGACCACTATAGACTCATCAATATTGGGCATATCCTTGTATGACCAAGCAAATATGTCTGGATAAGAGTTTAATAGATTGGAGTGTTCCTTAGTTTCCTTTGAAGAAAGGCATTTTTCGATCTTAATCACCTTTTACGAAGATTTAGGGTTCACGAAAACTTTAGTAGTATCCCCCTTGAGGAGAGGACTATGATCTTCAAGGTGAGGTATAGGGACATCATCATCCATGTTAGATAGAGGATCCTCCTTGTCCATATTCAAGACTAATTCTCCAAAGCATACTTGTTTATGCAAGTGGTACAAGAATTGTCGCTTATGGTGAAAGGGAGGCAGGTGGGAGTAGGTACCTAAGAATTTTTCTAGTTCTTTCTCCAAAGGGAAGAAATCTAGAGGAACTTCATCAGATCCTACCTTATCCTCAATCAATTCAGGATGGACTAAATTGAGAGGTTCAACATAGCTTGTTAAGGAGTGCATCCCAATCTCAAGTGACACTTACGAGGCCTAGCTTGGATAGGGAATTGAATTAATTGTTCAATATTCCCAAGACATTTATTCCCATAGACATATTTAGAAACAAGCTCATATCTAGGGCCATAACGTATCTGTAAATATTGGGAAGAAGATGGTTCTACATAGAGAGCGTCATTCCACCAGTGTGTGTCAAATGCACCTACGCGATCACAATTATCCTTCTCATTGAGATTACAAACATTGGCCTCTTTAGCAAAAGTATGATTACCCTCATCAATAAGGGAATAACTAGGGTCTTGAATAGGATCATAACTTTCCCTCTTTCTCCCTATGTATCAAGTCTCTCCCTCTCACCCCCTCTCTCTCAGGTCTCTCGCTCTGACACCATACTTAGATCTCTCTCTCTCTCTCTCCCTCCATTTGAATCCCCCCTCTCTCTCTCTCTATCTTTCTTTGGTATCTCCCTCCCACCCTAGCTAGATAAATCTCTATTCCCCTCTCTCTCCCTCCCTCCCTCCCTCTCTTTCTCTCACTCCCTTTGAAGTCCCTCTCTCTCTTAGAAGTATTTCTCTATCTTTCTCTAGTCTCTCCCTCCCACCCTATCTAGATAACTCTCTCTCTCTCAAGTATCTCTTTCTCTCCCTCCCTCTCAAGTATCTCTCTCTCCCATGTATTTCTCTCTTTCTCTCTCTCCCTCTCTTTCTTAAGTCCCTCCCACTCCCTCTCTCTCTTAGGTCTCTCTCTCTCCCTCTCTTAATTCCCTCCCACTCCCTCTCTCTCTATCTCCCCCTCTCCCTCCCTCCATCCCTATCAAATATCTCTCTCTCTCTCTCTCTCTCTCTCTCCCTCTCAAGTCTCCCTCTCTCCCTCTCAAGTATCTCTCCCTCCCTCTCAACTCTCTCTCTAGATCTCATCTCTCTCTCTTTCTCTCTCTCTCTCTCTCCCTCTCTCTCTCCCTCTCAAGTCTCCCTCTCTCCCTCTCAAGTATCTCTCCCTCCCTCTCAACTCTCTCTCTAGATCTCATGTCTCTCTCTCTCTCTCTCTCTCTCTCTCTCTCTCTCTCTCTCTCTCTCTCTCTCTCTCTCTCTCTCTCTCTCTCTCTCTCTCTCTCTCTCTCTCTCTCTTTCACGTCTCTTCCTACCACCTTAATAATATTTTTAAAATTTGATGCTTGAAAGCATCAACAACAAGTCTCTAGGAGGAAGTAAAAGCCTCCATAGAAGGAGTGGTTATGTTTCCTTGTTAACAATAATCTTAGCCATGTTTTATTGCAGCCACCATACACCAACACAACAATAGCTTGTTCCTAGATCTATGCAATGAACTTCTCTTGCTCCTTCCCCTTCCCCTTCCCTTTTCCCCCCTCCTTTCCCTTCATGCTTAGTGATCTACCTGCTCAGTCTCTAGAGGTTCATGTGAAATGATGAGCAACATGGATGAGATCTCTTTAGGCACAAATAACTTAGTTTCTCCTTTGTAAGTGACTTGGACGAGAGGCTTATCATCCTTCCCTTGGATGATGGTAAATTCTATAATTTCAGGTCGTCCTGCACACAATAATAAGAGAATCCCTTTCCAATGAGTCACTTGGTGTCAAAGACAATGTTAACAAGATTGTTTGAAATTTGGTGCTTGAAAACATAACCAACAATTCTCTGGAGGAAGTAAAAGTGGCCATAGAAGGAATGGTTTTGTTTCCTTGCTCGTTAACAATAATATCATCCATATTATGCTACGGCTTCCATACCCCAACACAACAGTAGCTTGTTCCTAGATCTATGCCAATGACCTTCTCTTCTTGCTTCCTATTACGCTTTCCCTCCATGCTCTATGAACTACCTTCTTTGGACATCTCTAGTTTGAAACTAAAGAAAAGATGAAATGTCGAAAGTTGATTTAAATAGATGTATTTGGGCTAATTTAGAATGCACTGGGAATGTGATACTCATGCATATAATTAGAATTTGTACAAAATGTTTATGTGCTTTCCATGCCTAAAACTCTATTTATTTTTCATTGATTAAAGTCTATATTGTGAATTGGTCGCACATCAATAAATATGTAATATATACTTTGTATTAAATATATTATATAAAAATGTTACATAATATTAATATAATATATAATATACCATATAAATATATTTAGTATATAGTATATATGTAATATGTAATATAATACATAATATTTAATATACATATTATATTAGTAAATTAGTATATATTAATATATTAAATATTATGTATTATAAATAATATAGGTAATGAATATTTGTTTGAAACATACATCTTTTTTTTGACAATATCAATAGGCTTGAAATTTGGTTTGGTGTTGCCAAACCTAGAAAGTCAATTGAAAAAATGTGTTTACAAATTTTCCTTAGTTTTTTGAAGTTTGCCCTTGTGGCTGACAACTTTTTTGAATCCGAATTTGATGAAATGAAAAGGATTTACTGAAAAAAAATCACATTTCCACCAATATAAGATATGCCTTATTTTGAATTTAATAAATAATATTATTGATTTTATACATACATTGCGACTAAAGTCCTGATTGATAGGCTGATTGAAAAAATGCTATAATTTTCAAATTATTTCACATTTTTTGAATCCAAAAGATGTGTCAGATTAGATATGCTTCACATAGTATAGGATTTAAAAAAATGAATTTCATAAATTTTTGACCAAGTTATGGTGGTCACACAAACACGTTTTAATAATTTTGAAATGTTCTAATAAAAAACTAAAACTAATTATTACATGCAAAAATATTATAAAAAAATTCAACACATTCGGGTATGTGTCCTCTACATATATTGACAGTTTCAGAAAATAATATTATTTTTTTCTTGTACCTAGGTTGGTCAAACATACACCTACTTTTTATCCTTTTCCTGAAAAATTTAGTACGACTGCATTGAAATTTCAATTTTTTATAAAATAGATTTACTTTTTTTTCCAAAAAAGGACTACTAGCGTAGAAACTACATTCAATTTGCTACAAATTATGTTCTTACATATTTTTCAAATTATGTTAATAAAATATTCAAATTTTTATGTCAAGTTGTCTAACTCTATTTTTCTAAATTTTCATTGCCACTTAGGGGCCTAGCTTGGATCCCCATGATCCTGTGCTGAACCAACTCTCGATTGCTCAAGGCCTCTCTACCTGCAAAAATCCTCTCGAGCTCTCCACAAAATATTCACACACTCTTCTCTACCCATAGGTCTTGGTGCAAACTACCTTGATTTCAGTGGTCTGTCCACACACTCAAGATCATGGTGTTTGATAGCAATTGATGCAAACAAGCATTGCAAATTTCAAATCTCATTAGACTGGAAAAAAATTGCAACTAACTTCAGATTTAGATTGACGTTTTCATTTGTCAATTTAATTAGCCAATAAGATATGCCTTATTTTGAATTTAATAAATAATATTATTAGTTTTCTACATACATTACGACTAAAGTCCTGATTGATAGGTTGAAAAAACTTCTATAATTTTTAAACTATTTCACATTTTTTGAATCTAAAAGATGTGTCAGATTAGATATGCTTCACATAGTATAGGATTAAAAAAATGAATTACATAAATTCTTGACCAAGTTATGGTAGTCACACAAACATGTTTTAATAATTTTGAAACATTTTAATAATTTTGAAATGTTCTAATAAAAAACTATAACTAATTATTTACATGCAAAAATATTACAAAAAAATTCACTAAATTTGGGCACATGTCCTCTACATATATTGAAAGTTTCAAAAAATAATACTATTTTTTTCTTGTACTTAGGTTGGTCAGATGTACACCTACTTTTTATCCTTTTCCTGAAAATTTAGTACAACTGCATTGAAATTTCATTTTTTTGTAAAATAAATTTACTTTTTTCCAAAAAAAAAACTAGTAGCCTAGATACTATATTCAATTTGCTACAAATTATGTTCTTACATATTTTTCAAATTATGTTAATAAAATATTCAAATTTTTATGTCAAGTTGCCTAACTCTATTTTTCTGAATTTTCATTGTCACTTAGGGGCCTAGCTTGGATCCCCATGATCCTGCAATAAACTAGCTATCGATTGCTCATGGCCTCTCTGCCTACAACAGTCCTCTCAATCTCTCCACAACTGCTTCACACACTCTTCTCTACCCATAGGTCCTGGTGCAGACTGCCTCAAGTTCATCGATCTGTCCACATACTCAAGATCACAAGCTTTGATAATAATTGATGTAGACAAGCATTGCAAATCTCAAAAACCAAAAAAATCAAATCTCATCAGACTGGCAAAACTTTGCAACTAGCTTCCAATTTAGATTGACAATTTCATTTGTCAATTTAATTATCCAATTCAACATTCCACATCACAAAGATGGTAAATGGAATATTGCAGTCTTATTACAAAATGAAATCTTCTCCACAAATTTGACTAATTTTTACAGTCTTACATACTTTTCATGATTAATTCCTTTTTAAAAAAAAAAATTCTATTCTTCTTCACTGTCTATTAATCCAATTTTCACTTAGAATACCACCATTTTACATTTGAATACATACATCTTTTTATTTTTTCTACTTTCCCTAGTTGTCCTTAGTCTCATGATGCATCTCTTCCATTTAATCTACCTTGCAGTCTATTCACAACTCCCTTATTGTTGCGACCTATGTTCTTCTTAGCAATGTTTTTATTGTTTCTACATGTCTACTTCATGCACCATTCCATCTCCTTCAATTTGTTGTGTGATTATTATATTCTCTCCATATTTGGTATCATTTTCTCTTAGTATCCCATGCAATAACTCCATTCTTTACATCGTTGATGGGATGCTTGGAAATTTATTGTTATTTTCCCTCATCTCATCTGCTCACAATTTCCTCCAATTTATTGTGCAACCCTCCCATCCTTATCTATGTATGTTGTTTCAATTTTTGTGATGCCATTAAAAAATGGCACAACTCCCTTTTTTTCCCACAACCATTTTCTTCTATTGGAACTTAGCTTCTCTATTTCTAGCGCACCCTCTCTCTTCACCTCTAGTGTGCCTCTTCACCTTTCTTGGGTTGTGTGGCTTCTTCTTTTTTACCCCCTAATCATTGCATTCTTTATTCATTTTTTTTTATTTACTTTCTTTTGAATGCCTCTTCTCATTTCATACTTTTGCAATAATAAACAAAAATAATAATCATATCTTTACCTCTATTTTAGCAATTTGAGTGACTTTGTGAAGTCAATTTGCAAATGGAACAAAACAGAGAAATCACATCAGCAAATTAAAAGATCAACACTATGTCAATTGACTGGGTGGGTGCTGGCAGGCAGAAAAATGAAAGTTCTTTGATTCACACAAAAAATTGCCCAAATGTGTGTTATGACCCCCTCAAGTCCTCTATAAAAGGATTTCACTCTAGTCCACATAAATTTTGAAAATTTAAACTTTTTAAAACTGGTGACACTTTCGACATTAACGACACAAATTTTGGGCATTAATTTCCCCCAAATGCTAAAAGATATGATTTTGATTATTTTTGCACATTCAACATGGTACCTCCAAATCACCACACAAACTAAAAACTTCATCACCATTGTTTACAATTTTACTCCTATAGGTGTCATTCTTTGAAATCTCCTTCTATAGGGTTTCTCTCTTTCATGGCCCCTGCAATGATCTAGGTGAATCTTTGTCTCCAGGCCACTACAAAGACCACGACTTTGAAACCCTCTCTCTTGGAGGCACCAATTTCTACAATTTTTCCTTCTGCAGGGTCTCTTTAGTGCTCATCTTACAATTCTATACTTTAATCATCACTTTATGAATGCCTGAACTTTGAGCAGTCATTTCTTCTTTAATAATTTAACTCATATATATTAATAAAAATCATTCTAATGCAAGTGGACCTTAAAATCCACAAGGTATCTTTATATTTCTCTCTTTGTATTTTAGATATGATCCATGTGTGAAATTTTTACATCGTCTTACTTGTAAATTATAATACTATTGATTTTAAAAAAAATGAATTTTCATATTTTTTAGATCATTTTTAATTTGAAAAGATATTATCATAAATAATTATGTCTAATATATAATATTATGACCTAATTAAAAAATATCTTTCATATATGAAAATGCACTAAATAATAATTAGCATACTTCAATACATAATCTTTTATTAGTACTTGCCTTATAGGTGGGAGACTAATGTTTTCGATTGAATGTTGCTTATTAAAATGGTGCATAAGAAATCGTGCTGGTAAAATATATTCCCTATGCTGATGTTTTGGTGATTAATTTAGTAATATATATATATATATATATATATATATATATTTTTTTTTTGCAATTTTCTCATTGGTTGCTGGTATTTTTGTCATGGTTTTGTCATTTTATAATTTATTTAATTATTGTAACGAGCTTTGCTATTGGGAATATTTCATGACTTTGTAATGTTTTTTGGTATAGTCGTCATTAGTGGCTTATGGTGTGAAGTTTTAAGTTTGTCGAGTAAAGTATTATTTGTGTTGTTTGTTCATTTTCTCAATTTGTTTGATGAGGCTGAAATTTGTGTCTGTTGAAAGGGTTTACATTTACCGTGTTAGAAGTGACAAAGGAGGCGTTTGTAAGTTCCTGTATCTTTTACACTTTCATTTTTTCGTTGTCTACTCATTTGCTTGGATTATTTGATGAGGGAAAAATAGGTGAATTTTGAGAGGGTTTATGTCTGCTGAGATGCACAAGACAACTGAGAGGGGGGGGGGGTGAATCAATTGTATCAAATTATTTACTTCTTAACTTAATCAATTGCACTTTATCTTCAATCTGTTATTAAGTGTGAACATGAAATGTAGATAAAAAAAACACAACACTAAAGACACCGGATTTATGTGGAAAACCCTAATGATGGAAAAACCACGGTGAGGATTAACTCACAATATAGTAGTAATGCAATACTGGATAAAAAGACTCTTTGCTAGAGGGCTCATTGCCCAAATACAAAGGCTCACTACCCAAATCAAGGGCTCACTGTTGGACTCAACGAAACACTGAGAGGGGGGGTGAATTAGTGTTCAATAATATTCAAACTTCATCCATTCCAAACATAAAAGTATTTCATCACTTTATTAAGGAAAATATGTATGCATTGAAAGTAAACACCCATAACATTATGACAAAAATTTTTGTGTGGAAATCTTGTTAGGGGAAAAACCACGATGGAGATTAATCCATAATTTGAGTACTCAAAGTATAGTGTTTATAAAAGGAATGCACTTGCATTCAGGTACACTACCTAGAGCTCACTGCTCAAAAGATAAAGGCTTACTACCTACAAAATTCACATTAAAACCATCTGAAGAGGGTGAACTGAAATGATAGAATCTAACAATGCCAGGTAACAATTCTGGTGAAGCTCATGAATCTTATTCTAGATTTTCTCTCTAATTTTCCACTTCACTCTACCTTGTTCTGCTCTTTACTACTCTTCGCATCAATTTCACATTACTGCTCTGATATGACTCATAATTCACTCTGTTTATTCAAACACCACTTCTATCTCACACACATATCACACTTAAATGATGAAAAAAATTGCTTATATATATCCACAATCAAAGATTAGTTCATCCAACAGTCGACTTCATACGATATTAAGCTATTTTAACTTGTCGGCCAAATCCATCACAAAATCTTTATGCGCATCCTCCAAATTCGGTTAATACCAAGAGAGGACCCAAAAAATACTTAATCCAATATTGAGACTTACAATTAATTTCATCTTATACATCCACAAATTCCATCTTTGTCGATTCGACCTTCTAGCATAAATATTTGACATATTCATGCACTGTACCTCCTAGATCACTTACTAGTGAGTGCGCATCAAAACTAAGATACTGGAAGCCTTTGCAAAACCTTTCTCAAGGATTCATAACCCAAAATACCTCTCCGATGAGATAATTAGACCAGATTTTATGCCTTTAACTGGATCTCCTATTCTTTGCTATGTTCTGCCGGTAGGAGCCAAAAATAGTGCTTTTCATTCAGATGCAAGACTTTGAGTTGCATAACTTGGGTTGCCATCAATGACAACACCTTCAAGAAAAAATCCTTAGCCATATGCAGACAATCTCCCCCTTTGGTAGTGATGGCAAGACTTAGTGAAAAATGACTAAGTGTTGGAATCACTTATAGGTATACTTCCACACTTCTTGCTAATTTTTCTCCCCTTGAGATTCATAAGGAATTTTCTCCCCTTATAAGGCATTTTTCATTGCATTCTCTCCCCCTTTGACATCAATGACAAAGTGGGGATGCCATATGCCAAAAAGCTGACCAAAAAGGTGACAAAACATGTGTTCAAAATCATCAATACTTTAAGAAATTTGACATATATATGCTTATAGTTCTTCTCCTTTAAAAAAATTTGCAAAAACTTGAAACACTTTATTGCTTATCTTTAGAAAATTAGCTTGTTTTTCTTCTCTTCTGGAAGAAACTTCTCTCAACTATCAATTGCAATTCCAATGCTGATAATCAAGCTATTGTTCTTGGAAGTTTTGTTGATAATCTCAATGAGAGATTTAGGAATTGTGATTGCTTCTTCCAATTTTTCACCATTTTTCAAAATTTCCACCAACTGCTCCAACCTACACTCAACTAAGTCTTTTACCATCCAAAATGTGTCCAAAAGAACATTCTTAGACAATTGAATTTTTTATTTGAGCTGCCTGAAATTATTAGATTCTCTTTCTGATGACTCCATTCGAATCCTGAGACATTTCAAAATTTTTACCAATGTTGTCCAGTTCTGTCTCAATCTGATCCAACTTCTCCATGTAATTGCTAACTGTATGAGGCCAAAAAACACAATAGTTGTAAATATTTGTGGTTGAGTTAATGCATTTCCTTAATTATTTCATTTTATTTTTAAGCTTAGCGAGGGATAGTCTGAATTGTTCCTTCGGGTGAGAAATAATTTCACCTTCTTCTCTGCCTTTGCCTTCATAACCTATTGATTCTCTATTACACTCAATCATTTCTTCAGGTAGAATATCTTTTAGACTTTCCAATATTATCTTACAATGCTCAATATGAGCATTTAGAATTTATAGAATTAAGTCCCGATTGTAAGATCTGATTGACCATAAAGTTGCAATCCTCTGCATACCACCTGCACTTTGGATAAGTTGTTGTAGTTTTTCCTTTGACATATCTTATTCTTCTTTACTACGTTTTTTAATACTGAAATCATTTTCTAGTTGATTCTTAGGCTCTTCGTCAGATTGTTCATTTGGAATGTCCACAACTTCCTTTTCTTTATATTTTCCTTCAATCTTGGGAACTATAATTTTCATAGGGCTGTATTCAATAATCTCTTGACCTCTTTTCTGTCCTCTATCAGTGCTACTGGAAGAGGAACTAATTTCCATTATCCTTACTGGCGGGGAAATAATGGCTGATCCACATTTCACAAGCACATTCTTACATAAAATTTCAAATTTCGAATCCCAATTAGACAAACTCTTACCATAAGAGTAGATTTGGGTGCATACCGGCTTATCGGATGTCCATGCTACATTGTCGATTTTTGGCAATGAATTTAAAAAGTACATAACCAGACATGTAATTAGAGTGCAAAACCTAAATGGATAACTTGATTATTTTGTCAATTGGACATTCTCCAACATCTGATCTTTCAACAATCCACATAGGTCAAAGTCTCGACCTTCAATTATCATTTTATGAGAAATATATACTGCACCAACTTATGTAGCCCCTTCCCAATTTCGGTAGAAGAATATATAGGTTATGCCATGCATGATGTACTTCATGAGAGGATTATTAATTGTTTCTATTAGTAGAGCTCTTTGATCTCTAATTATCCTAGTTAGGGTTTCTACCTCCTTGTTCTGGATAGATTTCTTGTTAGGAACATCACCAACTTTGTAAAATGTAGTTAATTTCTCAATTACTTCTTCTGAGATTATGTAGGGTTTGTCCAAAGTTAACACATCATCATGCAATATATTCAACAAGAATTTTATGAATTATGCATCCTCAAAGTACATAAACTCATTCCACATATCCAAATTTCCGTGTTTAGCTCCATTCAATTGTTTTAATTCATCAAGAATCAATAGATTCCTCATAGATATGATTTTTGCGCTGTTGTACTTATCCAATGTGATAGAACCTTTAGTTTTCTCCATTCTTTTTCACGTTTTTAGGGTTCACTACACACCGAACTATATGAAGAATTCAAGAATGATTTGAAGTACCTGATAAATTTACCGATGAATTCATTTTTGTTGCTTCAAAAATGACTTGTCGAGTGCTCTCCTTCTTCTCTTTGATAATGCAAAGTGACAAATCACGGCTTTGGACTTAAATTTTTATAGCTCGCACATGCGCAATAAATGCACTTGCCCTAAATTTTTTGGACTCTATTTTCTCAGGTGACAACATAAATATCTTCTGTGGACCAACAAATTTGCTGAATTTTCTATTCTAAAAAACATAAAAACTTTTGTACACTGAGACTGCACCTTCATGACTATTTTCTCCATTTCGGTATCATCTATAGACAGGGGAGGAAGGATTTTCTGATAAAACTCTCCCTAGGCCAGTGACCTCAATTCAATTACCGAAAGAATTACTGGAAGAAAGTTCTGGTATTGAACAATTTCCAACATCAGAATCATCTTTCTTTACCCATGTCCTCTTCATTTGATCTCTGATATCATCCATAGTTATCTTTTATTTTCCTTTATCATTTTTCTCTGTTTTCCTCTCTGTATACTGAACCTCTTCTGTCTGTGTTCTTGTTTCTATAAAATCTGGCAATATGACTGTACTTGTTGCAGTTATAGCACATAATGTTTCTTTGTACATTCCATTGGCTTCTTCTCAATTTTCTTTGATTAGCAATATGCCCTAACTTCCCACATGTATAACATTCAATATTCTTCTAACAATAGAGTGAATTGACATATTTTTGCACTCAGTTAATCTATGACCATTCTTTTTGCATTTGAAACACTGACCAAAGAATGATGAATCTTTTGACCTTAAATTGCTTCTACACTAAGCAACCATATGACCAAACTTATTACAGGAAAAACAATATCCATTAAATTTTTGTGCATTAGGTTGTCTTACCGGATACCTTCCATTTCTATTTTGTTTGAAAATCTTTTGTGCTGATCTAGAATTTTCTCCCTTTTCATATCCAAGCCTTCTCTTATCATTTCCACTCTTCTTTCCTTGAGTTAGCTCATCAATCTTTACTGAACTGATCTTAACATTTTCTTTGAATTCATTTTCAATGCCAAGATCATTCCTAAGAGTAGTAATCTTCTTACCAAGTTCTTTTTCATTATTTTTGGTTCTTTGCAATTCCCTTTCCAACTGAGTAAGTCCTCCACTTATTTTGCTACATTCATCAAATTTCTCTTTCAGGGTTTGAGCAATATTTTCTTCACTTTTCTTCCTTTCCTCTATCTCTTTGGTCATCTTCATTATCATAGATTCCATCTCATGTTTCAAATTGGTATTATCTCAGGAATTTTTTTCACATTCTTCAGTTATCTCCTTCAAGGTTTGATTTAGGTGAGCATCATCCATATATTTTTTTTCCTTTTGTTGTATCTAATCACATAGATCTTTCATCTTTACCCTAGATTTGACTATCTAATCCTTCAATGACTGAATTAATTTCTCAGCATCTCTAAGATTTTCTTTCAATTCTTGAACTTTCACTTTAGACTGGTCAAGGTCATCAAGAGCTAATATAAGCTATTGTTGAAGACTAGCAAAGTCCATCACATTCCAAGATCCACCTCAAGCTGCAAAACTTATCCAGAGGAAATTGCTCGAATACTAATTGTTGGACTCAAGGGAACATTGAGAGGGGGGGGGGTGAATCGGTGTTCAATAATATTCAAACTTCATCCATTAAAAACATAAAATTATTTCATCACTTTATTAAGGAAAAGATGTATGCATTGAAAGTAAACATCCATAACATTATGACACATATTTTTGCATGGAAACCCTGTTAGGGGAAAAACCATGGTGGAGATTAATCCACAATTTGAGTACTCAAAGTATAGTGTTTATAAAAGGAATGCACTTGCATTCAGGCACACTACCTAGAGCTCACTGCTCAAAAGATAAAGGCTTATTGCCTATAAAATTCAGATTAAAACCATTTGAGAAGGGTGAACTGAAATGATATCATCTAACAATTCTAGGTAATAGTTCTGGTGAAGCTCATGAATCTTATTCTGGATCTTCTCTCTGATTTTCCACTTTGCTCTACCCTATTTTGCTCTTTACTGCTCTTCGCATCAATTTTGCATTACTGCTCTACTATGACTCAAAATTAACCCTTTTTATTCAAACACCACTTCTATCTCACACACATCTCACACTGAAATGATGAAATCAATCTCTTATATATATATATCCATAATCAAAGATTAGTTCATCCAATAGTCGACTTCATACGATATTAAGATATTTTAACTTGTCAGCCAAATCCATCACAAAATCTTTAAGCTCATCCTCCAAAGTTGGTTAAGACCAAGAGAGGACCCAAATAATACTTAATCCAATATTGAGACTTACAATTAATTTCATCTTATACATCCGTGAATTCCATCTTTGTTGGGTCGACCTTCTAGCATAGATATTTGATAGATTTGTGCACTATACCTCCTAGATCACTTACTAGTGAGTGCACATCAAAACTAAGATACTGGAAGCCTTTGCAAAACCTTCCTCAAGGATTCATAACCAAAAATACCTGTCCGGTGAGATGATTAGACCAAATTTTATGCCCATAATCGGATCTCCTATTCTTTGCTTCGTTCTGCTGGCAGGAGCCAAAAATAGTGCTCCTCATTCAGATGCAAGACTTTGAGTTGAAAAACTTGGGTTGCCATCAATGAAAACACCTTCAATCAAAAATCGTTAGCCATATGCCAAAACTCACTACCTTAGGAATCACTATCCAGAAAGAGAGGCTCACTACCTACAGATAAATATAAAGAAATAGATAAAGATCCACCACTAGGATTTCCACACACTTCACAACTTGATCAAAAGATTATGAATACAATGAAGTATTGTTGTGACAATTTTCTCTTCCACACTTTTCCTTTCACACTTGTTCATACACTCTTCTCTTGCTCGGACCAAATGATGGATGGATATTAAATTCGCTACAAATTAACTTGTTTTTATACCATCTTCAACCTCAGGAACATTCTCCAAGGTTGGCTATACAATTTCATTTACAAATTCAAACTAGGTCATCTACTCAACATTCCCGCTCTGGATAAGAATGTGAGGGGACCAAATGCATATTTAATTTAGGACCCAAATAACATCTTGAAGCTCACACACACTTCCTCAAGTCGATGTGAAAGCCAAATGTAACGTGTAGACACCAGGTCGACCAAACCTAATGAAAACACCAATGGTCTTTGAAGTAAACACATCTCCATAAAATCATGCAGATTGCTCATCACGCTTCACTAGTCATTTTACCATGTCTTAGAACAACTCAGATACATCTGCAACAACTTCATTAAAATTCATTCATAGAGAACACTTCGCTAGTTCAACTGAGACAATTAGCAAAAACACAGACTCTGGAGTAGGTCTTCCAAAGTCCCAAACCACAATAAATTTTGTCAGAACAAAAATAAATAAAAAATAGTCATCTCTCAAATCCACAAGATCTAAAACCAAATATCAGAAGACTATGGAGCCAAAAAATTTC
Organism: Sequoiadendron giganteum; assembly: GCA_007115665.2. Lineage (NCBI taxonomy): Eukaryota > Viridiplantae > Streptophyta > Pinopsida > Cupressales > Cupressaceae > Sequoiadendron > Sequoiadendron giganteum. The sequence goes on along the minus strand of CM021104.1, from coordinate 184,641,425 downwards.
TCCCAATCCACAAACAAATAGTTCTGGCAAACTAGTTCATACACCGGTGAACATATCTTCTTCTCTTCATCAAACCATAATCTGAACCTTAGGATATGTAATCCATTTAAGCTTATAAACACACCTAAAAATCTACATAGACATAGGATTAGCACATAAAAAGTGCGGACTAGAATACCAGAGCACACTCAGAACACACTTCAACACAACTTTCATTATTTCTCAAAAGCACTTGGCAAAAACCAGCTTACTCAACTTGTACAATGTTGACATAAATGACAACAATAATGACAACACCACCAAAAAATTCCATACTTGCAACAATGTTTAGCATTTTGGAATTGAAAAACAAGGCCTTTTTAAGTTCCTATATCTTTTATAGTGTCGTTTTATAGTTTTTTGCATCTCTACATTTTATGGGTTAATGCCTACTGTTCGCTATTTTTTGAGTGCATTTATGGGTTAGTCTCTCTTGTTGAGTTAAATACTTAACAACATAATTCATTAGTGTTGAATTTTGTGTTGGTCATGATTAAGAATGGAAGTACTATTTTCTTTGCACGCATGCATGCCAACTCTTCTTGAATTTATCAAATAAAAAGAAAAATTAGTTCTAAGTGGAAAATGTCTAGGTATAAAATCATTAAATCTGTGCTCTTTGAGATGGTTTATGTCTATCATATTAGGAGTGAAAAAATGAGGTGTTTGTAAGTTTATATGTCTTTTACAGTGTCATTTTATAGTTTTTTAAATATTTGCATTTTAATGGTTAATCTCTATTGTTTGTTGTTGTTTGCATTTTATGGTCTAACGTCTATTCTTTGCTATATTTGTCTGCTTGTATGGGTTAGTGTCTATTGTTGAGTTAAATATTTAATACCATAATTCATTAATGTGGATTTATCTACTAGCCATGATTAAGAATGGAAGTAATAATTTCTTTGCATGCATGTATGTCATTTGCACTTCAATCTATTAATGAAAATGAAAATTGTTTGTATTGGAAATATTTCATGGGTTTGTAATGTTTTTTGATATAGTCTTTTCTTTGCACTCAATGTTTCTGTCAACAGGTGGTGTTTTAATGAGTACATTTGCATTTACGATTTGCTAATTTTCATTTATTATGAATAGTCTGAAGTGCAGGCGCCATTAATAGCTTATGACATGAAGTTTCAAGTCGATTGAGCAAAGTATTATTTGTGTTTTTTGTTCATTTTCTCAGGTTGTTTGTGTCTGTTTACTTGTTTTCTCATATTTTTTGAAGAGGGTGAAATCTGTGCTTGTTGAGAGGGTTTATGTCTATTGTGTGTGAAGTGAGAAACAAGGATTTTGTAAGTTCCTATATATTTTAGAGTATCGTTTTATATTTTTTACATCATTTCATTTTGTCAGTTAATATCTATTGTTTGTTGTTCACTACATTTTATGGGTTAATGCCTACTCTTCCCTATTTTTGAGTAGCTTTATTGTTTGATTTCTGTTGTTGAGCTAAATAATTAACATTATAATTCATTGGTGTTGACTTCTGTGTTGGTCATAACTAAGAATGGAAGTAATGTTTTCTTTGCATGTATGCATGCAAACTACACTTGAATCTATTAAATGAAAGTGAAAATTAAGTTTGCATAAGTGCAAAATGTCTCGGTGTAAAATAATTTTATCAATTCATAATATGGATTATTTGTGTTGTTTATTCATTTTGTAGTACCCCTCTATTCTCATCGTGTATGTGTAGTTAGTTTGGCTTTGGACTTGGAGATGAAGGTAAAAAAATAGGGATAGTTAAAGGTATGTGCTAATGAGGTTTATGCACATGTTATGATTAGTATATGGTTTTATTTGATTATGAAGACTAACCCTATCATGAGCACTATGTGATTATCTTATCATGACTATTATGTGATTATCATGTGACTAATCTTATCCTAAATGCTATGTAGCTGCTTGTATATGAGTTGATTTAATTACTTGGTGGTGTTCTTACTAATGTGTTTGGGTGAAAGGGACAATTTCACATTACTCACTTGTGAGTAATCTGTGACATTGTGATTCACTTTCATAGTGTTCCCAATTACATATGTATATGTATGATTGTTTTGTATGCTACAGGTTGCAGACACTAGGCATCAACTCCACTTGAATTGGTAGGTCTGAGTGTGTCATGAACCCAATGGATCAGTTGATTAGAGATAACACTTGGTCCCCTACCCTAGACATCATCCTCAAAGATGATGAGTATCTAGTTGATTCCTTGATAGTACTGTTAGTGGTTAGTTAGTGTTGCTTGAAGTTTTACATTTGTCCCTGGATAGTGGCTAGGTAATTGTTTTGGCATTTGGTTTAATTTGTTTGATAATATGTATTTGGTTATTTTATGTATTAAAATAAATTGGGGTATACTTTGATAAATAAATATATAAATATATAAATATATAAATAATCATAGTTAATAATAAAATAAACTGATAGTGTGATGTTATAATTAACAAATAATAATTAAAAATACAATAATGGTTGGAGCTATATAATTAACTTTTATATATGCGTAAATGTGGGTAAATGGTTTTACCCGTCTGTGTGAATTTAGGCATCCATCTTTACTCAAATTATAATTTTTAAGTAAAATGCCTTTAATCAATTTAAAATTAACTATTGCAGGTCAAGAAGGTTAATTTGATAAATCAAAAGTTAATGATAATTTGTTTGACAGTTGGTTGGGAACTCCCATACAATGACATTCTTCTTATTCCTGAAGAAGTCTTGGTTAATGGTTGGTAAGAATTCCATTCTATTGTTGATTCTAAAGGAAGGCATTGAGATCACTTTGGTTTGAGGAAAGCGATTACAGGCGAGTCTTTATTTTCTTCGTAAGCCTTTTCAATAAATTCATTCGCTGCATATCCTACAATCATTGCATTCCATGAGATGACATCTATTTTCACCTACCGATTACATTTCCTAAAATTTTCTTAAGCATTTTCGATAAATTCATTTGTTGCATATCCTACAATTACTACACCCCATGAGACCACATTTCTTTGGGGCATTTTGTCAAGAAATTTAATATGTCTTGTCTTTGCACCTACATATTGCATGTATGGCTGCTAGAGCGTTTTGAACTATAAACTCTGACAAGAATCTTCATTTCGTTATTCTTTGATGGATGTCCATGCACTATTGTAAAAACTCTAATTATAACACCAAACACATTTTCTTGAATATTTTAGTAGTCTTCTCATCGAATTGATTTTGTGTGTATGCTACAATCATTGCAATCTCTGAGACAAGAATCTCTTTGAGGAATTCTATGGATAGTTTACATGCCTTTTCTTGCTTCCATTGTAGTCCATGAGACAAAATTTCTTTGAGTTATTTTGTTGACCAAATCATGCGCTATTGCATTCCATGAGACACACTCTCTTATATGCGTTCTATCATGCCTTCTCTATGCTTTTGATATTTCCATACATGTCTACCAGTACAATCATAACAACAAAATTTGGTACACACCCACACACACATACTTATACAGTGGAATTTGGCTTTACACTAATCAATCTCTTTTGTCTAAAAGTTTCTTATGCCATTTCAACAAATCCAATTTGTGCCCTCCTTGCTATCATTTCATTATGTTGGTTATTTTTATGGTAATCGAGCTGATCTTTAGAATTACCTATGGATATTTCCATTTCCAATAATTAGCAATCTAAAGGGATTGGCCAATGAATGAGTAAAAGCTATAAAAATTTCACTCCTGCACTTTGCGCTCTGTGAAGCCCAAGAGGGTGATCCCACAATGTATACTCAAGAATTCATACAACCAATATTTAAATACATTGTCAAAAACATATATTTCTCATATAACCACTCAAGAACGTAATATATTGAAAAGGTAGGCAAATATTTTAACAACACACTACACTTGGAGCATGAGAACAATGAAACTCAACATAACTATAATGACAATTCTTTCGAAAGATTTGTAAATAAAGAGTGATTTTTTGATGAATTGACCCAAAAACTATATTGAATACTTTACTTGAACCAGTACCTTATCTTAAACATGGAGTCAATGATAACCTATGAAACCTGATAACAATCCTTCATATAAAAATATATGAGCTTCAAGAAACAATGCATTACAGTACTCCCATATTACTTTCTCAACCACCATTTCTTATAGATATCCTAGCATATAATTCCTATGAATCAATAAATTCATTCAAGTGTTTATACTAGTTCATTAAACTAAATAGCACTTGAATGAGATCACAAAACCACTGGAAACAATTGAGATGAATAAAATGACCCTTGATTAACATATACAAAGGAGAGAAAATGGTCATGAAATTAGAACCACTCTACTTCATATTTTCTATCTTGTTATGAAAATTACATACACTATTACAAAATCAAAACTTAAGACAAAACAAAACTTTCAAAATATACTTTGTATTCCTTCTACAATTCACTATTTAAATTTCAATGCAATGAACCCTACTTTCTAGTCTTGAAGTCCTTATAGAAATGAAGGAGCAAAACAAGCTTCAGACCAGAAAACACACATGTCACTTTTCTATTGGACTATTGTAACATATATTCAATTTTTAATTACACTCAAGCTCTTAGGTGGTGGGAATAAACATGGAGAAAAAATATTCTTCATTTGTTACTGGAGATATGGTCCCACCATCAAAATGCATCTTTTGCTTGTTAAAACAACTTCAAAATATCGTCCAAGCACTCAAAAATGTTTCCATGGGCAAACCCAGTTAGCAAAATTTGAAAGTATGAAAAGCACATAAAAACATAAAAATGATTTATCCACATCAAAACTTATGCCACCATCGTTCAAGTTGAGGAGAAAACAATATTTTTGCGATAATTCATAAAAATCCCAATCTATACTATTTCCAGGCCATGCATTGTTGTTCTCTTGTCCATTATTCATCATATCCATTATCATCCTCTTACAAGCCTACTTAGTATATTTTTTGAACCATGTGGTGTACTCCTCCCCAGTTGGCCATTTTGCATCTAGAATATTTTATACCTTCACAATGTGTTGAGTGTACCTAGCATCAATTAAGGCCTTGGCCTCCTTAACAAAGGTATCCATTCTTGTTTCAATCTCCACCATTATATCAATATGTGGATAAAACATGGTGTAATCACTTACAATCAATGCCATCTTAGCTGATGTGGACATCTCTCCCAAATCATCCTTGCATTCATTAAATAGTTTTAATTGACCGTTTTGATTCAATATCTCAAGCATATGATGCTTCTCCATTTATTTGAATGCATTTAGCTTGCTCCAGAGTTGCATCCCTAGCTTCCCATGAAAAGTTGTTATCTCATTTATTAAGTCAATAAACTAAAATATTTCAAGGATGTTGGTAGGTGCTTGAGGATCTTCTTCCATTTTAAGTATCATTACTTTCAAAGAACTTACCCTGGTACTCCACTTGATCCATTCATTCTTGAAGGCTTCTTGAACCTATGAATGCTTTATGTTTGCTCCATGGATGTTGTTATAACTATCCCATACATCATAAAACTTATTGACCAATTTAGACACTCTATATCTTAATACATCTTCAAAAATATCATTGGCCACCTTACCAGTTTCAATTTTGGCCTTCTTAACATTTTCCTTTTCTATCTTTAATTTCTTATTTAAATCATCTATCCTCAAGGCCAACGTCTCCCAATCCTATGTAGATAAATAAGAAGAAGAAGAGGATGACACAAAGATTTTCTTTACTACTTGGTTAGCCAAAAGAGTGGCTCTCATTTTGTTCATTTCATATAAGGCCTTGTTATATTACTTCACCAAGGAATCACACTTCTTATTTATTTGTGTAGTGTATATACACTGAGCATTGCAACATGGGCAGTTAATTTAGCAGCTTGGATAGGTGTTATATCTATGGCGCTTTTCACCACCAAGGAACCCATGACCTCTTCAATAGGCTAAGAAACCTCATGCTTTCCAATATTGGGTGCCTTGGACCAAATTGCAAAAGTATGAAATTTTGGACTATATCTAGATCTGAACACCTTATATTCCATTTTTTCCTCAAATATTGAAGCTCGAGGATCTCTTTTTATAGCATCAAGTGCAATAGTTGAAGTGATAGTACATCCTAGTAATAAAATTAGTCCACTATCTACAAAAGTTTTCATAGCTACAACAAGGGACATAGCTCCAATCTCAACCATGATCCTATCTTCCTTTGCCTTCCCAGCCTCTTCTTGTTGAGAAGGCTCAACACTAGCCCTATCTTGTTCAAGCCTTTCTTTTATCTCTTTGCTCCTCTGATGAACCATGAATTATTGAAATTATTTAGATTTTACAAACTTATCATCTACAAAGAATTCATTACAATCCTTAATCCTAGGATCATCATCATTATTCTCATCATAGTTCCACTATATCATCTTAAATTGGGGAACCTTAGAATCAGTGTTATCTTTAGTATTAGGGGAGGTAATTTCTTCTCCACCTCCCCATAATTAGGCACATGTTCAACCATTTTCTCTACCTTGATTTCTTGGACATTCTCCTTTTGCACATCTGCAAACTTCTCTGGAACATCCATAGCCTGGGGATGTTGTGCTAAGAGAGCTTGTGCTCTCTTAGTAGCCTCTTTCACCTTTTCTTTGAAGTCACCATTTTGGTAATCCCTCAACTTTTCAAAATATATTTCACAAGGATCTTCAATTTCATCATAATGACTTACATAGAAGGCATTCCTTTTCTTAATTCTCTCTTCAATTTCCATTATGAATGTCCATTCCCTCTTTCCGGATATAACAACCTCATCACTTGTCAAGTTCCTCAATACATCATCTAAGTTAAAAGAACTGATGACCAATCCCAAATAAATTATTCTCCCTTCTTTTTGTAGAAACAAAACCCTCTGGGTCAAAAAACCTAACCTCATCAACAAGTAGTGTGAGGTTATTTATCATGATTCAAAATTTTTCATATCCTTCATGAGTAGTAACTACAAAGTAAACAAAAGATCATTGATGGTTTACCATAGTACTCTTCTTGGGTTTTTTGAACATTTCATAATCCATAAAATCAATTTTCCACATCAACTCCATAAAAGCTAATCGGTTAGAAACATAAAAAGGAAAGTGGTGTGGTGCCATCTTGGAGCCATTAGCTTTGATCATAGTATACTCTGAGTGCAAAAACCAATTTGTCCAATTATGATGCTTATCTAGCCCCATCACATCCCTTGGTGGGGAAAGCCTATGAACAAGTGCTACACCTAAACTTTCTAGAATACCATACCTAATAATATTAGCAAACATTAAATAATTGGAATTGGGACAATCCTGGTCCCAAATATGTAGAAGTTGTGAAAGCCAACTTCATAGAACTTGAAGATCACCTGCATGCAAATAAATTTTCATATAAAGGAGAGATGGAGACAAAAAAGAAAAGGGTACTACGAAAGCTAAGATTGCTTTAATCATAGAGAATGCAATAATACAATGAGATTAATCCTTATGAAGGAGATTGAGAAACCCTAAAGTATAACCTAAAAGGGATGCATTTAATAAATAGAATAATCATTAAATGCCTACAAAATGCAAGCTAAGTGAATCTTAAGAGAAATATAAAAGGTAAATTAATTAAAATAATTAAGTAAAGAACCTTTTACTCTAACACCCCCCTTAAGATGAACTTAGGGAGTAGCTGAAAACTAAATGCATGAAAGTAATGCAACTACAAGCTAGAAAGAAAATAAGGGTCCCGACAACTAGGCCTAATCAAGTACCCAAATACAACCAAATCTCTGTAAAGTAGAGTAAAGGAGAAAACCCAGTGGGAAAAAAATCTTCTCCAAAAAGATATGAAGAAACATGAAAAAAAACATGAAGGAAGGAAGGCCTCACAGAGACCCCCAAGGACAACTTCCTTCAACCCAAGCATGGAGTGCAACTGAAGATAGTGTAACGATGCCAAAGGTTTAGTGAAGATGTTAGCAACCTACTCCTCTGTATGAATGTACTCCAAGATGTGAGAACCATCCTAAATCAACTGGTTGATGAAGTGCATGTGGATCTCAATGTGCTTAGTACATTGATGCTCCACTAGGTTGCGGGAAATGTGAATGAAACTCTGATTGTCGCACCAAAGAATATTGGGACTATCAAGAGGATACACAAACTCTATCATCAACTATCAAAGCAATAGAATCTTCTGACTAGCTAACACTTCTGCTCAGTACTCAGCCTCTGTAGATCATAATGCAATAGTAGACTGCTTCTTGCAAGACCATGTGATAGAACCAGAACCAAGGAAAAAACAAAGCCAGAAGTAGACTTCTGATCATTAACATCACCAACCCAATATGAGTCAATGAAGCCAAAAATCTGAGGGGATCTTGAAGTGTAGTGAATTCCGTAATGAGTGGTGCTCCAAGTGTACCTCAAGATACATTTGGAAGCTTTCCAATGACTCTCATGTGGATCATGTGAGAATGAGAGACAACTCCAATTGGAAAGGAAATATTAGGATGAGAATGTGTCAAGTACAACAAACTGTCAACCAATTGCCTATATAAAGTGGGATCTATGGGAGATGTAGATAAAGTGGAAGACAAAACAACACCTAATTGAAATGGTGTGGGGATAGGCTTGCAATCAAGCATTCCAAATCGCTAGAGCATATCAAGAGAATACTTTTGCTGAAATATGGAAATCCCATCCGAAGATTGAATAACCTGTAGGCCCAAAAAAAAGAGCAAAAGATTGAGATCTATCATCTCAAAATGCTCCATCAAAGCTCTTTGAACACTCTGAATCATGAAGGACAAGCTACATGTAATAATGAGATTATCAACATATAGCACAAGAATCAAAATATCACCCTCTTGATGCTAAATGTAAACTGTATGATCAGAATGACAGTGCGTGAAGTGAGAGGAAAACAAGAAAGAGTCCATCTTCTCATACCAAGTCCGAGGGGCTTGTTTGAGACCATACAATGAATGCCAAAATTTTCAAACCAAAGAAGTTTCTTGCAAAAATCCTTGA